>OZ030397.1:28564691-28737191 GCA_964023965.1 Melinopterus prodromus
GGGTATCACTGCAGCTCTACCCAATTTTGAAAAACACAAGGCCATTTATGCTTTGCAAAGAAAAATTTCATTTTTCTTTGCAAAGCAAAGGAAAACTGCAGAAAACCCTTGCAGCCTTGTGCAAAGGTCATTAAAAACACACACACACACTCACACACACACACACACACACACAGACACACATTTATTAATAGACAATATACATTCAAAGAAGGTAAAGATGAAATATTAAGCAGCAAATTTAGGGTTCTTTATGATAAAACTCTCCTCAAAATATTTGCGCTTCCCAAAACCGCAATTTCTTGAATTTCCCAGGGCGAAATTTTGCACGGCAACTCTTTAACATGTTTACTATAATTTAGACTAACTGCTCCCAATGCACCTACAATCACCGGAACAATGTTCACTTTCATTCCCCACATACGTCCAACTTCTATTGCGAGATCCTTATATTTAAGTTGTTTTTCAAGCTCCTTCCTTACAACATTCGCATCAGCAGGTACCGAGATTTCTATAAACGTGCACACATTCCTCTGGAAATCCTTTACCACGATATCTGGCTTATTAGCATCAAGCATTCTATCAGTGACAACAGGCATGTTCCATAATATGGTAATATGATCATTACTCACAACAGGAGATGGGATGTGGTCATACCACCGAGACACATCCATTGCTAAACCTAGTTGGGAACATAAATTATAATGTATATATGTTCCCACCTTATCATGCCTAGCAATGTAATGCGACTCAGCTAAGACTGGACAAGCCGCCAATAAGTGGTAGACATGTTCCGGAGCCTGATGACACAATCTACAGCTCCCATCATGAGCAACTTTCATAATCTTCTGTTCATGATATCTGGTACGAATGTTCATGCAAAATGGTTATCCTTTTAAGCCATTATTATTATTATTATTATTATTTTTTATTATTATTATTATTATTATTATTATTATTATTTAATTATCTCGGATACTATGGAAGCAAAAAAATCTTCTATGGTAAGAAATAGAAGAAAAATATAGGCTGCTCACATTTTTCAAATTCATTTGTTTTGACATAGTGCGCCGCTGAGTTGCCGGCACGTCAGCGACCTTCAAAGTACCTAATTATATAGTTTAATAGCTGAAATAAATCCGGTTCATGCTCAAACTAATGGCACCACCATTTACAGCTAATTTTTAATTAGCCTTGACTTAAGTGCATTAAAAGCTTTTAAATTTATTCTGTGCTCATATTCCATATATTTATATAGGGGTTATTTCAGTACTTCCAACTTTGTCATCATTTCCGCCTTGATTCACAACTTCAAACGTAAAATATGGATGTATACTCCAGGTGGAACTATCCCACATTTATAAATTATTTATACTGAAGATACAGTTAATGGTAGCGTGTGGTTAAATTTAATTAATATTACAAGAAGATCTATTTATATCGAGCAAAAAATCGATTCAACTATAATACGTATACGATGATACATTAGTATACATTTGTAGTGAGTTAAATATAAGGATATTTTACCACGATTAAAATATCATCAATATCGGGAATTAGATTAGATTTTGTCATTTATCAGAACCCACTAACGTTCACTGTGGAAACACATTTGATGGCAAAATATAACCTAAATATAACTTAAATTATTTGTCTGATAGCTATTCAGAACTTTATAGGTATGTGAAAATACCAGCAATTACACATCATCGCATCCACTCACTAATATTGGTGACAGTATCATGACAATATTAAGCAGTCGTCAGCTAAGATGGCGGCGGTACCCATCTGGTTGTCAAGGATCAGTGCTTAAGAAGGCAAGATTCAATGCTTTTACTTGAGCACTCATTTTGTACTTTATTGACAAGCATCTTGTGACAAACATATGATTTTAATAACCTGATATAATCAAATGGTAGTAACTCTTGCAGCTTATACAAGATGGGCGATATTAATCTTAACATTTCATTATTTTAATCATCACAATAAATAGAAAATGTATCTTGCCATACAAAAATCTACTTATATAAACATAGTATTAATATAGTGATGTTAAATTGTCGGTAATTTATCAAACGGTAACATTACCGTGATGATATATTATCAGCACTGTAATACGTTACATTATTACCGGCAATAATCATACAAACCTAATGGTGTAGCGTGTGGTAGGTACGTAATAATATAATCTTCAGCTAGAAATAAATTGTACTTTTGTTATGTGGACTTAAAACATATTATCAAGCAGAAAAGCATTTATTCTTGAACTCAGTATTTTTTAGACGTCAGGATTATCTTCTACTGCCAAGGTATGCTTATCTTCTACTGACAAGCTGCATCAGATTTATAAATTCGATCTATTTGTTTCATTCCCATTGTGTCTACGTACATATACAAACGTACATAATTGAAATTATCGGTATTATTATTACCTACTTAAATTTCTGGTGATATTTTCTAAATTACCGGTAATATTACATTGGTAATATTACCATTTAACACCACTTATTATAGGTACTATCGTGGCCATATATTATGTCCCCATTTTTAACGTCCATTTTCTCGGAAATCTAGGGGCCAAAAAAATTGAAAACATTATGATTCTGTCCTTGATTAATATGCTACAACTCATTAAAATTAGGAAGCTGTATTGTCATTGGATTAGTGCTGGACCCACAAAAAGCTATATTATGCAATGCCAGCAATTCTTTTATTAGAAGAGCTATAATAACGAAATATAGACTAATGGCTACCCACTAATTCATAGGTTTAAAGTTTATTACATAATCATGGTTTATCTTGCATTTTCCCTACAAAAGATCGAGTTGAAGCATCTCATGATTGCTGCAATTGACGCGGCGCTCTACGGTCTTTGGGACGAGCGGGGGAAGGGATCGACAGCGACGCTGCCAGTAGTGGGGGATCGCACGTGCATTAGTTACTAGAAGAACAGTGTTTACGGACACAATATAACGACACGGCGATTATGCCTCGCCAAAGAAATTTGGATATCCGGCGACAGATTACCGAATTAAAAAATAATGGCAAAATGAGTCAATAAGATAACAGAACCACGAACAGGCATTTGGAAGTCCCATGGGAATTCTAGGCAATTTAAATCGGGTGTCGGGATTACCATTTAAAATTAAGTGATGAAATATTCTACGTGTCTACAAATTTACGATGTTAAATTAGTAAAAGTTTTTTGATATTTTGAAGTTTTATACGCTCAGAGCTGACGTTTGTAATATATGTAATATATCAAGAATTGTATTTATTTTGTATTGTTTGTGCATGTATTTAAATATTATTAATAAATAAACTCTTGAAACTGTTAAAATAATTTGAATATTTATATAACACAATCGGGCATACTTTTTAAATATTTTTTGGGTTTATCAAGCAAACTTAATTTAGTGCTCACCACTAATCGGAAAATCTGCTAACTCCGTATTATTAGATCTATCCGCTTCCATCAAAATCTTGTTATAACCTTATTGTATAAAAACTGAAGAAAACAAAAACGCCAATCGCCCCTAGTTTTGCGAGAAAATCGGCGTCAAAAGAATGGACATATTATATGGCCACGATAGTACATATCATTACGAATATACTTTGTCCTTCAGCCGCCTCATGGTATTTTCTTATCTATTAGCTCTGTAATAAAATACTGTTCTGTGGACCTGGTGGATTGCCGAATCATTCTTTATGACACCAAACTGATGAGAGGATACAATGTGTTCTTCGCTAAGATTTTTTCTCACACTTTTACCGGTATTAAAAAACTTAAGTTAACTTTATGTCTACATTAGAGTCGTTCAAATTGGCTACTTTTATTTAGAAAGCAACGATCCCCCCAAATCTTTTGCAAATCCAAAAACAGAGGACACGTACTTCTTTTTTTTCGAAATAATTCTCAATGGTGCCTGTCGAGGCCTCAAATTTACATAAGAAAATGCATGGGAAAAAGACATTTTTTGGTATTTTTCGATTAATTGTTCGGGGTTTGGGAAAACTTAAGACTAAAGTTATAGGACTTGTAGAGGACTTTCCAAGGAAGAATTCGACCTAGCATACATATAGATTTGATGCCCCCAACCCACCCCCACAGTGCACTGAAAACTGCCCTTAAATGAAAAAATTTAGATACTTCCGAAAATTGTCGCTTCTAATTATTTCATTCTCCGTTTTTCTCATAGAAATTATTATTATAAGTCTAGTGGGATGTTTATAAACATTTTTCAGTTAATTTCCATTTGTTTAAACAAATTTTATTTGTTTAAACAATTCGTTTTTCTCGAAAATCCGTCTGAATTCTGTTTTCTGAGTTCGAAATGGCAGTTTAAACAATAAATTATTATTCATTTTCAACCTTTTTCTATATCTGGTAGAAAAGTGAACATTTTTGTTAAAAAAATTATAAATTTTATGTTGGAGATATCCCAAGTGATCACTTATATTTTGGGATTATTTCCATTTTTTAAATACATAATTAAATATTAAGTTTTCAATATCACTTAGGGAAATTGGAGAGTAACATTTTTTTAATATTAATTTTCCTGGTCGCCCAATTTTATGAATCACATTTCTTTCTCCATTTCCTATTCTGATTTCCTACCAGAGTATGGCAAGATAATGTTAATTTGTTGCTGTCTGGAAACTGTTACCTGTACTCTAATTTGACGAAATATTGAAATATAAATGATATCACTTGAGAAAAACAATTGGCATTCAAAACAAATAAAATAAATTTAGGCGAGTTCCAAAAAAATTGTTTAAACAAATGGCATTTATTTAAGCAAATGTGGGTTTATTAGATAATATAGGCAAGGTATCTAGAACATGAAATTTATAAGTTAATTTAACAAAAAAGCTGACTTTTCTATTATAATTAGAAATTAGTGAAAATGAATGATAATTGATTGTTTAAACAATAGAAAGAAATTTTTTAATAAATAATGTCAGTCTAAGATAATAATCTGCCATTTCGACCTCAGAAAACAGAATTCAGACGGATTTTCGAGAGAAACGAACAATTTAATGAAATAGAATTTATTTAAACAAATAGTAATTAACTAACAAATGTTTATAACCATTCCACTAGAGTTATAAGTATTATTTATATGAGAAAAAAAAGAGAATGAAATGATTAGAACGATCAATATTCTGAAGAATGCAGTTTTTTTCATTTAAAGGTAGTTTTCACGGCACCGTGGGGGCGTCAAATCCTTATGTATAATAGGTCAAATTCTTCCTTGAAAAGTCCTATACAAGCCGTATAACATTAATCTTGAGTTTTCCCAAACCCCGAACAATTATTCGAAAAATACCAAAAAATGTCATTTTCCATGCATTTTCTTATGTAAATTTTTCGCGTTGATGGGCACCATTAAAAATCAAAAAAATTTCGAAGAAAGAAGAAATACGTGTCCACTTTTTTTTGAATTTGGAAACAATTTGGGGGGATCGTTGCTTTCTGCCATCACAAACATTTTTGCAATGCATTTTTGTACCACCCTAGTCTACATATAAGTACCTGGTAAGGCTCAATTTTAGCCTCTTATCGATTAAAATATATCTATCATAAGAATAGAATTGGGTCAGTAAGTTGAAAGTGGACTACAATCAGCGACGTCACTCATAGGACGTATCGGTTTGGTTTAAATGAGGGGGGCGTGAGTTGCAGATACGATTGGCATACGTCGAGCACCCACCACCATAAAAGCGAGGTTTATTTTGCTGATGGTGAGATGGCTTTCAAACATTGATCCGACCAATCTAGGTCTACTCGGCGACAGCGTGGCTAGTAACTCGCCACAACGATCCGAAAACAGGTCGAACCGCCACCCGACGATCTAATTCAATTTTTTTTTGTGGGTGTAGTATAGTAATAAAGGTGCAGCACGTGGGTAGGGTTGTTTCTTGTGGGATTTCTTTTAGTTCCGTTGAAGTAGCAAGACATCTTCTGATTTATCTGAAACGTGGCAGAAGGTTCAATACGTCAAGTGGTACCACAAAAACATCGTAAATTGAGGGATTAAGATGGGGTTCGAAATAAGTAGGCAACCAAATATACTTCATAATATTATTCTGAGTTGTTCAGCGAAATAATTTGGTATTTCCATTCAAATTATACGTCGAACAGAACTTGAAACCTTTGACGATAATACAAAAAATATCCGGCTCAATTCTGTCATGTATAGGTGACGAATTCTGTGAATATCGGCGTTCTTTTGTTGAACTTAAGAAGACTACGACATAGCCATCAACAATCGTAAAATCCGTCACCTAGACCCGACCGAATTAAGCCGGATATTTTTGTATTATCGGCAAAGGTTTAAAGTTCTGTTCGACGTATAATTTGAATGGAAATACCTAATCATTTCGGTGAAATACCACGAAATACTGACCTCAAAAGCTATGAGGTATATTTGGTTGCCTATCATTTCGAATCCCACCTTAAAGCAGATTTCTAAAAAGAAAATAGTACAAATTGTTTTACAAATCTGTAACCAGATTTACCAGAAATTTTAAGATAAATTTCTTTAGATTTTGTTTTATATTCTGGATTGGTTCGCGTTTATACAAAACCGTGTTTTCGAATTACATATTTCCAAAAAAAAACGTGCTATGGTACTTGTAAATCATGTTTCCGTGTTATTAACGACAAATTCCAGATACGAGAATATCTTATGTTGGGACGAGGGAGAGATTTTTGGAAACGAGTTCTGTATAAACCATAAAGAAGCAGAAAAAGAAGCTTGAATGAGTAAGACGCTGATTCTCAAATAGCAATACAGTCCTTTTATGAAATTTCAAAACTGTCCCTTCGAAGTGCGTTACACATTAAAATTAGTAACTCGAACATGTCCAGAATTCATAAAGAAAAGAACATTAAATCATATAGACCTCGATTGATAGACTTTGGATGCCAGCCGTTTGAATTTCTGTCTTGGTAACGAAATACTGAATAACCGAACTTTTCATAAATTTATTGTACTTTCGGATGAAAGTACCTTATCAACAAATGGCATTGTTTCTTCACAACATTGTCGTTGCTGGAGTGATGTAAATCCACATTTTACACGGTATAGACAAAGTCAACTTTTCAAAAAAGTAAACGTGTAGTGTGCTAGAACTAAGCTTACCATAAGTATGAATTTTCAAACTTGGACAGGAATGACTTTTAAAAATAGAAATAAAAGAAATATGTAATACAATACAAAATACAGTGCAAAAATAAGACATGTGACAAAAGACTTTTCGTTATATTCAAACGTTCAAACCAGGCGTCTACGTTATCCAGATGCAAGATGTGTGCTCTCTACATCTATTTTTCGATAATATTTTCTAAATTCAATTCCATTCTAAATTTCGATATCTTCTAAATATAAATATTATGTTTTAATCATCTTATAAAACTTATTTGCGGAACAATAAATAGTGCTCAAACTATAATAAATAACTATATAGCAAATGGTGATATACAGGCGATCTACCCGGTTCGGCGATCTACCCGCATCGGCGTTCTACCCGCATCAGGGATACCCGAATCGCCGATTTACCCGTCTAGCTAGGCGATGTGCAGACCTATTAGGTTTGTCCCGTTTCTAGTCATTATAAATAAAAACAAATGATAGACGTACCCTACGCGGTTGTTTCGCGTCTTCCTTCGCGAAAATCGCGAATATACAGGCCAAATAAAGTAATGCAGCTATTTTTGAAAAGTTATAAATATATTTAATATCGGATGTTTTTTATTTTGAGGTTAAATTTGAGAAATGTAATACTCGGTAAAAGATGCGATTTTTTACTTACAAATCAAAAATTTTAACACTAACGAAAAATATATATTTTTCCACCCTTATTAAAAATAAATACATGCTAAATTTGTTTTACCTGTTTTATTGAATAAAACCTGAAATACTGGCAATTGTCTGAATTTTGTTGAACCGTAAAGCAAAAATTTCAAAAGTTCCAGAGGTAGAAACATTAATTAGAAAAAAATAGGTTTTCTCTAGTTGCAAAACTATTTGTTGTTTAGTCCGATTACCCATTTCACCTGGTTTGTACGTATTCGATTCCGACATCAAAAGACGTGGTTTCTGTGGTTACATATCTTAATTTGCGTTATTCTGAATTATTAGCGAACTAATGGATGCATTCATTGCAACCATTCTTAACTTTGCCATGAACATTTTTTTCATAAAAACTCGAATTATTAATTTTAAATTATTAATTAACTAAGTTCATAGTCAGATTGTAAACTTTATGCCATTTAGTGGTAACGTTATTGATGCTGAGATATGTTTGAAAAATCAGTGATAAAATAATTTCCTATTTGAAACTCGATCCGTAGACATACTGTATAATACTATTTCTAAATATTTTAAGTTTATCATACGTAGTATGATAGCATGATTTACTCTTAGCATTTTTCAAGGATTTTGCAAATGAGCCGCAATTTCTGTAATGTCGTCAAAATACTCAGATAATAAATTAAAGTAGAGGAAACTTGTAATATTTATGTCTAAGATATTTTTATGTTAAAATTAATAGTTTAGCTGCATGAGCATATTCTATTTGATCGAGATCTGTCGTGTCTGCATTAATATAAAACTTGTTAGCCAGGATTTTCATTCTAATGACAGTAGGTAGTGCCAAACGTTGATGTTATGACAATACCTACTGTCAAAATATCTGTCAAATCCTGGCTAACTAGTTTTATTTTAACTCAGACACGACCGATCTCGATCAAATAGAATCTCATGCAGCCAAACCATTAGTTTTATAGATAGCATGATAAAGTCATGTGCCTGGCCATATCAGATTTTTTATTAAATGTCGTAGAGTAGAACTGCACTCTCACTTATTATTTATTAGCTGTGAGATTCATTTCGAATCATATTTTGGCTATTTGGAATAAAATAATTAGTATTCTTCTCGGACATGGTGGTAAAAAGGAAAATGGCGTTACATTTAATTTAATACAATAATTTTTTAAATCGTAAATTAGTTAATAAGTTAAGATTCTGGTCCATGTTGCAAAGAAAATTGTATGTAGATATATTAAGAAATAAAAACCTCTTAAGCTTTGCAAGATATTTATTTGCTCTGGAATTAGTTAATACGTTAGACGATCAATTTCGTAATTCATTATTTTTATTTCATTTGATTGCTCCTAATCCGTACCAGATACCAAAAATTGCAAGGATTTAGTGTGAAGGTCATCTATAGAAAAAACATTGCACGAAATATTCCTACTTCCTTATCTAATTTCCTAATTTATTGTTGAAAATATAACTAAATATAAAATATGAATAGGTACAGAAAGGTCATCGTTATAAAAAAGTCAAATGAGAACTTTTATGTAGAATAACAACAAAATTAAAAGGAATTACATGTAGAAAAGTTGGGTTAAGTGGTCACCTCCTTTATACTGAATTTCTATTTGTCTCTCCCCATTTTAGAGTGGGCAATTTCTTTACTTTTCCAAAATTTCTCATTCCAACTGTTATACCATCATTTCTGTGCCGCAATCTTAAAAACCTAGTTCCCAATCTGGCTCCATTAGCGATTCCGACTTGAAAATAAAGGCAACGCCGGCTTTGCTAGCGAAAAACAAAGCAAAAGCCATTTTGCTCTAGGGCGCCGAGACTGGAGATCGTTGAGTTGATATTTAAAAATTTAACGCCGCCGGTAACGACCGTACTATGGTTTAAAAAATGTCTTTACTGCCTGCGAGGGGAAATCTCCATTGCGGACGCGTTCTCGAGAACCTCATTAGCACGAGGAAGTACCAAAACGTACAAGTCCCCCACTACTGCACGAGTAGGAACCCTACTAATTGACTGATTACGAATTAAATGGAGGTGGTCATTATAAAATTAGTATCGTATTACGGTTTAACGAGGTTTAGAGATGAGGAATAAGGGGGCTAAAAACGTACTTACATTTTGTGGTGTTTATAATCTTGGTGTTATAATTCAAAGGAAAACTTCAGGGTAAAGTTGAACTGCAATATTCATCTGTGGTGCGGTGAAAAAGCGTTACACAATAAATATATCAATATTTAACACAGTATTAGGTAGGTCGTAGGTTCTTATTCTCGATTCGGTGACGGCGGAATTCGGCAATACGAATTTCTCTTACCAACATTGGCTAAATTTGAAGAAAATGTAGAACAGGGGTTTAATATCGAAATGTTGTTCTCGACAGCGAGCTAGGGGCCATCAGAAATAACTTACGCTACAAAATAATAAAACATATATCTGGAAAAAAATAACATATATCGTGGAAAAATACCTCTACAACAAAGGCCAGCAGAGGTAAGCAGTTCGACGTATTATCAACAGCATGCAAGGGGCCATCAGACAATACCTTGAGTTCTCTCGCCAGCATGCAAGGGGCCAGCAGAAAATGACTAATGTCTGACCGTGCACAGAAATAATCGGGATTGTATACCGTTAAAAGCAGCCCCACCAGTCGCGGAACTGGTTTGTTTACGTGGACGCTAAAACGGGTTCAAAAAAATATAATACGAGATTCGCCTAGAATAAACCATTCCTGGAACCAGTTTACGTATCGGTCGGTCAGACGAGTTCGAAAATATAAAAAAATAATGTTCTCAAAAATAAATGCACATAAGTAATAGTTATACAATCAACAAAAACTTATTACTACTAAAATAAAGTTTGCATTTCTTTATGGCGGGACTATGTTTTGTTACAGGCTTCACTGTAGATTCTAGGGAAAACCATAAGACGATTTAACCCAACTTCTCAATATGCAATTCCTTTTAATTTTGTTGTTATAATTTTCTAAAGTTGCCGATATTCTGAACCAATATTGTAAATTTTTTTAACAATAAATTAGAAAGTTAGAGCATATCCTTTGCGATGATATTGTGGCATGTATTTCTACCCTTAATTGTTTTTAAAACAGCATAGTATATATCCATATAATGTCCCCTTCCTATCCACTAGTGTCTGATGAAGGGAATTTTTGGGCCGAAGCTGAAATTCGGTTTTTCCGTTACCATCGGGTGAAGCCGAAGCCAAAGCCGAAGGAAAAATTTGTCGTCGTCCCACAAATCCCTTTTTTGTGTTAACAAGTCCGACAGAGACTTCTTGCCTGATCATTATTAAAACAACCATCTAACATTGTCAAAGCTAGTTATTCTGTTGCCATGTTAATTGCAAAGAAAATGAAACAATTTTCGGATGGTGAACTGGTCAAGGACTGTTCGGAAGCAGTTATAACAGATGTTTTGCCCGATAAAAGCAATTTGTTTTCCACTATGAGTCTTTCACGTCAAACTATATGCCATCGCATTGACGACATTTCAGCTGAAATTGTACTCACTTTGCGAGATAAAATTCATCAATTCAGAACATATTATTTTGCATTTGACGAAAGCACAAATATTCCTGACACGTCCCAATTTGTAATATTTATTCGCAGTGTAAATAATTAATTTCAAGTGACAGAAGAAATGTTAAATGTTTTACATTTAAAAGGCACAACTAGAGGAGAAGATGTTATCCAAGCGATTGAAAAATGTTTTGCCGAAAATAGCTTAAATTTGGAGGGTCTTACTGGACCAACAACAGATGGCGCACCTGCTTTGGTAGGTAAACATAAGGAAGCTGTACAATTACTTATGGCTAAGCTAGATTGCAAAGGCATTAAAACCAATGATATTTTTATTATTCACTGTTTGATACACCAATAAAATTTCTGCGCTCGACTATTATCCATGGATCACGTTATGAACGTAGTTATAAAGACTATTAGTTACATTCGTTGACATGCTCTTCAGCATCGGCAATTCAAAGAATCCTTAGCGAATTATCTTCTGAATATGGTGACCTCGTATATTTTATCAATGTCAGATGGTTAAGTCGTGGAGAATGTTTGAAAAGATTTTTTAATTTACGGGTGGAAATAGATATGTTTATGAACGAGAAGCAAGAGCCTGTTCCTGAATTAAGTGATGATGATTGGTTGTTAGATCTATGTTATTAGTGGATATAACTGAAAAACTTAATCAGCTAAATAAGGACTAGCGAGGGCAAGATAATTTAATAATCGGTGCTTGTAATTTCATCAAAGGTTCAATGCTCATCATGTTCCGCTGGTAAAAAACTTTCCAAAAAGCCAACCTATACCGTATTTCTCGAAATATGAGAATGAAATAAGGAAACTTTTAACCGCGTTTGACAGACGTTTCTCAGAATTGGCAAAATATGATAAGATGTTTGAAATATTTTCCCGCCCATTTCATGTTGACGTTAATAGTGTTCCTGAAAATCTGCAAATGGGGTTAATCGAGTTACAAATATTAATTTTTACAATAGAGTGCGTTTAAATCCACATATAATTGTGAAACATTTTTTTACGATTAAATTTACAAAGAGTTCATTACGTGCTTTATTAACTGATGTCAATTTAGAAAACCAGCTAAGATGTGCAACGTCGAACAAAAATATAGATACACAAGAATTAACTGAAAGAAACGAAAAGCAAATATCTCATTAAGGCTCGATAGTTATATTGAATCATAGTATAACAATAAAGTTTTATTCATTTTATATTTGTATTTTTAAAAACCATGTTTGCCCATAGTGCGGCCCGCTGAAATGGTTCGCGTTATCAAAGTGGCCCGTGAAACCATTTGGGTTGGCCACCCCTATTCTAGAGGCAGATTTTCTTTCTAGGAAATTGCGATGATATGTTGCTATGTATGTCCTTAGTAATGTGCTGTCTAATAAGATGGGTATCAATAATAATATAGTGTCATTATAAATGATAGTAGTCGAAGTAGGCCATGCCCATGTTGTTACATTTCTGCCGCTTTACAGAAACAAGTATCCAACTTACATTGCAACTAATTTAATAATTGCGTATCGAACAGTAGTATCATAGTAGTATTCAGTTCATATGAAGCGGCAAACACAATTTTTTACATTGGTGCTGTGCACCTACTTCGACTACAATCATTTATAATAACCCTGTATAATTTACGTTTACGAAAAAACAATGTTGATGGAGAAACTAAAAAGATATCACCTGGCGGGGTTCTCCGATGTTCTCGTAGATTTGCCAGTTCTGGTTTACCATTCACACTAATTTCGTTAATTTTTATGTGAAATCAACTCATTTTCATTTTTTTACAACTCAAGGGTGATTTCGCAATTCTCTCTTCCGTATGATACAAAGGTCAATGATTCGATCATCAGAGAGTTATGAGATGAGTGACAATAGCAGAAGATGGTAAGTAATTGTGATTGCCACTGTTTGTCTTGTCATAGAATTATATGCAGAAGAAGATATTTGCCATATATATGCAAGCCAGGGTTGTTACAAATAAGGATTTTTTTATTTTAAACAAAAAACATGCTTTTTTATAAAATGATGTTTTTTGACGAAACATTGGTTTTAAACACTGCGCAAAAACATGTTTTAAACATGAAAGAACCTTGTTTTAAATTACCCTAAAAATATATTTTAAATAAGGAATAAAAATTGTTTTAAACACCTTTTACATCACGCAATTGTTTTATTTGTAAACATTTTGATCGCCGTCATTTCGTACGTCAGTATTCAGTGGAGTTATATATGTTGTGTGAATGACTTTTTCTTATTTTGTCTTCACACTTGTTAAGAATGTTGAGGCACGGACCATCAGACATATATCTAATTATGTACTACAGGAGAACCACAGCTTTGTGTGTTACCGCTACTTCGGCTTATGTTATTCTACGAGTTAATATTTGTTTTAAAACAATAAACACCGCTTTGTGTGTTACCTCTACTTTGGTTTAAGTTATTCTATTTGTTTTAAAACATGTTTAAAACAATGTCTTAAAACAAAAACTTTTACAGTTTTAAAACAAACTGTTTTAAACATGTTTAAACCAAAATATTTGATTTAAATATGTTTAAAACAATGTTTTAAAACAAAGTATTTTATACATTTAAAACAAGCTGTTTTAATCATGTTTAAAACAAATTGATTTAAAACAAAATATTTATTTTTAAACATGTGTAAAACAATGTTTTAAAACATAACAACCCTTGAAGAAACCGGAGTGTACTGACGTCAACGACTAGTTTCCGCAACATATATAAATAAGTTAATACATGGTACTGGTGTCATTACAACTTATTGCACTTATTGCACCAATCAATAAGTTAAACCGAAAATATCCAATATGTTCAGCGTCACACCGACATAAAAATTTAAACTTCCAACAGTTCCGCGGTCGACAATATTACCACAGTTTGGAATATTCTGTTCTGTTCCGAGTCAGCTGTGTTTTCCCATGCCAATCTGCCAGTTCGTGAGGACACTGCCAACTATAACCGCCGGGGTTAAAAATGAAAATCAAGTGCGCCGTGGAATGAATATTCGCGCGTCAGGCCACGGGGTATTGTTCAAGGATTCGGGGCGAAAAGGCGGAAGTTTTTAAAATGCACCATCACATAAATCAGAAGCGAACCGCAGCGTGACACGATTCTCCACTAGAAATAAACGATTCCTTTTCTGCTTTATTTATGCGGCATAATTATTATTTGACAAATAATAAAGCCGCCGCAGGGCAAAAAGGTTAATACATGAGCTGCATAATCTAATTTTGCTGTGGTTTAGTTTAGAGGGGAGTTTGGAAACAATAAAATACGATATTTTATGCTCGTACGTTTATAGATATCGTGATCAACTCGACTAACAATAAACATTCAGGATATTCTTCTATATTATAACCAAAAGATATTGTTTGAATATTTGAGCAGGGGTCATGCAAAAGCAAACGATGCCCATTTTGCATCCAAACTGACAATTAAGGTTATGTTGAGAATTTGAGATCGTTAAAAAATAATTATATAATTTTAACGTTTTTCTACAGATATGTCGGCAAAAAAAGCCGGTGGCACACGAACTATGGATAATATCGACCCCCTACGTAGGGTAAATAAATAAATTTTGGGTATTTATCATTTTGATCCTTAAAACACTATTTAACAATGTTTCAGCGATATTTATACACTTTTTTCCCGCATGAATTATTTTTTGATAAGTACCTAAATAGTCAATATCATTCTGCGTATAAGTTTTCGTATGGACAATAAACAATAAACTACATATCAAACAATGCTAAAACTAAGAAAGAGTACAATCAATACTTAAAACAAAATTAAAAGTAAATAAATTTAAGTAAAATATTCAAAATGTTAAAAATAATCTAAATAGACAAATGAACAAAAACAAAATACATATGAAACTTTTTAGACATTTGTTTCACTACAAGTAATTGTCATACTGAGTATAAAGTTTCCTTCATGCCGACTTAAGTTAAATCATTTAAAATACAGTTTTGCAATTATTTTACAATTATTTCAAACGGTTGTAATTTTTTAAGGAATAAAGAACTCAGTGTGGCATTTACTATCCGGAAAGAAGTTTTGCGTGTAAAAAATGGTAGTAAAATATTTTAGTTATATAAGAACAATCACTACATTTAGTTGGATACATAGCAAAATAAGAAATAGATTAACAACGACAAAAGCCGCTAAGTTGACATACTTAACATATAATCATAAGTTTCTGCTAAATCTTCTTCGATAACAGAATGGACGATGAAGACAAGAAAATGTCTGCTGTTGATACATCTTCAGATGAGACTGATAATTTTATTCTTTGATTTAAAAATGTTTTTATTTTTATAAAAATAACCTGTATTTTGTGATTTTATGATAAAAGAATAATCTTTATTTAGTAAGTAAATATTTCTTTTACTGCTATTTTTAATAACAATATTATGCTTACAAATACCCCTATATAACGTCACTGTACATACATCCATAAAATATATAGGTAAATTGTGTTTGTGAAGACATACGTGTAATCTATCTCAAAACGCGTGTCAATAACGTTGGTCACAGATTACTTCCTCTTGGTACGATAGATTATTCATACACTCATTTCTAAGCCGATAATAATATATTTAATACCTAGCCAATGAAAAATACATACATAAGTATACATACGTATGTACAGCTATCAACATCTACACAGGAATCTGATAACGTATAAGAAACCACAAAACAGGTACCAAGTTATTGTTTAATTACTAATTTGTTGTCTTTAATATTATATGATAAAACCATCATAAAAGTCAGTCCTCACGCATATAGGTCGTACTATTATTTGTTCGGTTCTTCGGGGCTAAATTCCAACAGTAACTGCGGTTTGTTGTCTTAAGAGGCTAGTTTATCTGAACTTCAGGACTGTTCCAATTGGTTCTGGTGGTCCCCTATTGGTCCAATTATTCAAACTGTACAATGCTCCTGTGGGTTAATTATTGAATAATGACAGCATCTTATAAGATGACAACAATCTGAATTAACTATTCTATTGCGCCATTTCTCCATATTTATTATACCCATGCTCAATTTTTAACAATTACTGTTCAAAGATAAATGTATAATTGGAGGACGAGTAATATCGTGATTTCCGAAATAACATTTCAATGATGTATTCTTGTGACATACCGCAGTAGTTTCACTTTACATCAATGTAATTCAAAAAATTCCAATGAATGAAAAGAAATAAAGCCATGCCTTTGAAGAATCGGCGTTGTATTTTTCCATCAATGTTCGAGTCAAGACAGTGTGGCCATCTACGATGTTCTCGAGAACTAGACGTCATAAATAAAAATGGCTCTATCTCTATCTAGCATACTCTACAAAAAAAAATCTGTAACTCGCTAAAATTCACACTTTTATTAATGTTCTCTTCATTAGGTAGGCATAAATGCATTATTATCGGCTGAGAAATGAGCATAATCTATCGTACCAAGAGAAAGTAATTAGTGACCAAAGTCCAAAGGTATTGCTACGAGTTATGAGATAGATTACATGTATTTCTTCACACGCATAACTTTCACAACACTTTCAAATTATCCACATATTCATAGTACGTGTGCGTGTATTCCTAGTGCGTGTGTTTTTGCAGATATCACTTCATAAACCGTAGACAAATGTTGAAGTTATATAAATATATGCTGAAGATCTCAACTTCTCAACAAAAGTTATGTCGACAATTTATCACAACAATTTTTAGAGCGGCTTGCCATTGGCCAGCATATAAAGGTTTGTGATTGACACAGGGCACAGCCTTATTACGTGTGCAAAAATAAATTGAAACAGCATTAAAAGACGTTAAAACGTATGATTTTTATCACCACGCAAAGACCAATTCTCTGAGTTTCCAAACTTATCAAAAACAGCCAAGCTGCAGTCGATCAGCTGTTGATTCCCCCTCTTAAACATAAATTCTGCATACATTGTGCACTTGAATAGAAAAACATCTGGACTAAGTGATACACAAGTCAAGCGTGTCCAATTACAGAACATTTCGCATAAAATAATTATGGAGACGTCTTCCTGTAATAATGCCAACAAATCTCGTACCAAATCAGTAAGCTTCAGAATCCCTCTATGACGCCGGGTCATGGAAACTGAAAATTACTAATCACATTTCTTGTCTAGAAATCCTCTTCGACCAACAAAATATTACGTAGGGTGTTTTGATTATCCGTATGTAATGTAATGTAATTTGAATCCAATTTATTACAAAATCTGGAATGAGCTTCTACATCATAACATACCGGACCTTGAACTCTCTAGTAGTAGAATGGATAAAACAGCATGGGTTGTATGTATATTTTGCAAACCTAACAACGGAGATGGGATTTTTAATCAAAATAATGGTGTTTCTTTTGGCTCAAACCTGATTGATGTCTGATAAAACAGTATGATTTTTATGTAATCTCCGATCTCCAATTCCGATTGTAATTTTTCCGGTTTTCCAAAGTTGTCCATATTTTCTTATTATATCTGCTTTCTAGGTTAGAGCTCTAGAAATCTGCCCAGTAAATAAAAAAGGGCATTTTAGCAATGTACGGTGGATCTGCGGACATTTTATGTCGAATTTGGTAGATAGAGATATACCTATTACTATCTCGCCTGATCACATGTAGTCGAGAACATTGTAGATGGCGTAACTGTCTAGAGTCTAAAATAGATAGAAACATACGACGCCGCTAACTGGAAGGTGTGACTTTATTTCTTTTCAACTGTTTGAATTTTCTCAACTATTACATTGAAGTAAAGTGAAAATACGGTGCTAATTCTCCAATACTCTTATCTAAAATGTTATTCCTGAAGTCATGATTAGTACCCCTCCCCCAATAATGCTTGTTTATCTTGGAACAATAACGCCAAAGAAGATGCTATCATTATTCAATAACTAGCCCACATGCCCATTGTGCAGTTTTGAATAATTGGACCAATAGGGGACCACCAGAACAGTCCTGAAATTAGCTTGAACCGCTAAATGAACTCATGCTTTATAATGCAAGACTGCCATCAAAGCTAATGGACAACCTACGTGCTACTAAAGGCATGTATTCAGGCGCTAACAGAATTGCCAGTGCCTATGAAATAATGCAACGTATTTCAATTTGCGCACTACTCTTCATAGTTACCCCAGACGTGAAATTCGAGCATAATTATTGTTATTCATATCTTGGTAAATAATGTTGAAAGAAAAATAATCCAGTGCTGTACATTTGCATCGCATTTATAGACCGTTAACACAAGCGTAAATTTAATTACAGAAGAGCAACATCACCGACAATTACTGGAGTACGTAATTCGTCTGGGTTGTGTTCAAAGTCGATAAATGTCGCTAGTTATAACAACGACCTTCTCACCTCACTGTCGTCCTTTGTCCAGCAAGTAGTGGCGTGCGTTTCGAGAATAATGTAAACAGTTTAACGGACAGTGAACCAACATTTTCACCGCTTAAATGGAGAAAAAAAAACGGCAAAAGTCGCCCAACTGGGTAACCAAGTGCGCGGATCGATCTCAGCTGGGTTGACACGGCGTCACGCGAGCCCCCTTTCGTTTTAATGTGCACGCAGGGCCCACCTCACGTCCTAACCTCGGCCAGATATTCGAAGTATTCTTCGGCCCCGTGACCTGGGGCCGTACGAACCTGGCATGATTTTGACCTACCTTGAGCATGCCAGGAGTCGCCACAACAATACTCTCGCCCTATACGATCCACTCGATTCAGTCATCCATTGGTGGGTTATTTTTATCCTACTATCACTTTAGGAAATTATGGCTTTGATGTATGTGAGGCTTTTACCGTCCTTTTAATATTAGCCCTCTTAATCAATCGCGTCTCATTATCGGTGGACATGAAATATTGATGTTTTATACAACAACAACAACACGAAACGCTAAGTATGATAGAACTAGGACAGTGCATTTCCGTGTAGTAATGTATTGTTGTGCATGTATTGTCTCTAAATGGTATATTTAGAAAACAACTGAGCCTGCCAATCGCCCAATATCTCGTTAATGGTATTACAATTCGACGGCTGTTAAGTCCCGTTTAGTTTATTGATATTAGCAGTGGTAACAGACGCCATTATACTGTTTCTTCCGGACGTGATAGTAAAACACAACATACTATAATACCAATAAAATGACCGGGATTTTAGAATGCTGCAATGGTTATGGTAACAGCAATAACAATGCAAATGGCAAGGATAAAACACTCTTAGAGATTTACATAAGGAAATCTTAACGGTCAACTGAAGATCCTCAGCACAATCTGTGCCAACTGCGTACAATTTCAACAACCAAAAAGCAGTGATTATCTACTATCGCAAAGACGTTAGGGTTAAAGTACTGCAGGTCGCAGACTATTTGTCAATATGCTACACTGATGTATCAAACACAAATGATGGAGTTGGTATAGGTGTGACCGGACCCAAGAATGCATATGAAAGAATTTCTGTAAAGTCAAAGTGTGCTAAAGGCAAAATCTGCTCAGAAAGCCGAGCAGCACTAAGGGCTAAATCAATCACATACAATTCCAAAGCAGTTTGGAGCAGCAACCCATCCTTACGTCAACATGCAAAAAAAACAACAAGCTCTACTTGCTGTGCGTGCCGGGGCATGAAAGAATCAAAGTACATGAAATTGACCATAGAGTTGCAAACCAAGGATCTAAAGTTCCTTCTTACGGAGTTGGGAAGAAAGCGTCAAGAATGACACCTGGAGATTCTGCGATGAAGCACCCGAAACTACCTGGGTGTACGCGCAGTAGAGCCTACAGTATTGGTACAACTGCTCCTTCGTAGCATCATAGACTTCATAAAAAAATCTGATGTGGCCAGGCACATGACTTTATCATACAAAATATAAAATTAATTGTTTAGCTGCATGAGAATTTGATTGAGATAAATCGTGTCTGCATTAAAATTTAACTAGCCAGGATTTGACAGATATTTTAATAGTCAATAGTATCAATAGCAGGTATTGTCAAAGCATCAGCATTTGACACTACCTACTGTCGTCAGAATAATAGTTATTTATCTCACATGTGCCGAAAGTACGGAATAGCGCGACGAGCGGTGATGCGGCGCGTGACCGCGCGTCACCGATGGCGGAGCGTCGCCGTCGCATGTGAGCGAGTCCCGCTATGTACTTTTTGACAGGAGTGACATCAGCGTTTTTGTGTTGCTTTTTGAGAAGTATTTAAAGAAAATCAAAAATGGTTATATTGCTGTATAGGAAATGTTAGGTTAATACCGCTTCTACGAAACGTCACGTTTAAAAAGCTAATTCATATTCTGACAGATTTATAATATTCGTTCATGACACTGTCACATCCGTACCAACATACTAAAATATAACTACACTCATCGCTATACTTTATTTACAATTTTCTCAATTTATCGTTTTTACAATTAGATATAACAACGGGTTGATATTTCTTATCAACAAACTATTAAATTGGCGATCTTATTTTATTTGAATTTTGTATTTTGTACATTGCCGCACTAGAGCGGCAACGTTCCATAGCGGTTCTCCAACCTGTGATGAAATCAGCTGTTTTCGAGTGTGACAGCCATAGACATTTCTGTGGTGACAGCACAAAAAAATATTTGTCAAATCCAGGCTACTACGTATGTAGTTTCATATCAATGCAGATGCGACCGATCTCGATCAAGTAGAATTTGCTCTTGAAGCTAAACTATTAATTTTACAAAAAATATCATAGGCATAAATTATTCAAAATTTCCTCTACTTTAATTTATTATTTAACTATTTTGAGGAAATTACAGAAATGGCAGCTCATTTGCAAAATCCGTGAAAAATGCTTAGAGGAAACAGCCAGTTCCTTTGGACCCTTTTGAACCAAAAGCTTTTCAGCTCTAAGTTTAGTCATGAAACTTCTAAATATGAACTTTCGTCCCGATACCTTTAGTAGTTTCTCCGGAAACGTCTCCACAAAAAACGGGTACACACACACGCACACACACACACACACACACAGACATTTTTTTGTACCTTGGTCAAAAATGTTCAGGGGACCCATAAAGACCTATTTCCGCTAAAATCTCAATTTTTTTTTTCGGCACGATTACAATACTTTATCATACTGCGTATGATAAAGTAAAAAGGCTAAGCCTCGAAAACCTGGTCGACGTAATTCGAAAGACAGGAAATCCAATCGATCCACACAGCAACATAACATAACTTAACATGGCAATGGAAATGCAAATGGCAATGGCGGTGCCAATATTAGACAATTTCCGTTCCAATAATGTCGATTTTCATATTGGAACTATGGATAAACTTTTTTAATGTACCTATTTTTTCATGTGCAAAAATTGTTACTAGCATTGTGTAAAAATGTAACTTTACGTTGTAATTTACGTCACCAACTTCTAGCGATTGTACCTCTAGATGCAAGAGCTGACCGAAACAAATTCAGAGAAAGGTATCTTCATGTTCTGTAGAATCATTGTAATTAAGCAATTTGTACCTCCATGTAAAAATTACCAGTTTTCATATAATCGACAGACAAAGGACACGCAATTTTCTCCACAACAATATATGTTTACACAAAAACTCTTAGTACTTTTTTATGTAAAAAAATAGTCAAAATATAAGCAATGTTCCACTAAGAGAATAGACGTTTTTAAATTTTAAAAAATCTGATGTGGCCAGGCACATGACTTTATCATACAATATATAAAATTAATAGTTTAGCTGCATGAGAATCTATTTGACTGAGATAAATCGTGTCTGCATTAAAATTAAACTAGTTAGCCATGATTTGACAGATATTTTGATAGTCAATAGTATCCATCGAAGGTATTGTCAAAGCATCAGCATTTGACACTACCTACTGTCATCAGAATAATAGTTGTTTATCTCACAAGTGTTGAAAGTACGGAATAGCACAACGAGCGGTGATGCGGCGCGTCACCGATGGCGGAGCGTCGTCGTCGCATGTGAGCGAGTCGCCCTATGTAGTTTTCGGCAGGAGTGACATCAACGTTTTTGTGTTGCTTTTTGAGAAATACGTATTTTAAAAAAAAATCAAAAATGGTTATATTTCTGTATAGAAAATGTTAGGTTGATACCACTTCTACGAAATGTCAAGTTTAAAAAGCTAATTCAAATTCTGACAGATTTATATTCGTTCACGTCACTGTAAATGTCACATCCGTACCAACATACTAAAATATAACTACACTCATCGCTATACTTTATTTACAATTTTCTCAATTTATCGTTTTTACAATTAGATATAACAACGGGTTGATATTTCTTATCAACAAACAATCAAATTGGTGATCTTATTTTATTTGAATTTTGTATTTTGTACTTTGCTGCACTAGAGAGGCAACGACAGATTTATATTCGTTCATGACACTGTAGATGACGTTCCATGCGGTTCTCCGAGTGTGACAGCGTGGTGACAGCCATAGACATTTCTGTGGTGACAGCACAAAAAAAATATTTGTCAAAATCCTGGCTACTATGCAGTTTCATATCAATGCAGATGCGACCGATCTCGATCAAATAGAATTTGCTCTTGCAGCTAAACTATTAATTTTACCAAAAAATGTCATAGGCATAAATTATTCAAAATTTCCTCTGCTTTAATTTATTATTTAACTATTTTGAAGAAATTACAGAAATGGCGGCTCATCTGCAAAATCCTTGAAAAAGGCTTAGAATAAACTACCAGTTCCGTTGGACCCTTTTGAACCAAAAGCTTTTCAGCTCTAAGTTTAGTCATAAAACTTCTAAATATGAACTTTCGTCCCGATACCTTTAGTAGTTTCTCCGGAATCGTCGTCACAAAAATCGAGTACACACATACGCACACACACACACACACATACACACACACACACACACACAGACATTTTTTTGTACCTTGGTCAAAAATGTTCAGGGGACCCAAAAAGACCTATTTCCGCTAAAATCTCAATTTTTTTTTTCGGCATGATTACAATACTTTAGCATACTGCGTATGATAAAGTAAAAACTGGATTGATGTTGTCGAATACATAAACAGACTGTTAGCAAATTAGTTGTATAGGAATTTTTATTCAAAAGTATAAGGGTTACCTTATCTTTCGAATTTATGTTTTCATAATCAAAGATTTGTATACATTTTTTGCAGGAGTCTAGTTTTCAAGACAATATAATATTAACATTACAAGAGGCTCTCATTTATACTGTATATCAACTAATGCACACCGGTACAAGTATACAAATTGTAAACAAATTTAAATACACAATTTTCTATACCATATAGCATTGCCAGAAACCAAGCAGTCAAACAAAGGAAACGGTATTGGCAGATTATTAGTGTTGCTAAACATGTTATAATAAAATAATAAAAAAAAAACGTAAAAACTGCACCCGTTATGAAATGACAGGAAGTTCGAAAAAAACGACTAGATTCGATACGATGTCTTTTTCTACGTGTTTTCAGTTAACACTTCTTTTTATTTTGGGTGGTCACGCAAGCAGTCTTATCAGTAAATGTCGGGAGTTGAGGGATTTATTACTTTACAGCTAAACAAGAACTAAATCCCTGATGTTTCCAAGATATTTAAAAAAACACACACAAAACGTTATTGTTAAATGTGGTCATTTATATTTTTTTCTTAACGAAGGATGTTTGTTTACCACTATTATAAATAATGTAGATCAGAAAATTTACGGCAGTTTTCCATGGAACCATGCTATTTTCAGAGATTTACAAAGAATACTAATTTTTAGTAAATTAAGCCATCTGATTGTATTAAACATAGGCCATATCAATTACCTACACAAAAAATATTTAGCATTCTAAACCCAAATGTTAAAAAGAAAGATTTACTTTGTATTTTGCTTGAACAGTTTTAATGTAAGCACCTTAAAAGCTCAAGGATCTCCACAAATTCAGAAAAAAAAAAACAAAGCATTTGGCGCTATTTTCATTTTGCTTATTTTGCGTGTTTTCTGGACTTTGAAGATATGCGCTTATTTTGCCATATCCTTGCCTATTTTAACTTTTGACGGTTTTTTGGGCATTTATACTCGTTTTTAGCGGGTTAGTGCGATGGTGCACTAACTACAATGAATGCATTATGATTAGGGTTACCAGATGAGAAAGTGAAGAAGTAGGATAACAAAGCTAAAAAAGGAGGACTATTAAGATAATAGGGAGGACAAAAAACACAAAATAAAGAAAATGTTTAATGTACGCAATAATGGCGGTACAATAAATAAAACAAGGTACAACAAAAAAGTACCTTTTGTTTTTGCTTTTTAAATAAAAGCTCTCAACATAAAACATTTGTTGTGGCCAGGCACATGACTTTGGCATACAAAATATAAAATTAATAGTTTAGCTGCTTGAGAATCTATTTGATACAGATAAAACACACACACACACACACACACACAGACATTTTTTTGTACCTTGGTCAAATATGTTCAGGGGACCCAAAAGGACATATTTCCGTTAAAATCTCAACATTTTTTTTCGGCACGATTACAATACTTTACATACTGCGTATGATAAAGTAAAAATAAATCTAACAAAATATGTGTCTTTAACAATAGGTCTTCCTTTTTTAAAACATAACTATAAAAATACTTGCAGTGCATTGCTTTAAAGTTGTACTAGTCCCAACGCCGTCACTGACTCCACAGTAAGTTTATTGTGCTCTTTGGTCTACTGTGCAATATTAGTGAAAAAATATTTCAACATATGCGTTGTGAGCAGAAATATAAAAATAAAATTCACAACTTAACCATCTGGTTTTGGTATGATTAAGTAAAGGTTGATAATTAATATCAACATAATCACAAAAATCTTTCAGGGATTCAGTTCTCACTGTATACACAGAAAAATAATTAAATCTCTTCATAATAGCGGACTCTACATCTACTCTCATTAAGTCGACACCATGGCGAAGGCTATTGTGAATAATGTGGGCACGACAACCAATTCCAATAAGATTATCATTATCCAATCGTCGAGGAAGCTCGGAATCTCGGTGTGATGTTCGACAGTAATCTCTCTTTTAATGGTCACGTTGATCGGTTGTGTCGGGGTGCTTACGCGAAGTTAAAGCTGCTCTACCAATTCAAGGCTATTCTACCAACTAAAGTGAAACTTATGATTACAGATTCCTTGGTGTTGTCTAGCCTGGACTACGCAGATGTTGTTTATGGGCCCTTCCTCACACAGGCCAGTAAGCGTCGACTGCAAAGTATCCAGTACAGCTGTATGTCGTTTGCCGTTGGTTGCCCCCGACGTCAGCATATGACCGGGGTATTGCGAGAGCATCGCTGTCTGCGAATGGGTGAGTGTCGCTTCCTCCACTATGTCGGCGTGGTGCGCTCGGCTGCTGTGGATCATCAACCGCCCTATCTGGCCGAGAAAATACAGCTGCGGATTGAAGCACATGCCCGAGAGCTTCGTCGGGTTGCCACGACAGCGACGGTTCCAGAACACAGAACAGCATCCTTCAGGAGGTCTTTCTCCTACCTCGCTGCCTTTGTTGTAAACAACACCCTCAGCACCATCGGCTTCCGGAGCCGAGAAACTACCATCGAACCTTTGAAGAAGGCGCTTCTATCGGGCGTCATTTTGTGCGACGATATATTCTGAATATTTTTTAGATGTTTTGTTTAAATTTTCTATGATATTATTTTTTTGTACCGTATCTTTTCCTGTTTCTTCATTATTTCGTTTGGTAGTACTTTATAATACTTCGGTGTTGTGCTTACCCTTTGTATTTTTGATACAATAAAGTTATTTTATTTATTTATTTATTTATTTATTTATCTAGAGTTTGCTTTTCAAGTGTTTGGAATAAATTACTAACTGTCTTCGATGTTTTTCATTTGGCATACTACACGAATTAAGAATATTGGTTTCAATAGCTTGCCCAGACCAGTTATAATATTGAATAATTACAGAAAATAATTTTTCTGGGCCATGATTGCTGGCGTCTGTAGCGATAGAAATGCAAGATATATTTCCTAAAGTTTCAGTTGTTGTTGAGATTGTGTGCGGAGCTATAAAATGGTTGATAATGGCTTCTGTTTTTGTTCTAGCACATTTTAAGTTTTTGGCAATTACTGAATCATCCATGGATTTATATGACTGATGGTGTTTTATAGTAACGGAGCATAAAATGTCACTTTTGACAACGAAGCTGAAATACGCACCATTTTTCTATGCTTCTCACTGCTGGTGTGGCGTTCTAGAGCAGTGCAACCCTTATGCTAACGTCTACGTGGCAATCACAAACAACACACTTAGCGTCATTTCTGATGTAAAGTCCCAGACGCTTAGCAAACTTTTCTTGGCACCTGGGATTCTTTTTAAAAAGGAGGATATTTTTAGGGAAATGGAGGACACTATATTGTAACTAAAACAGGAGCTCATGTCCTCTATTTGAATACCATATGGTATCCCTAATACACCGGCTATACACGTGCGCACAACACAAGAGTTTTTCGCTAAATATTATGGATAGGCTGCCTGTCACATAGATAAAAAACCCGAATTAATGATTGAAAACGATAAAATATTCTGCAGAATGTGCATGAAAACAGTAAGTTACAATTATTTGTTTTACGATTTGTTTCTTGATAGTAATTGTTTTGATTTTAGGCCTAGTTTGTTATATTTATTTATTTCACAGTATTAAAATGAAAATACTTAAGTTTAACATTCAGTTCTTAGCCGTACTACATTAATACATTGTTACATACTAACTTAATTCTTTTCTTGTTAAATTTGTTCAACTTCGATTAAATATACAGACTATTTGTACTAAGAAGAATGTGTCACGAGGTTAAATCTGCGCCGAAAAATGCAAGCATATGTGCACGCGCGCAACAGTGTTAACTTAAATTGAAATCCTATGTAGTTAACATAGTTAAGTATACCTCTGAGGTGCTGAATTTTGGGTCTACCTGCGTATAATATGCGAATATATTTATTTTTTTTTTTTTTCATAAAATATAAAGCGTTTACTTATCCTGTATAGTTTATTTCTATTGTTAAGTATCAATTTCCTCAGTTATACCAAGGTTTTGTATCATGTGTGTGTGTGCTAATAAATACATATATACAAAAATACAGGTGTACATATTCTTAAAACGCTTTTATGTAAGATTTATTTCTCATTATTCGTGCTTATTTTAAGCACTTATTACCCAAAAATAAATGCTTATAATTCCGCACTCTAATCATAATAATGTAGTTTACTCTGACAAGCATACGACAAAGCATACATATTATAGAGTATAAATGAATATGTATTAATAACTTCCAGAACTCAAAGCAGATCAAATATTAAATGGAAAATCAATTTCCGGAAACACACATTAGAAACAGTATAGAAAAATGTAATATGTAAGGTATCAGAGATAGCTAGTTTAAAACCATGAAAATATTTCGAGCACCCCATCACTCGACATCACTTGATAACAACGTAATAAAAAATGTGTTAAAAGGATATTAAAACTGTTTCACGTAAATTATGCTGCATGAAAGGAAGATGACCCTCATTTAAAACATCAACCAACGATCCTCCACTTACAGCGCAATGAGAAATATCTCCAACGTAATCCACCCCTATGTTGAACGCGTACAAAGGTAAATTGTACCATTCCCAGGTAATTTGAGTGGCCGTAATTACAAACCGGATTACTCGGGCTCCACTTTTATTATTGATGCGGAAAAGCTTGCTCCGCTGAAAACACACCGGCTAGTTTTCCGTACATCAAAGCTCGCTCTCCGCAACAAAACGATTCCCGTTACTCCTTTTCTTTGTCTAATTTAACCATAACCCAATTACCAGATTAATTAAATAGTTCAATTATTACTGGAGCCGTGGAGCTTCCTGTGTTGATATTAGAGGTGGTTTAATTTCAGTGCTTTAAATTAAAGATAATTCTTTCATCTAAGTAGAAACGGTGAAGTAAACTGTTGAGTTTGTTCGCTACACAAGAGGTTTTGAATATGCCTGGTTGGGCTATGCAGGAGTCATAAGTAAGCGTATTTCTTTAAACACGTTATAGTAGAGGTTTTTTTCAAGTTATTTCACCCCGAATGCATGATACTTTAACAGTTTTCTGAAGTCATAACCGGCCAAACCAAAAATAATTAACATTTTCAGAGTTTTTCTGTGTCAATGGTGTCTTTAAGGCGTAATAATTATCGATAATCCAAAAATTCCTAAAAAATCATATACAAATGAATACTGGGCTAAATACTTCCAAAATAAATTCGTATGCAAGTTACGTGTTCATGCCATTAATGCTAAACAAAATTATTATACATTTGATAGGAACTTGGTCGTAAAAACTACTGTGTTTCAAAAGCTATCCATCAAGCCATAAATCACAATAAAACGCCTTTTAATTTCTGAGAAAGAGATAATAATACTTGGGCGAGTAGTGGACACCTACAGTTAACTGTGTTAACTTGATCGAAAGCCCAAGAACCAAAATGTTGTTCCATTTTCTTCCAACTCCTAGCATTCCCAAATGTTATCTTGACAACTATTGAATGTCCCACACCTTTCTTTGTAGGACATTTTGATTTATCAACAATAACTACGCCTTCAAGACACCATTGGCACAGAAAACAAATATTAATTATTTTTCGTGTGTTCATAAAAATCGTAAGAATTAAAATATCTTGACTGTTAACATTTGGATGATGCATTTGGGGTGAAATAACGTGCAACTGGCCTCTGCTATAACATGTTTCATTACCAAAGCTGAAAAGCTTTTGGTTCAAAAGAGTCCAAAGGAACTGGATGTTTCCACTAATCATTTTTCAAGGATTTTGCAAATGAGCCGCCATTACTGTAATTTCGTCAAAATAGTTACATAATAAATTAAAGTAGAGGAAATTCTTAATAATAATTTATGTCTGCGACATCTTTTGGTAAAATTAATAGTTTAGCTGCAAGAACAAATTCTATTTGATCGAGATCGGTCGTATCTGCATTCATATAATACTATATAGTGAGCCAGGATTTGCCAAATATTTTCAGTCTAAGACAGTATTGGTTGTGTCAAATGCTGATATTTTGACAATATCTCACAATACGTATTGACAGTAGTCAATAGTATCAAAAGATCTCATATTGTGATCGGCGTCGGATAGGCAGCGTGTTCAGCGTGTCCAAATTGCATGTGTTCAGTTTGTTTTTGGTTTGAGGAAGTATGATCTTGTGTCGAATGGCCTGGGCGACTTGGGGTGGTTGAACATGGATAATACTAGGGTGTTACATGCAGTAATATTATATCATAAGTTGCTATCCACAAGGGTCCCACAATACCTTATGCGGAAGATACGCTGTAGAACGGATGTCCATAACCTTAATTTAAGATTCATTTAAGGGGTTTTGTTTGCCCCACCTGCCCATCGTACTATTCTCTTACCAGGTCACTCACATATACAATGGTCTCAGCGAGATATAGAAAAATCATCGTTAAACAAATTTGGGGGAAAGGTGAAGTGTTGTGTCTTTGCTCAACAGGAGGGACTTTAGGCATGGAGCGCACATCGGAGGCTGTTTTAATTTTTATTTTTTATGGACATGTGCGATGTTTTGGTGAGTTGGATTTGCGGCAATTACGTGTAATTAGACTCTAGAGTATTTTTTGTTTGTTTTTGTTTTTATAAGTTCTTGGAATTATTGTTATATTATTGGTACAGTGACCCAGTATTATTAAAATGATTTGCAGTTGGTTTGTATATAAAAGTAATTAGTCAATTGAGGTGCTATTTTGTAAGTATGTAATTAATTATGTACAGGTGGGCCAAATTCGATGTTACTATAGGAGATCTCGGTAAATATAAGAGATATCGAAAAATGAGTAAGATCGTCTTTTTTGAGAGAAACTCAATGGTGAAAATCAAAATTAGCTATCGTATTTTGTTTTCGAGTATTATTATCCTATTAATCTAAGCAAATTGCACTGCGAGATAAGCACTGTCAAATATTTGTACCGAAAGTAGGTACCGAAAATATGAACATTTATGCCGATTCGTAACATCGCACATCTGGACTTGCAAACACATTGCAAGGTCTCGAACCTCGAACGCATCGGCTGGCTCGACAACAACTTGTAGTTCTGTGGCCGTAAAAATACCTTCTACGCCGATATTGGGCAGACTATTTGAGATAAACATATTACTGCCGCATGGATGCACCGGTGAAAAATAGATTCTTATGCCTGCAAGAAATAGTTTTCGGGCTATATATAATTCTTAACACGTTTTACTTTCGCAAAGAAAATTTTCGTTACATTGCTAACGTGTCTTGCAAAATATAATACACGCAAGGACTCATGATGCATGAATTTGTTATTTGATAATAATTATTTCAATCATTTGCAGTTGGTTTGTTATAAAACTAATTAATGAATCAATCAGGGGGGCGGCACTATTTAGATTTTCCTACGGCGGCAAAAACGCTAGGGCCGGCCCTGGGTACAATTATGTCTTAGTTCTAGTTCGCGTAAGAGAAGTGAGTAGAAGAGCAAGACAATTTCGAAACAAGTGTGCTGAACTCCGCCCTAAATATAAATATTATTTTGTTGCATTTAATATTGTTTTATGTTAATAAAGGAACTATTTATTTATTTAATTATTTATTTATCCGTCAAATCCTGGCTAACTAGTTTTATTTTAATGCAGACACGACTGATCTCAATAAAATAGATTCTCATGCAGCTAAACTATTAATTTTATATATTGTATGATAATTATGTGCCTGGCCACATCTGATTTTTTTAAATGGTAACCTCATATTTATTGTACTGACCATTTTGAGGTTTCTAGGAAAATGGGTTCAGTCAATATAAGTTTGTTAAAATTATCAAAATTACATTTTCTAACAGTTTGTCCCCACATTTTTCAAAAATCTTACGTGATTGAAAATTTTGGAGTCAGGTTCGGTTTTACGCCAACTCATTCTACCAAACACGCAAGTTCAAATTCAATTCACAAAATCCATGGTCCCGAAAGTTATCAATATTTTACAATATTTAATTGTCATATTCTCGAAAGTTTTCTTATGTAAGGCCATAACATGTTTGTGTTACAATTTCGAGAATTAAAAGATCTATTAAAATCAGTCAGAAAAATATAGGGTTGCCATTTTAAAAAAAAATGTTAACGACGTCCTATTTCCGTAACAATTAACACTCGAAATTGAAAGTTTTACAGAAATGTGTATATTAATTGTTAACAGTCGACGTATGCGACCATTAAAAAAACAAAGAGTTCGCAAATTTTTTCATGTTTCCATATTTTACACGCTCACTGTATAAGTACAAGTATTTGTAGGTTATGTTAATGGTTGGCACCACCTTAAACTTGTATCGTTGGGAACACGGATGCACGTGTACTCTTATCGACCTGGTGGAGTTGCTCATTTTGTTCGGTGGTAAACATGCTAGGAATACTTATTCGTGGTAGGAAGGATATCGATCTGGTAAAGTTGCTGTAAGTCTCTGAGGAGCTTGGGCAACGACGCGCACTACGGACGCTATTTTACGAGAATCTGCTGTACATTTTCACGTCAATGGTTGACGATGTATCGAACACGCAGAACTCTCCTTAATGAAAATGATGATAGAACTTGTAGGAACTTGTGGTACAATGTTATTATGGTAATGAGTGGAGACTAAAAACATATGAAGAGATTCAGGTGTGTTTATTATATTTATTTTCAAGTATGTATATTGCTTAATAACTCCGGTTTGTAACTTTTTAAAAGGATAGTTCACAAAAACAATAATGTTATGAAATAAATGAATTTAATGATTACCTTCTTATTATTTTTGAATTCCAAATTTAGTTCTTCTAAGATTTTGATTTTCAAGAAGAACAAGATAACAACCGCAACCATAGCCAATGGTATTGATAATGTAAAGCAGTGGTGTCAAATTCATTTACGGGCGCGGGCCACTTCTGATCCGTTATCGTCGGGCGGCATACAAAAACGTCAAAAATGTTTTTGACTGGTAATACCATTTTTTGTATTATTTACATTTTTTATTCTAAAACAAAAACCAAAATTTTGATATGAAGTTCAGCAGCATACATGGCCGCATTAAAAAAAATGAAAAAGTGATCTGGTCTACAACAGTGTTTATCTTATTTGAAGTTTTAATTTTAAACTAAAAACAAAAACATTGTTTCTAGTTCTTTTTTTCTGGGAACTTGGAATCACTTTTGTATAATAGATATTATGATATTTTTAGAAATGAAGTCTTAGAAAATATCCATACACCCGCAACTAGGCATTTTAATAACATTTGCTTAAATTACACATGAAAATCTACAATAACAATTTTATTATGGTTTTTATACCATGTTTCTAATACCATGTTAGACAATTTCATTAAGTTGTTATTTTTTGATATGTTGGAGGACTCACATCAAAATTCTGTATTTACCTATACGTGCACAAGTGGGGAGAAAAATAAATTAAAGATTATATTAAGGATCTTTTATCAAACATTTTTCATTTGAACTTCAGAGTTACCTAAAAACTCTATCACAAAGTTTGACCATTAAATGTTAATGTTTTACGAAAATGATACAAAATAGCTTATAAACTTGACTTCACCTTCACATTACAGTCCGCTATCAAACCCCCATTCATATTTCTTCCTTTATATGTTTAAAACCGAGGAATCTACACAGATATGAATAAAAAATATGGAGCGGTTCCAGAGAAAATCAAGCTTCAAATCTTGCTATTTTATTACTCTTCTTGTTGTACGTCCTTTAAGAACAACAATAATTACGTGAATCGCAAAACGAAATGTTCAGAAAATATTACTGTTTCACTCCAGTTATTTCTGGTTTGTTATAGCTGGAAAGCTCCATATAGTGCTTCAAAGTATTTCTTCTGAAGAATTAGTGAAAGAATCGTCAAAACCGTATAAATGTTGGGGAAGAAGACCCAACATTAAACAATTAAATTTTTTGACAAATTTTGCATTATCCCCTAATTCTTTTGAACAGTTTAGTTCAGAATCACCCCCAATCTCTAAATACAATAATAAAATATTGATTTTTTAATTCTGTACTGGAAAGTGATACAAAATAGCTCATCAACGTGAATATGTACCTATACATATTTCGCGTTTAACCAAAAACTAAAAAACAAAATACCATTCAAACAATATTTACGAAGATATTTTAAGAAAATTTCGAAAATGATATTTAATTTAAAAAAATTTGTTTATTGGACGCCTGGGCTGAACTTTTCGGTGAACTTTAGACACATGATGAAATACATGTTGAGCAAATTTCACTTGGACGATATATTTACGAAAATTCCAGATTTAAATTATTTACTTTCATTTATAGAAAGCCCCCATGTAATATAGGAATATTCAAATAAAAATTTGTACTGCTCTGCTGCCTAATAAGTGCTCATACACCATAAGTTTCATATTTTTAAAATTTGAATGTATTGTAATACAATATTTAGCGAGGGCTCGAGGGCCGCACCAAAGGGCGTTGAGGGCCGCTGCCCGCGGGCAGCAGGTTTGACACAACTGATGTAAAAGACGAATCTTCCATACTTGGGGGGGGGGTGTGTGTATAGTACGTAGTAAGTGTCATATACCTACAGTTACTCCCCTTTCAGCAGCACCAGTCGTTTGTCAGATCTTCAGATCGCGATCTTCATGTTAGATTGTGAACTTAAGTATATGTGTAAAAAGCAATGTTACCTCTACCTAGTACCAAAATTCATCAGTTTTTAGTTAAATGATAAAATATGTCTGCAAAACCCGTAATTTTTCCAAAAAAAGTCACTGCTTTGGCTTTGAGCGGTAACCATCGCTAACTTAAGGGCTCTTTATAACATCGTTTTATTTTGTCATGTGCCGTTATATGATAGTAAGGTATGTTAATTTAATAAAATACAATTTAATGTTCAAGTATTATTTCAAATTGTCACACTATTCTTGAATTTTTAACATCATCAAAAACGAACGAGTCAAAGGCGTTTTTGGCGCGCTTTGGAATTGTGTGATTTTTATTGCTAGTTAAAAAGTAGTATGGAAAATGTAAGAATTGAAAAACCTCTTTTCCTTGGGTCGTAGTTTAATTTTAATGAGTTCTAGTTTCGTCACATTGACATCTTCAGCACAAATCTATAAGTAGAATAAACAACATCATACTCGTTCAAATTGATGTGTCTCATGTAAACAAATAGAGACGAAAGACATGGGAGACGCGTAGTGAAATTAGCAGCGGATTGGCGGACGCCACGGTAAATAATTACGTACTTAAATAAGAATCTGTTGTTGAAAATTAATTGATTGTTTAGTAAAGTGACATTTCTATTTCTTTTTTTTTTCTTTATATTTCTACTTCTTCTAAAATGTCCATTTTAAAACTTGAAACTTAAAATTTAAAGCATTCGTGGATTAATTTTGGCTCACCGTAATTAATACAGTGTATTTAGTATATGTTGATATAAATTTCAAGAAGACCTATTTATATGCTGCTAACTTAAGTACGCGTGTCCCACATCATTCGCCTATATTTGTTTACATTAGACTCATGTTTGCCATGTAAATTTTAACCACGTATGATGTTACTAACTGTAGATTTTGGCCGAAGATGTTAATATGACGAAACTAATACCCATTAAATATAAAATGCAACGATATAGGTAGGAGAACATATCAGCCCTTAAAGTGAACCGTATACGCAATGGATTGCAATAAGTCATGGACGACAACGTTACAAAACAAGTGTATAAAACTGTTTTGGGTTTATTAAGTATTAACCTCAATATTACTCAAATTATTATTATTTTCTTTATAATAAAATTTCACAGTTTTTATGTATTACTAGATAGTTTATCTATTAATAGAAGTACATAATTTTGGTTTTAATTCATAATTCAAATTTATGACGGAAAATTAAAAGAAATGAGGAAACAAAAGAAACCTAATGGTTTTGTTCGACTTATTAGATAATTATGTCTGTGAACTTGACGCACAAATAAGAGTTCGATATTAGACGCAATTTGTTGATATTCATCAAAATAATATTTTTTATGTATAACCCAGTATATAGTGAAATTATCACAAACAAATAAAATAAAAAGCTTTCATTTACTTTTGGGTTTTCAAATATACAAAAATAGCAAAACTTAAAACCGTTCTTCTGCAAAATGACGAATTTTGAGATGTGTGACTTTTCCTCTGGACCAACGATATGGCAAAGATTAATCTAACGTCTTCGGGAAGTTTTCCTTTGGGAATGCAGAAAGTTTTGCAACACGGACATACACTACACACGCTAAAGCAGAAGAGTTTGGGAATCAATGCTATATCAGCAGGTACACTAGTAAATCATCGTAAAGCGGTTACGTGACGTGTTTTCTTCTTCAATCTAACAGTTAGTGGTTGAAGTCTAATCATTTTTGTATTGTTTATTTCCTTATTATTTTGTTGACAACTAACAAAACTCTATGTCTGATTATCACCACAAACAGATGTACTCGACTAGTTGCCGGGATTCGGAATGTGTTTCATTCCTAACAAAACCCGCAGCAAACAGTGTTCTGGTTATTTATTACGCCTGGGTTTAAACCAGAGAAAACTAGCTCAGCAAAGCAACGCTTTAGCACTGGCCAAACGACCACAAAATGTGCTTTGGTGGTTATGTATGATAATAATTTGGAGGTAGTGTCATAATATTAGTAATTTATGGTTATTGAATTGTTACATGTAATGCAAAAATACACTTACCTATAAACTGCCAAGGCCGAAAAAGGAAATAGTTGAAACTAATCCTCAACTAGTAAATATCCTGAAAAATATAAATTACACGCATTAATTTTATGGGATAACTACAGTAAACATAATACCGATCATAATCAATATGAAACATTTTATAAATGGAAATATCGGTTAATTAGACCTTTATAATCAGTGCTACGTAACCGACGTACAGCGGCACATCAGTTGGTTGTAAAATTGCCATCAGCGGAGTTGAGTTAATTGTTGATAGATTACTGCTTTATAATATATTCACTATACAGGGTCAATTAGAGAAGCAAGTGATAATCAACCCAGGTGGGGATATTTTTTTTCTGAAAAATACCTCCGTCTGGATTTGTTCCAGGAGCTCTCCAATTTCTGGTTGAAAGCGCTCTCAGTTGAGCTACAGAGGCAGTGGATGTGTATAGGCTGATGTACTTATCCACTTTATTATGATTAGCTACTTATATAAATTTCTACTGCGCCTGTAGATCAATTGGGAGAGGTTTCAACCGGAAATTAGAGGGTTTTTGGTTCAAACCAATGCAAGTTTTCCAAAAAAAGACAAAATTATCACCACCTGGACTAAATATCATTCGCTACTTTAATGATTCGACATTACAGACGAGATTACGTAACAACCATTTTTCCTTTGAACTATACAGACTGTTCATTTTAAAACTTGGTTGAAGGAAAATACCGTGTGGCAGCTCTGTGAATTGGTGACGTTCTTTCATATCGCCTTTAAAACAGGTGTATTATTGCTATTTGAAAATCGTGGGGGTGGCTAGGAGTGCAGGGCTCTAAAGGTGAAAACTAAAACTACACGTTTTATTTTCAACATTGTGACGTCAATCCGTCAAAAGTTATTTATGGTGGGAGCATTGTAGTGATTATAATGTAGCCATACATTTAAGTTATAGTTTAAAACTGGTTGATCTCCTTACTGTATCTATACTGGATTATGTGGTAGTTTAGTCTCCAGTGAGCTTTGCATGCTGAAGTCATGAAGTAACGAAGCGAACCCTCGGTGAACGGAAAACTTGTCCGAACTTTGCGCCGTTTTACATAACGTTGCCCGCCTGCATACATATTTCATAGTTAATTTCGAGCGATATGCTTCGAGCCCTTTTAGAACAACGCCCTTATGTGATGTGCCATTGAGGAAAGTTGGGAACTTTGTAGGCCACAATGAAGTGCCGCAGTCCTAAAATTAACTTCTACAACTCCATAAATGTCAGCAAGCCTATCAGGTAACAAACTATGTGTATGTAATTGTGGTTATGCCATAATATGCATTAAGTTAGCAAACAAGTATATTAACAATAGACTTCTACAACGAAATCAGAATTCACGACAAGTAACTCTGAAATCAAATTTGTAATGCAATTTCCAACACAAGTTGTTCCCTTTAAAATATTTAACACACGACCTAGGGTTTCACTTGAAATTGTGAACCTGAGTTCAGTTATTTCTCTATCATTAAATTCTTCGAGAAGGCTAATGTTATACGTTTTTCCCTGAATCTCGATCACGCCATATAATCAAGAAAAAAGTCGGGAACAGGTACCTATAGTCCGTTACACACTGTATAGGGTTTACTGAAATTTTAATATTTGAATGTTGGTCTGTTACTGTTGTTCATTTTGATATTATGCGTATAATTGTTTCCGATATTCTTCATTTGTATAAATCTTAATTTGACGTGAGATTGTAACCGTGAGACCAACAAATAGAAAGCTCTTACCAGTGTCCGTTTCTAGTTACGCAGATAATCGCAAATAAAGTTAAACTGGCTCAAAATACACATTTTTGTTTTATTCGCTAATTAGTCTCTTTATTGTGTTTTTATCAGATGTGTTCGTCTGAAACCCGTCTGCGCTTGGAAACGCGTGAAAAATGCGTTTTTGTTGCGAAAAAAAAAGGTACCATTTGTCGATATTAGGCTACGCTCTTGCGCATTATCATATTTTACCTACTTCCCAGAGTGCAATCGATTTGAAATTTTGCTATGGACAGATTTCTGGTGACAATGCATGAATCAATAAAAACAACAATGCATGAATCAAAAAACACCAAAAAACCACGCAAAAGAAAAATTTGAAATCGTCTTCAAAAATCGAAAGATGCCTAATTAATGCAAAATTAATAAATGAATAGGTACATTGTTTAGAACTGTAAAGGGAACGATACATAAGCAGATAATTACGCAATTAAATAAATAAATATAAATACGAGTGTATTACGTTAGTCAGTAGATTTGGTAGAATAGTAGGCTTGTATGGCAGCATGTTTTTCTACACTTTCTTCGGTGAAGTTAGTTCTTTTTGCTGTTAAAATATCTTTAAATCTAGAGAAGGACCTTTCGACATCGCAGCTTGTCAGTGGAGCATATTCAAAATATGGAGCAAGGTGTGAAAATTTTGTATAGATTTCTTCATTGTTATAATTATTTAATGAAATTTGCTTCAAAATAGACAAATCATTATTTCTTGCTAGTTTTAAACTGATTTTGTAATGCCCAGGATATATTCTTTAAACCCTTTAGGGTGGATTTAAAATGTCAATTTAGCCAATGAAAAATTTTGGGACAAAAAATTTTCAACAAATTGTAATTCGGAATGTATATTTTCTTTTATCACTATTGCTTTGCAATTTTTAATATTGCCTCATCCGGTAATTGCGAAATAAATGATTCCAAAATTTCTAAATCATTTGAGAGATAGTAACAGCTTCTAGCCAAATACCCCAATGCGTTACAACTGGCTGAGGTGGTAAAGGAATATTATGTAATTTAGCAATTTTTTTTAATAAACAAATCAACAAATTAATATCAGGAAAGCTGCCTCGAATAAATACACAAATTCGATGTAATGCGTGCGCAGAACATGTTAAATACAAAATGCACCATATTTGAAAAAAATGCTCCTTTAATAATTTGCCTGTTTTCAACATTACACTTGCTGCGCCTGAAGGAAATATCAGTACGTGAGAAGGACTGCAATCAAAAACTTTTTTTATTTCGTTTTTCACGATATCGGAAATTCTTTCTGCATTGACCGTATCGTAAATGTTGTTGAAGTAAGAAATTGCGTTGGGGGCTGCTGTGAATTTAACGTAGCAACAATGATATTCGCCACACATCTACCCTCTATGTCAGTAGTTTCGCCAGTACATCTGATCCACAAGTAGTTGTTAGATATTTTTGTTTTTATGCCTATTATTACTTTATTGTAAGTTGTTTGCACATAATGTTTTCTAATAGTTGATTCGTCAGGAATCAGCCGTTGGGAGTATTTATTTAAAAATTGTCGAAATGATTGATTATTTAATTTATTTAATGGAATATTTGCCGCAATAAATGTTCACACAGGTCTGCAAAAACTCTTCATTTGATATTCCCATCAAATGGTCGTGATGCTTTTAGTTTGCAAATGTTGTGGTAAACTTTGATTCCAGTAAATTTTAAATCTTGAGAACATATCTTACATTGTAGCTCCCTCTCACTAACAACTGTAAAACAGTCAAATTTCGTTAAGACAGTTTCCATTTCAATTACGAAATTATATTCACTAAAGGAAATAAGTAGCCACAAGTGCTGGATGAAAAGACGGGTAAACAAGAACAAAAGACAATAAATTGATATCAAAAAATAAAACCACAAACGCTGGTTGAGAAAAATTAGAAATATTGACTACAAAAGCTGGTTAAAATAAATAAATCAAAGCGATCAGAATATTAAAATGTCTTGGAAAGGAAACAATCTTCCGACAAATGATCGGCCGAAAATTAAAATAATAATATATATAGGCCAATAAATTGGAATCTGCAAGAACAATCGCAATAACAGACGTATTCCGAATGAATAACTGCGTGCGGTGCAATATGCTACTGGCTATGTGCCTTGCATTTAGGGTACCCGTTTGCGCGCTCCGCCTATGGAGCGACCACATGACCTTCAACTCATTATTTTGTTCGCTCTCTGATGATCATACATTGGCGAATATCTGTCTGTCAATAATTATAAAAGTTGTAATTACTCACCTTAACAGTAGTAAGCGAATTTACAAAACTGCCGTTACACCGTGATATTAGCAGAATCTCTCGCTAATTTGCAGCGGCGATCACGTTGTGTTGAATCGCGGAGAACCGATCGAAGAAATATTTTCCATACGGCCAGAAAACATGGCAATCAGTTTACAACACATACTGTTTGGACCAACCAACAAACCCACCACTCTATTACTGAATTTTGATATGAATTCACGAAAAGCACAAAACAGACGACAACAAACACGAAAAACAGCTGACAACAACTACGATCTACATTAGGAGGACTGAGCAGGACGACGTCACTGTGGAGAGAACCGAAAGTGGTGGGGTGACCCGAAGCGTCGTGTCGGTTCGTCATCGTTGATAACCGTCAGTCGATGCTCTACAACGGTAGGTTGCGGTCAGTTTTGCCAGATTGCGGGATATGTCCCGAATTGAGGGAGTTTTGGAGGGACAGACAGATTTTATGGGTTGCCTGTTTGTGGGACTTTTGCCAGTGCGTTAATGTTCGTAATAAGTAATAATAAAAATTGGTTGCTGGCTGAGTAAAAATAAAAGAAATTGCGGGTAAATTATATTTAATGTGAATAATTAATGAATACTGCGTATGATAAAGTAAAATTACATTTGAAGTAACGGTTTTTCCAATACAACAAAATCTTCCAAACAATAAAGAGAGACGTTACACTTTTATTAACTCATCAGTGTCTATCAGCAAAATAGATATAGCTTGCCGTCAATCTTAACTTGAACTCTCACTAATATAATTACGCTTTAAAAGATGATCCAATCAGAAACGCGGCGACTATTCTTATTCAACGCGAAATTTCGTACTACAATGTGACGTGTCACTTTAGCCGTAATCACAGCTAGGATATTGATGTTTGCTTAGCGGGGCCAATAATCTAATCGGCTTCAAAGCGCCGTGAAACAAAGGACCGGCAATGTCTGCAAACGACGCGAACTTCGGTCGTAATAAAGTCAAATAGAATTACATCTGACGTGAGCGCCGAAAAGTGCACTAAAAGCGCTGAAAGTACACCTCGCTAGTATGAATAATGTAGGACCTATGCGCCCCAAAGCAACGCCGGCGCCGCGCCGCCGCCAGCACGGTTTTAGCCAACGACGCAAACTAGGTAGGTATATAGAGGGAGCTGGGGTTGACGGTTAGATTTAATATTTTCCACTGCATGAGTTTGTTCAATCAGGACACCGTCTATCTCCGTGTATGTATACAGAATAAACTCTAAAGTGGGATAAGTGTATAGCCGAGATGAAACAAGGAAGAAAGCAAGTACGCTTAGTAAAATATATACCATAAAAGTTGTAGCTTGCGCATCTGAAATGTTTGCGAAAACAACCAAAATATCTGATGTGGCCAGGCACATGCCTTTATCATACCATATATAAAATTAATAGTTAAGCTGCATGAGATTCTATTTGATCGAGATCGGCCATGTCTGCATTAAAATAAAACTACTAGAACTAGACCGATATTTTGATTATATTTACAGTAGGCAATGTCAAAACATCAGCATTTGACACTACCTGTCATTAGAATCACGATATCTGACAAACCCTGGCTAACTAGTTTTAACGCAGTACCAGCGATTTCGATGAAATAGAATTTACGGCTAAACTATTAATTTTACCAAAAAATGTCAGTTATAAATTATTCAGAATTTCTTCTACTTTCAGTTATTATGTAACTATTTCGCCGAAATTCCAGAAATAGCGGCCTATTTGCAAAATCTTTCAAAAATGCTAATTCCGGAGAACAAAAAAACGCCACAAAAACGGACACACACACACATACACACACACACACACATTTTTGTGTACCTTAGTCAAAAATGTTTAGGGGACCCAATAGGACTTACTTCTGCTAAAATCTCAAAAAAAAGTTTCGGCACGATTACTATACTTTGTCATAGAACGTATGATAAAGTAAAAAGGTTGTTAGTTATGATGATTAATATATTATATTGGCTTCGAGCATAGTATATTTTCGGGTTTTACCCCGTCTTCAGTGCTAACTACAAAAGATCATAAATAATTATGCTCAATATTCGAAATAAGTTTTACGGTTAACGTACCGTCGTACAATCTTTCTTGCATTTTTTCGCGAAAACAACATTGCTATCCGCACTGGAAATACACATTGACTTTGTAAACACCAAGATGTTGCAATATTGTTTCACCTAGCGCAAATGCGCGGGTGTTTCTCCTCCTCACGGCAATTCTCCATGCATTTGGGTGTTGAATTGACGTTTCGCAAACGCTGAACTTCTGAATACTGTCAAAAGTTTCAAAGTATCCTGGCTAGCTAGTATGAATGCAGACACGATTTCGATCAAATAGAATTTGGTTCTGCAGCTAAACTATTAATTTTACCAAAAAATGTCATAGACATAAATTATACAAAATTTCCTCTACTTTTATTTATTATTTAACTATTTTGACGAAATCACAGCAATAGCGGCTCATTTGAAAAAATCCTTAAATAGGGCTTAATCATACTGCGTATGATAAGTAAAAATATATAAAACAACAGAATACTGAAGATGTTCAATACAGGCTGTACCAGATATTAGGGCGCGTACCTTCAGGATATAGAGAATGTAATGCTGGGAAATTCTGTTATTGTAAGAAACTGACAATAGAAGAAAAGCAAACTGGCGGAGGTCGTGGTAGACGCCGAAAGAATCAGATTAGGGTTTATCGAAGCAGCTGGTGTAAAGTGAGGTTAAAACAATATTTTCATCCACCTTTATCCCATATCTGACAAGCTTTAGGACGGCATCAAACACTCAATTCAATAATTCGGGACAATGCGTTACAACTTTATCATGAAATATCGAGTAAAGGATGTCGTAGTTTTTAAAGAAATGTAGAATTGAATGTAGCACACCTACATTTGGTCTATTAGGTACATGTCAATGAAGTTTCATACTGCATTTTTGAGGCTCTATCAGTGGTGGATTAACTAAATTGAGGGTCTAGGCGCAATATGTATTCAAAAACAATAAATAAAGTATCAAAAATTAAGAAAATTTATAAAACGTGCAAAAGTATAACTTGAAAAAAAAAGCAAAAATTTTAAGCAACTACATAATATTCAGGACCATTCACGATGACCTGCAACTAGAAGTATATGGAGAACCAAATTAAATGACGGACTGACAAAACTTTTTTAGTTATTGGTTACTTCCGGTTTTACCGGAAATGGTGTCTACTTTCATATTTTATATTTTTTACACGAAGTTGATCTAAAATTATTGTTTAATTCCAAAATGCGTTCATATGATAGGGTTGCCATATAAACAAAGAACTTGAAGAACTCTATCGATATCTCGATAATATGTTACCTTCGCCACAATTTTGCTCGATAGTTCATAAATAATTTGAGGCAATACTTTTTTTATTGAAAAAAAAATAATAACTCAAGAATGACACACACATGTCCAGAAAATCGTCAAAAATGCTATAAAATACAGTGTGTTTTGATTTGAAATATGAATGTGGACACAATTTCCGGTTAAACTGGAAGCAACAAAAAACTGAAAATGTTTTATCTAACGAGATCGTATCCAATAAGAACTTCCAATGGCAGCTCTTCGTGAAATACTTTTAATATGTTATTATTTTTTATTTTACTTTTTAATAATTTTTTATATGATGTGATTTACAACTTGTAGTAGATATTAGAGATTTAGTACCAAATTGCAACGTCTAAGATAATAAACGAAACGAAAAAAGGACGCACAGAAAATAGTATGTTACCAAAAACAATTATTATACGGATCAAAAAAAGTGGTCGACATAACCTATCCAAAAGATGCTTAACAGAATGAACTGATAACATTGAAATTTGAATTATTAGTTATAATGGGTTCAGAAGTAATTATAACAGTTTTACCATACTTATTATTCTACCTACATCAGTCTGTTATACTGATTGTCTAGCTTTATTGTAAGATACTGACGTATTCTTAGATAGTATGATTTTCTCTATTTTCTGATACCTCGAAACACAGACTAGTAAACTCGCAGCAAATTTATGAACATTTTTACATATCCCTCTAAGAGCGGGATTATCAATGCCAATTTAAGAGATAAATTGAGGTTTCGTATCAAGAATGTTGTACATACATCTAAACTCCGTTTATGATTAAAACTGGCATTGACAATTATCATAGTCTCTCGAGAGTGAAGAGTACCAGGAAATTAGTCACTCTGAAATGCAGGTGATTGATTTTTAATAGCAAGCATTTCTCTTATTATAACACATTGTAGAAAAAAATAACAATCAATAATTAATACTCTGCGCATAGTATTTACTAAAGATAAATATTTATGAAAATAAAAAAATAATCATCGTGTGTACAATATACCATTGTTTTGATTTTCTAAAATATTCTTAAAAAGATAGAAATCTCCTTAACAATGATGCTAAATATATTATTATTATTTACTAAATTGACGGCATAATAATGTTTTAAATATTATAATGAAAGAATCACATCTGATAAATTGTGCATGATATTTTGAGAGATAATATAAAGGAGAAACAGTAATGTTGGAACAGACAATCAATAGCATCCAGCACGATGTAGAAAAGCAACTGATGAAATTGTATAATACAAACGTAACCTATCGACCGAGGTGCTGTCATCAGTTCAGCAAGTTTTCATGTGGCCCAGATAGAATACCACCATATATTTTAAAGTTGTTGAAGTTGAATATTGCCGATTCATAAAAGGGGACCCCGCGATAGTGTTGATAACTATAGATGGTAATACTGTCAGCTTTTTCAAAAGTTTTTGAGAAAATCCTGCACAACAGGTTGTACGATTTTTGTATGAGGCACGACGTCATATCGTCCAGCCAGTTCGGTTTCCGTCAGGGCTTTACTGTGAGTCAGCATTGTTCGGAGCAATGGCTGATATTTTGATAAATGTAGACCAGCGCCGGTCTGTGGCTTCGATATTCTTTGACTTGTCTAGTGCCTTTGACAAGCAGTAAGTTGTTGGTGGGGTTTTGAGCACGGGCCCATCCGTGCTAAAATTAGGGGTTCCACAGGGATCCCTTTTGGGACCTCTTCTGTTTATCGTCTATGCGAATGATATGCGGCAGTACGTCAATGCGGGGGCCTTGTGTCAGTTTGCGGAAGACACAAGGTTGGTTATCTCGCACACGTCTATGGCGAGTCTGTCTTCCCTTGCAATTAAGATGGTGCAAAAGATGGCCCAGTGGTGTGGGGAAAATGGAATGTTGCTTAATAACAGTAAAACTGCTCTACTTCATTTCTCATTGGAAGCACTAGATAGATCGATGCTGGTGAGGGATTCCGGAGTCTCGATACCATTGGGTTCATCGACAAGGTTTCTTAGGGTATATGTACAGGGTGTTTTGGGGTGAGATTCACATATCGCGTATACCAGTAGAAAGTTAAACAAGGCATATTATTCCATGTATAAGCTTAGAGACATCGTAGAACCGGAAGCCATAAGAACTTACTATTTTGCTAATGTGGAGTCGATCATGGCATGGGATTATTATCTGGGGTTCATCTCATCACTTAATTTCTCTTTTTCGATTACAAAAGAGATTCATAAGGTGTATGTTTCATTGAAATCATAGAGATTCTTGTAAATAACACTTTAGCAAGCAAGGCGTATTAACCCTTCCGTGCCTATACATATATAGATTATTATGCTATTACAGAAAAAACACCAGTGTCTTTGTGGGGAACGGGGACATATCAACAACAATCAGAACTCGGAGCGCATCACGCCTGGTTGTCCCGCGACACTCGTCATCAGCGTTTGGGCGAGGCCCAGAATATATGATCATAAAACTTTTAATGCTCTGCCGCCTAATGTAATGTCTTTACCGAGCATGGGGATGTTTAAGAGAGCTGTCAAACGATACTTAATTGCCCATTGTTTTTATACAGTCGAAGAATATTTATCGGCACCTACCGTTACGTCACAGTTTTGAATATGTTTTTTGCATTTTTGTGTTTATGGTGTTAATTTTTAAATGTAAGATTCCCCTATTTATTTATCCAACAGTTTATTGGATTTTTCGTTTGTTTGTTGGTTTGATAGTGTGGATTGGTAATTTGCTTTTGCTTATCTTACTTATCTGATAATGTATTACTTGACCATATTATATATCCTGATTGGGTCATATGGCAAATAAAGATTATTTATTTATTTATTGATGATGGTCTATGATGGTTAGTAAGTTCAGCTGTCGACTAGGCAGTTATCAGGTATGTCATAACTTAGATGCCTTAGGCATCTACTTAGGCGAAACGTTAGCAATGGTGTACAAGTAGGTGTAGAATAAACAGAAGAGACTAATTAGCGGAAACCATGTTTTATTTCACATACCTGTTTATGATGGTGTTTATTCCGCCGATATATGATATGAGATATTGACATTATTGAATATTAAGTGCATATGGTCCTTACCACGAAGCCCGAGATGCTAGCTCGAGAATCCAGATTATACTGTAATGTAATTATTGCATTGGCATTAAACACGACTAACTTTGTAATGACCAATAACTGACCGCCGAGCAGCAACACACAGCGGCGTAGATATTATAGTCATTAGCATTAATACGCGTAATTCGAAAGGGCATTTTACCTATAATGAACCAAGCTACAAACATTACCAATAAAATCAACAAATTCAAAATGAGAATTAATATTGAAATCGATTTTTTAACTTATATTACTTGCTTTGAGCTCTCGTCATTTGTATGACGTAAAAGAACCCGGTATAAATGCCAACACTCCGATATACTCCAGTTTGAAGTATAAATTGTGTAACGGAAGGGCTCTCGTGGGACAAAACACTGCCGATAACAAATATCGTGACGCGATCTCCCCTCATGCTGGCGCTTGACTGTCAATTCGATCACTTGAACCCTTTTGTACCGCTAGAGAGCATGTCCCTGAAAAATATTTACCCCATCGGCGAACCATTGAATTCAAATATCTTAGTTAAGGGTGAACTCAGCGTAACCTTTGGTGTGAAAATTTGAATGGGACAAGGATAAAAGCGTTCTTTGGGCATACCGAATTTTGACTATTTCTCCGCTGCGGTCGCGAAGATCGGTTCAATTACCCGTGCATGCCCCTGTCATATGGATCCAACATGTTTAATAGAATTGGGCCTAGTACACTATCTTGTGGTACTCTAGCCTTAAAGGCGTTTGATAGCTGAGTATTTGGGTGATAGGTTTCTCAGTCCTTCTTCTTCAGTCTTTTAGTTGTTTTCTATAAACAAGAATATGTGCTTTTGGTATTTGTCATTTTTTCAAGGTTTTTATTTATTGACTGTTGGTTAATATCTTGGATCGTCCTTCGTAACTCTTGAGTTAACCGTTTTACTTTAGTTTCGACTGCCCGGCATCTTATTTCTTTCAAGGGATTATTAACTTTTCATGGAGCTCAAGGGTTGGATTCAGTATAGCTGTCATTAAGCCAAGTGTTTTATCTTCTGTTTCTGAAGTTAGTACATTTGATTAGTAGAGGCGTCATTACATAAGAGCAGAGGGGAAGCGCTTATTTTTGAATGAACTCAAATGAGTCAAAGAAGAAGTCAAATGAGTAAATACGCATGTCCGGAAATTTATTGTTTGAACGTTGGAGAGAGTCGGAAGATTGAACCAATTTTACAAACAGCATAGGAAAAATAGTGCCATGTATCATAGGACGGCACTTTTAAAGCCAAGTAACATTTGTGTGACTTTTCTTATTATTTATCATCTTTGAAAGGAGTTAATGGGGACCGTTTTGTAATTTTGATACCAATTTTAGCCAATTTCGGTTATCTTGAATGCTTTTTAAAGACGTTAAAAAATAACGTTTTACCTACAAATTGCTTAAATATTCTATAATATATTAAGGCTCCATGCAATACCTAAACGGTGTCAGGTGTGTGGACATGAGTTCGCACTAAATTTGAGATAAACAGCTGAGCAGTGCAAAAAGGTGCGAAGTACAGTAGAGCGTCGATAATCCGAACTAATTGGGACCGAAGGTCATTCCGATTATCGAATTGTTCGGATTATCAAATATTGCAACTAAATAGCAGAAAATAAGATTGGATGGAAGTTCAATCGTAATAAAACCAACAACATTCGATTCATTCGCTCTTCATAAACTTGAAGAATGTCAAAAAGTCAAAATCGTAGGGATATCGAAGGGATATCGAAGCGATATCAAAGGGATATCGAAGCGATATCAAAGGGATATCGAAGCGATATCGAAGCGATATCGAAAAGAAATCTAAGGGATTTATTTATAACTTATTTATGATTATTTATGATCATAATTATGATTTATGATTTATTTATTACAGTAGAGCGGCGATAATCCGAACTACTTGGGACCGAAGGTGATTCGGATTATTAAATATTGCAGCTAAATAGCAAAACAAAAGCGACATTTTTCTGTAAACAGGAACCGACAAAAATGGATTTTTCCTCGATTACTCACTGATTTATTTTCTTATTGTTTCTTTTTGGGTGTTCGGATTAGCGAATGTTCGGATTACCGATGTTCGGATTATCGACGTTCTACTGTAATTAAACCTAATAAATATGATTAAATGAAAGCTCAAACATGTGCATTTTGAACTACAGCGCAAAATCGTAAACTTGGCACAATTTATATTGTGATTTTTTCACGACGAAAACTGGAGGTAAACAATCTAATGAAACTAACATTGGTGACGATTATAATCGGTATAGTCATCAATAGGATAAAAATGAAGTTGTGCGCCGCGAAAAAAAAAACCGCCACTATTAGGAATCACTTTCTTGTCTTGCTACACAAAGATATTGTACTATGTAAAATGTCAGTAGATTTTTTTTTAATTTAGGACGGGGCAAGCGCCTATACATCACGAATAGTTTAGGTATAGTTGGGTTCAAAATCCAGGGCGGGGGGGGGGAGCAAGCGCCCCGCCCTGCCCATATGTAACGGCGCCCCTGCTAGGAAGTGATTCTTTCTCGAGGCTGGCCACTACTTGGTGCACACACACACCTTTTATGTTACACAACTTTAACTTAAAAAATTCACCCATTTCTAAAGATGATCACTGGCGACAAATTTGTGATCAATCTTCGATCACAACTGAAATCCGATGTGATGCATAAATCGATCTGGTCGAAAAAAGTGTCATGATCGATCAGATCAGATGGATCCTTTAATCATCGATCAAATCAATCTTTTCGATCATTATTTTCGATAAAATATAATGGTTGACAAATGACGACTATTCCGGTTGACTATTGCTAGACAAATGATTACTATTGGGCTTCATTTAATCTTACTTGTTAGGTTACATTACTTCGCACTTTTTGCACTGCTGAAGCGTTTATCTTAAATATAAGTTATACTCAATAGGCAACTTTTGATAGTAGACCAACTGTTATGACAATTATGTTATGTCCAGAAACACTTCGTTTAGGAACTGCAGAGAGCCGGAATGTGGTACAAACTTTAGAAACTGCATTAGGAAAATAACTTGTGTCAAGAATCTTAGTATAGCTATTTTAAAACCATATAATTTGTATGTAAAACTTTATTTATTTAACGTCTCTAAAAAGAATTAAAGATATCCCAATGTTGGCTAAAAGTGATACCAAAATTACAAAACTTTGGTTCTCATTAACCAATTTCAATGACGTTAAATAATGAAAAAGTTATTTGGTTTTGAACGGGCCATCCTGCACGATACACGAGCGCTTTGTCCGATACTTGGTCATGACTGTAGCTAACAACCTGAAAGAATGTGGAACAATATGGACTGCGTTTTGTACGTAATTTCTTTTATTTTCATGTTATTGTGGCTCATTTTAGAATAGTAACTAATAAATAACAATGCAAAAAACTAACACGAAATACGAAATACGAAAATGCTACAAAATAGTGGTATGCCAGGCATTAATATAATTTTTTTTTCTCCTCCCTGGAACATTTTGTAACGGCGCCCATGTACCCCATGTTGATTAGTACGCTCCAACTACTTTTTCAGGTCGTCGTGGCTCCACGTGTTTAGAGGCCGTCCTGTGATTATTTTTACCAGTGGGCCAACGTTATAGCTTGCCTTGTCATAGCCTGGTCAGAGCCACTCTTTCTTAGAATATGCTCTACCAATCTCCATTTCCTTTTGGCTATCTTAACTGCAATGAGGGCCTGATTAGTATTTACTACAGTGCATTGTTGGATATTACATTTGACCAGATTGTTTTCAGTGTTCTCCGCAGGTTTTGTTGACAAAACCCACCTCCTCAATCCATACAGCATGACGTTTCACGTATATACACTGTAGGCCAGCAAAAACGGTATACATTTTCTATTACTCATATTTCCAAAGATGATAAATCAATCCATGTATTTTTTAAAAACCTAATTGTTTATATTGTGATCATTGAAAACATACCAAATTCGCAATAATTTAACGCTTCAATTCAATGTTATGTTGGTGTAGGTATGGTCATCCAACATTTCTAATTTTATCTGGTTTATTTAACGGGTAATGAAAAGTGTATTCAAATTACTAGGTAATGCAATTTTTTTTTCTTTTGGTCAAAAGCAACAGTCGATATTTTATACCATTACATACATGGTGGTTTTTTTAGTATACAAGGTGATATTTTTAAACATCTCTTGCTATTTTTCTCCAAAAAAAGCAGTGGACTTTGGCGTTTGTAAAGATAACATTGCAAACACATGACAAACACAATTGCGTACCTACTTGAGTTATCTTTCCTTTTTTAGTTTTTTATGGGCGCTATGTTTTATTTTGATTTTTTAAGAATTTTTCTACGGGTTTTACATATTGTGCTACACTTATTGGGGAGTAGATTTTTTTGCAAACTTTTATGTTTTTGTTTTTGCAGTGTTTTGGAAGTAAAATCAACATTGTCTTTTATTGCACTAAAATTATGGCAGTTGGCTTTCACTTACTGTCAGGTCTTTACTGTTCGTTTTTTACGTAACAATTACATCTTCAAATGAAAAATATCGAAATAAAACACAATGTATTCAGGGTCAAGGCTGATGTTGAAAATACTATTTATGCAAACATAACAAGAAATAAAAACGAAAATTTAGTTTCAAGTGATGTGACATCCTCAAAAACGCAGATTCCAGCTCCAGCAGCTTTGCTTCCAGTAGAAACAAACAAAAGAATAATCATAATTGACGAAAACACTACCTAGAATATTAAAATCAAACATGCCGCCTATAGCAAGACCAAAGTCCCAGTCCGTTGTTTTTTTATACAATAAAAAGCATTGTTTAATAATTTCACCCAGTATAAGAAAAAATCAGCCTGTATACGATGCTGTAAAATCTCTGTTGTCCTTTTTGACCAAAACAATACAAATGTCATTACCAATTGATTTTAATACACCTTTCATTACACACTAAATTGACCCGATATTATCAGAATGTTGCATACCCATACATAGAGCTACAAAACTTTGGATTGAGACGTTCTGTTATTGCGAATATAGTATAGATTCAATTTGCACACCACAAGCAATTCGTTTTTTAAAGAAATATTTGAATTGACATAATATTATTCGAAATATGAGTGACGAAAAATTTGTACCGTCTTTTTTTGCCCACAATGTATATTATAATATAATATTGAAATATTCGTAAATAATTCGAATCCCGATCAATATTCGATCAATATTCAATATTAATCAAAATTTTTTTTGTAATAAATAGATCTGTTACGTTAAACTTGACGGGTGTGCGGTTTTGCAAAAGCTGTATTCCTTTTGTGCTAAGTGTGATCACCAAAAGGTGGTTTTGACATTAAAGTCTCCCCGTAGAATACATTTTCCTCAGAAGTTTGGCAAAAGATTACAAATGTCACGTTGTATCTTTGTGGAGAAAATTGGCTACTGTTTACAGCCCTCAGAGGAAAAATGCCCCTTTCAACATTCAACATATCATTCTTGGATTATATACAATTTTGACATTTACGAATGAGTTACATTTTCCAGTGTCTCGTCTCTTTAAAATAGAGGTGTGCTCTTTCGATTGATGAAGAATATGATAAAGGATTGCTAACTCTTCTTGAGCTGAATTGCTGTTATTTCCATGATCCTTGTACGGTTTTAAGTTCACGTTGTTGTTGAGCTTTCTTACAAGGCCTCTCGTCCTTTGGAAGAGACTACGCGCGATTACAGGATCACGCGACAATGGGCGACAACAGGCGAGAAGCGACAGTTCCCGCTCAAATGGGATTTATCGCCTGTAGTCGCTTGGCACATTACGGCTTCGTGCTGCAAATTAACATTATGGATATAGATAATGATCAATTAATTAGTTGCGGTTTGTGAAAAGCCATCACTATGGAGTATGACGGACAAACAGTACCATTCTCGCGAAATGCAACGTAAACTATGGGCAAAAGTTGCAGAAGAAATCGGTGTAAATGGAGAGATAACAGCCAACACAGTTGCGCAGTAGTGCATGGCGCATAGTGTTTTGTTAGCAATATGTCAGCAGCGTATGTTCGATCGCATGTTTTGAAAGCGCGTCGAAGGCATCAAAATGGGCTACAATTGTACAAGTGTTGCGTGGTGAACTGTCAAACAAATATAAACGCTTCTTAATGTTTACACCTAACAACTATTTGCCAAAAACAATGTAATAATTTGATTTGTCTACTTCACTTGACTACATATAAATGTAACCTTTAGTAGAAAACTGTAATATTCGCGCCACGTGCACCAGTACCGCCAACAACTGGTAGAGGTGCCATCATTGCACACACGGCCAATAGAAGCATAAGAATAAATTTAAGTTTCTTTTGTATTTTTGATAATAAAGACTCTTCATGACAAGAGTCTGCCTAGAGTCACAACTTAAACTTTCCCTACATGTTAGTCTTTTGAAATTCGACATTTTGGAGATTGATGGCTTTATTGCATTCAATATGTAGTGAACAGTCTAAGGGCGCATGAAATAATAATCTAGGGACTTTCTCTAAATTGTCATGCAGGTGATGAAATTCTCCAATTGACTGTCTTTTTTGCTTTTACGAGTTTACATTGGTCGAAACTTAGGTAGGGACACTTCAAAAAGTAAAGTAAATCCTCAGCATTCATATTAATAGTTTATAATGCCAGGAGATGAACTACGGTAAAACACTCTTTCGTTTTGAAAAGTGTGTGACCTAACCACTAGAGCTCTGACAAAAGTGACAGTCGTGCAAAGTTCCCTTACAGTAGACGACCCCTGCGTGCATAGTCGCACAACTCATAGTAGGCTGTAGTCGCGTAATCATGTAGTCGCGCGTAGTCTCTTCCAGTGGACGAGAGGCCTAAAGCCGTATTATTCCCACTTCGTCCATGTAGTTTTTACACTTTTGGTACGATTTTGAGGTAGATTTGCTTCCGTTGCCAAAGCCACGATACCATGCAACCTCTATAGTTGCCAGATGCTGTCCTTTGCAGTTGCAACATTTTGGGGGCTACAAACAGAACAACTATTTTGTTTTATTTTAAGTACGAAATGAAAGCAGTACTTTGCTCCTTCAAATAGAAATAACCTTACAACGTAGTACACAATCAATGATTACAGATCTGACAGGACGTATAAACAAGGAACAGCGTGGGTAGTAAATTCGTGAGAATTGAAATTTGTGCGGAGGTCTTAAGGACTTGGATGTTCTGTAACGTCCTCGACCGGCGAAAATATGCATTAACACGTTTACGGCCGTAGTCGATTTGTTGCGATAGATTAAATCGCAACGCCATCTTGCACGTCTGACTTGCAAATCCTCGTATCTAAAGCTCCGACGGTGTACTCGTTTGCGCACCATAAATTATCTTAGCCGATTATGTATCCTTTTATTCCTTTCTCTATATCCTTTCCGTACGCCTCCTCTTTTTTATGCACGCCGCTCGCACACCCCTCTTTGTATATTAACTACATGCTTATACTTTTACTGGGATGACGGAAATTTTCCATGCGCAGGGAGGAAGACGAAAGCGAGGATGGGCTTCAAAAGCTCGCTCGAGTTTAGCTACGAACACCTGCTGTGAATACATAATTATGTCTGCGGACGTTTAAGTTTGTAGAATGAACACGTGTTGTATACAATGTGAAAAATATCCAAAAACTCGATATTAAACATTAAAAGAAGGAATGAAAACTGGTTTGCTGAGGCTAAGGACCAATTAAGCTTAATGAATTATAGTGTTTAAATACAAATAAATTACCTACCAACAGATGAAAAAAAAATCGGCCCACTGGTTTAAAAAATTAAGGCATTAAAGTTACGTCAAAAATCAAGGGCGTCACTTTTTTGGAGCTGAGTGTATAAATATGATTAGCACACAAAAGTGTAACTTCCAAACTAATAAATTTTTGCAGTGGAAAAGAAACAAAGCCCCTTTTTTATTTGCAAAGTTTTATTATATTATAATTTAATTTATATTATATTTATTTCCTTTATAAATTAAACCTTTGTAAATAAAAAAGGGGTTTTATTTCTTTTCCACTACAATTGACTACTATTTACAAGCATGGACCACGTATTAACAATAATTTTTCCTTGTCAAGTTTTTGTACTATCGTGGCCATATATTATGTCCCTTCATTTGTCCATTTTCGTCCATTTTCTCGGAAACCTAGGGGTGAAAAAATTTTAAAAAGTTCAGGTGCTGTCGTTGAGTGATATGCTACAACTAATAAAAATTAGAAAGCTGTATGTGTTGGCGTCTTACCGACTTTTCCAAATTAAGAAGAATTGTCGCTGTTTTTGCCCTGTAAATTTTATTCGTTTAAATTTAGCAATTAATTACTCCAGAAATAATACATAGATTTGAACAAATTAAAAAGGAAAATGACCTGCGGAATGCTAGCTTTCAATGTGCATTTTTGTAAAATCATTGGATTAGTGGTTGATCCACAAAAAGCCATATTATGCAATGCCAGCCATTCCGTAATCAGAAGAGCTAGAATAATGAAATATAGACTATAGGCTACCCACTAATTCATAGGTTTAAAGTTTATTACATAATCATTGTTTATCTTGCATTTTTCATACAAAAGATCATGCTGAAACTCCGCGTAAATTCCGACGCTCTACGGTCTTTGGGGTGTTCCGGCGAAGGGAGGCATTAGCGGTGCAGTCATGTCGGAGAGAACCGACATAGCTGGGAGCACCGGGAAGCTTATTATCAATACACAAAAAGAACCATAACTTGACAAGGTAGTAATTTTAACTAACAATTCAATTCTTAATATTTGCATAATTTTGATTATATGTGACCCGGTACGAGAGAAATCTCTTCTATCGATTGGCGTTTATGTTTTCTTCAGTTTTTATACAATAAGGTTGTAAACAAGATTTTAATGGAAGCGGATAAATCTAATAATATGGAGTTAGCAGATTTTCCGATTAGTGGTGAATACTAAATTAAGCTTGCTTGATAAACCCAAAAAATATTTAAAAAGTATACCCTATTTTGTTATATAAATATTCAAACTATTATAACAGTTTCAACAGCTTATTTATTAATAATATTTAAATACATGCAGAAACAATATAAAATAACTACAACTCTTGGTGTATTACATATATTACAAACGTCAGCTCTGAGCGTATAAAACCTAAAAAAATCAAAAAACTTTTACAAATTTAGCATCGTAAATTTGTAGACACATAGAATATTTTGCAGATCACTCATTAATTTTAAATGCTAAACCCGAAACCCGATTTAAATTGCCAAGAATTCCCATGGGACTTCCAAATGCCTGTTCGTGGTTCTGTTATCTTATTGACTTATTTTGACATTATTTTTTAATTCGGTAATCTGTCGCTGGATATCCGAATTTCTTTGGCAAGGCATAATCGCCGTGTCGTTTTATGTATTATGTCCGTAAATTGGTAAACACTAGTAACTATAGTAATGCACGTGCGATCCGCCACTACTGGTAGCGTCGCTGTCGATCCCTTCCCCCACTCCCCAGCAATCATGAGATGCTTCAACTCCATCTTTTGTAGGGAAAATGCAAGATAAACCATGATTATGTAATAAACTTTAAACCTATGAATTAATGGGTAGCCTATAGTCTATATTTTTTTATTCTAGCTCTTCTAATAAAGGAATTACTGGCATTGCATAATATAGCTTCTTGTGGGTCAAGCACTAATCCAATGATTTTACAAAAATGCACATTGAAAGCTAGCATTCCGCAGGTGATTTTGACTTTTTGACTTTTTAATTCGTTCAAATCTATGTAGTATTTCCGGAGTAATTAATTGCTAAAGTTAAACGAATAAAATTTACGTGGCAAAAACAGCGCCAATTCTTCTTAATTTGGAAGAATCGGGAAAACGCCAACACATACAGCTTTCTAATTAATTTTTATGACTTGTAGCATATTAATCAAGAACAGCACCAGAATTCTTTCAAATTCTTTCGCCCCTAGGTTTCCGAGAAAATGGACGTCAAAAGAAGGGACATAATATATGGCCACGATAGTACCTCTGATATATTGAGTTGGTACTACCTTGCAAGTTTATAGAGCATTGAGTTTCTTTTGCTTGATGTTTATATCAAGTATTGTCCTAATTGTAGTGATACTGCGTTTTTTGTATATAATTTGTCTTTCTTTTGCATTGCTATTACATATTTGTCCTTTTCTATTAATTTTTTAATTGTATCTGATTTCTTTGTATTTATCCTACGAAGTATTTATCCTCCTGTATTTGTAGTTTTCATTATTAATATCTCTTTCTAACTCTATAAATTCTGGTTGACTTCTTTTCCGTATGCGAATAGTTTTGCTTTTATTTTAGTATCAAATGCTTTTGTCCATTTTTTCAAAGGTTGTTCATCTGGGTGATCAAGTTTGCTCCTTCTTGTATAATCTTGCAAATCTTGCTTGTAGAAGACATGAAGATTGTTTTCATTTTTCCTCTGTCCTTAATACTTCTGTTTTGTGGCTAGTGCGAAAAACTTCACTCGATTTTCGATAAGCCAGTTTGAAATAGTTATTTTTTGTAATTACCGTCACCTTTCGACTTTTAAATAAAATTTTTTTAGTACTGCACTTGATCTATAGTTTTTCCTGACTTAATAGACGTGTTTCCACGGAAAATTAGATCGAAGCATATAAAACAAAAATACAAAAATGTTGAGAATTCTGAACAAAGGCAAAAACATTTTTAATAATTATTTGAACGCTTTAATTGCAGTTCAAACGCGTTAATTTAATGTCGATAATTAAACTTGATGATTTACACGTTTAATAATAAGTAAATTGATCAATCAGTCAGTAATCGTTGATATTGAACAAAAGTTAGTTAATATTTTGATGTTAATAATTTTTATGTTAACAGAATTATTTTTTATATAACTTAAAATGTTATGACCATATCTTTTTAAACAGCCTGCATTAGATATAATATTTATTCGTCAGTCGTCTCTTTATCTTTATCCTTGTAATATTAGTTTTAATGTAGCAATAGCTCCTATTTCTTTCCCATTTTATGTGTATTGTCCGAATTTTGTCTCGCTTTTTGAAAATATTATTGTAATGTCCAGAAGTTCACAACTCAACAAACTAATAACTTGGTTAACCTCATTTCTATGTTAACAAAATTATCAATTTGTTGGGTGATGTGCCGCTTAAGAAAAGATGCCACCTGTACCCACAAGAAAGTTACTGAGATATTTTGTATTCAAGTGTGAAACCATATTAGCGTACACACATAAAAATTTTACGGAGAGAATTTGCACGTAGTTAGTTGCACACATAAAAGAGTGATTTTTTTCTCCGAAAATCAGTTGATTGTGTGCTAAAAATTGTTGATATACGTAATATCGGAGTTAATTTAACTACACAGCACGGAGTTGAAAATAGTTTATATCCGAAATGGTGAAAATTTTCACTGGAGCTGTGAAATGAAAATTAACACCATGCAGGGTGTTGAAATAACTGACAAAATGAGAGAAAGTACACTTTTTGGAGTTGATATGACTGAACATTGTGACGGAGTGATAAAACTCCTATAAGTAAACATTAATTCCCTGTGTAATATTGATTTCTAACTCCGCTTTGGAGTGAATAATCTCCAAAAAGGTAAGATTTATACTGTAAAGGCAAAAACTTACGGTTTGACAACAACAGGCGTCAGCATGTCGCCACTAAGACGGTTTGGAGTTTGCTTCGCAGTGTGTTGTGGTCGTCACTTATACTCCTAAGTTTGCGGGGTACAGTTGAGAGTGAGTTTCATTTCCATTACTTTTAATATTTTATATGTAAGTATATTATTATTTCAAATGGAGCAATGTATTTTCATACGAGTTAAATACGAACAAATAAAAAAATGGGTCGGAATTATCAACGATGTATTAAATTTCGACACAATTAATACTACAGGTAAGTTACTTACATTACTACATATGTATGTATGTACGTAGACATATGTATGCGTGTACATTACTTATTCGTTGTGCTCACATGCTTTTATAATTTTGTAGTTTATAAAAATGTTACGCACACTACTAATGTACTATAGAAAAAATCTGATGTGGCCAGGCACATGACTTTATCATACAATATATAAAATTAATAGTTTAGCTGCTAGTTTAGATTCTATTTGATCGAGATCGATCGTGTCTGCATTAAAGTAAAACAAGTTAGCCACGATTTGAACGATATTTTAATAATAATGACATTACCTACTGTCAGAATGAAAGTAATTGTAGAAATCCTAGCTAACTAAGTTTTAATGTAGACACGATCTCGATCAAAAATAATTTTCTCATACAGCTAAACTATTAATTTTGGCAAAAAATGTCATAGACATAAACTATACAGAATTTCCTCTCCTTTAATTTATTATTTACCTATTTCGTCAAAATTATAGAAATAGGAGCTCATTTGCAAAATCCTTGTAGATGTCACATCGGTACCAACATACTAAAATAAAACTACAGTCATTGCTATACTTTATTTACAATTTTCTCAATTTATCGTTTTTAGAAGTAGATATAAAGACGGGTTGATATTTCTTATCAACAAACAATCAAATTGGTGATCTTATTTCATTTGAAATTTGTATTTTGTAATTTGCCGCACTAGAGCGGCAACGTTCCATAGCGGTTCTCCAACCTCTGATGAAATCAGCTGTTTTCGAGTGTGTCAGCACAAAAAAATATTTGTCAAAATCCTGGCTACTATGTAGTGTCATATCTATGCAGATGCGACTGATCTCGATCAATTAGAATTAGCTCTTGCAGCTAAACTATTAATTTTACCAAAAAACTTCATAGACATAAATTATTCAAAATTTCGTCTACTTTAATTTATTATTTAACTATTTTGACGAAATTACAGAAATGACGGCTCATTTGCAAAATCGTTGAAAAATGCTAAGAGTAAATAGCCAGTTCCTTTGGACCATTTTAAACCAAAAGCTTTTCAGCTCTAAGTTAGGTCATGAAACTTCTAAATCTGAACTTTCGTCCCGATACCTTTAGTAGTTTCTCCGGAACCGTCGTCACAAAAATCGGGTACACACATACACACACACACACACACACACACAGACATTTTTTTGTACCTTGGTAAAAAATGTTCAGGGGACCCAAAAAGACCTATTTCCGCTAAAATCCCATATTTTTTTTTCGGCACGATTACAATACTTTACCATACTGCGTATGATAAAGTAAAAAGCTTGTGAAGATACCGGCTAGTCAAATGCGCAGTACGTTTGTTGCCGCATTTGTGGTACCTTCATACCGAGTATGACACTGCATTGTACCTACAGAATGCATGTCGATCTTTGTATTTTTTTTTATGAAGTGGTGTGTATTCCTTTGTCCGGCAATGCGTTTTTTTTGATTTTTTCTATTTGCATTACAACATACAAAAATACAACAATTCTGCAGATATTTCTTTTTACTTTATCATACGCAGTATGGTAAAGTATTGTAATCGTGCCGAAAAAAAAAAATTGGGATTTTAGCGGAAATAGGTCTTTTTGGGTCCCCTGAACATTTTTGACCAAGGTCCAAAAAAATGTCTGTGTGTGTGTGTGTGTGTGTGTGTGTGTGTGTGTGTGTGTGTGTGTGTGTGTGTGTGTGTGTGTGTGTGTGTGTGTGTGTGTGTGTGTGTGTGTGTGTGTGTGTGTGTGTGTGTGTGTGTGTGTGTGTGTGTGTGTGTGTGTGTGTGTGTGTGTGTGTGTGTGTGTGTGTGTGTGTGTGTGTGTGTGTGTGTGTGTGTGTGTGTGTGTGTGTGTGTGTGTGTGTATGTGTGTATGTGTGTACCAGATTTTTGTGACGATGATTCCGGAGAAACTACTAAAGGTATCGGGATGAAAGTTCAGATTTAGAAGTTTCATGACCAAACTGAGAGCTGAAAAGCTTTTGGTTCAAAACGGTCCAAAGGAACTAGCTATTTACTCTTAGCATTTTTCAACGATTTTGCAAATGAACCGTCATTTCTGTAATTTCGTCAAAATAGATAAATAATAAATTAAAGTAGAGGAAATTTTGTATAATTTATGTCTATAACATTTTTTTGTAAAATTAATAGTTTAGCTGCAGGAGCAAATTCTATTTGATCGAAATCGTGTCTGCATTAATAGTAGGTACCCTGGATATTTTGCGACTTTTGACAGTATTCAGAACGTCATCGGTTGCGAAACGTCAATTCAACACGCAAATGCATGGAGAAACACGCGGGCAAGTACGCTATGTGAAACAATATTGAAACATCTTGGTGTCATACACAAAGTCAATGTGTATTTCGAGTGCGGATAGTAATGTTGTTTTGAATTTTTTAAGGATTTTGCAAATGAGCCGCCATTTCTGTAATTTCGTCAAAATAGTTAAATAATAAATTAAAATAGACGAAATTTAGTATAATTTATGTGTATGACATTTTTTGGTAAAACTAATAGTATAGCTGTAGAAGCAAATTCTATTTGATCGATATCGTGTCTGCATTAATATAAAGTTAGCCAGGATTTGCCAGCTATTTTTATTCCAATAGCAGTAGGTAGTGTCAAAGGCTGATTTTTTGACTATACGTACTGTCAATATCTGTCAAATCCTGGCTAATTCGTTTTATTTTAATGCAAACACGATCGTTCTCGATCAAATAGAATCTCATGCAGCTAAACTTATAATTTTATATATTGTATGATAAAGTCATGTGCCTGGCCACATCAGATTTTTTTTATGTACAGTTGGCAAGCTATTTAAAATAGCAGAGACAAAATATCAAGATATCAAGTATTATGATGACACGAGTTATGGAATCGACAAGGAGTTATTGGTAGACTTCATATGGCACAGTCAACGAGGAATTACTTTGGTAATAAAGACGGGCGAATAGGATGACGATGTTAATACAATTCCTTATACACATTCCTTATACATAGGGCGAATGATATGTACATATATAGTTACCAATTATATTATATGTACTTAGTTATTAATGAAAGTACTCTAGACTTTATGTACTCTGTTATATTTGATATTAGTTATTAATTTATTATTATTAATATTTATACGGAGATTATTGTTATATTTAGGATAAACTGTATTTTATTTATTGAGTATTGTGCAAACATGTATATTCATTAACTTGTTTTTTCGAAAAATAAATTGTTAAAATGTATTTTTGATTTTTACTGGTCCCCGTCATATTCCTAATAAAGATAAGAACCGCTCTGAAAAAAAAAACTCTATTTGGTACATATTTAACTTCATTACGTACACAAACAACTCTTTTAGGGAAAGAATAAGTTCGCCAATAAAAGAAAAGCATCCCGCAACAGGGTAATTTTAACACTAATAAAGGAGTTACGTAACATCTCCACGGATGTATTTCACTACTACAGAAGAACTTTTGCACTCCGGAACGCGGAAGTTTGACACGCGGGGAGATTATTTTATGTTCATAACGGAGTAAACCTGCATTTCCCTACACATATATTTTCAACTCCGTTGCAAATAATAATAACTATAAAAAGAGTGGATGAGCTCTGTAAAAATTCAACTCCGTCTGATTTAACTACATGCGCAAACGGTCGCGAGGGAGATCCGTAGCGGTGTTGAATCGGTGTTAAATCCAACTCCGTATTTTTATGTGTGTATTTTATTTTCTATACATTTTATACATAGCTGGTTAGAGTATATAGGCAAAAGAACAGTTTAAGAAAAAATCTTTTTCTCATTGCTTAGGAGGGTAAACTTCAAAGGGAAATTTAAATAAATTTGGTCAATTCTTTGACTAAATTCTTAACAATATTCTATTTACAACGAACATATACTGAGTCTTTGAGTTCAAGGTTCGGTAAAATGGAAAGGAAATGGTAAAATGATATTTTATAGTCATTTCAATCATTTTATAATCAACATAACAAAACTCGCACATTTTTTTGTAATAGCATAGGTAGCTTAGCATATTGAAATTAATCTAAACCCATAACAATCAATTTAAATCTGAATTCTTAAAACTAGGTACTTGTCTTTAATAGGCTATCCACTGATTTTTCCTAAACAAGAACAACTAACACTTCACTGACTGTGCTCTGGTTTTTCCACGTTTCACTAATTCACTAGTTCGAAGGATTTAGTTCTTTTTAGTCTTCTCACTAGATTCTGGTTCTCCAGTAGCTGCAGGGCATCTACTACTGGCTTAGGCGAGATCTTTTTATCTCTTGGATGACTTGTGGGGCACCAAGATCACGGTGCAGGACACTGTTCCGTATGTACCAAAAACCGTTAACCATATTCCTTATTAATTTATTTTGGAAAGTCTGGATTCCTTGAAATATTGGAGTTATTCGCGCAACCCCACAGCAACCAAATCGATTTTAGGACTTGGTTGTAATCTTGTTGTTTGTTCTGTATTGACATTAACTTTACAAACAACAAAATCGAGGACATATCTCATGTGAAGGGATCTGGATACAAAACTAAGGTGGAAAGAACATGTTAAGAAGGATAGAGTAGATATTGGCCTCAAATACTCCCACAAATAATAATCATTAATCCATTGCAAACTATTAATAAGTGTGAATTGTATTTTTTATTTAGTCGATTTTGATTGATTTTAGATGTTATTTTTTCAATAGTTACTTATAATAAACAAAAATACTGAAAACGACCGGCACTGCTGCATAAAACAAAACAGAAAATTATTATTGTCGGATTTCCAATGGAAACAAAAACAATCATGAATTAGTGCAGCAACGATTTACTAAAATAAGTTTTCATTATTGGAACAAATGGTTAGAAAATAATCATATTGCATCACTAACAATAGTGTAAAGCTGCAAGTTTTTGAAAATGACAATAAATTGATATATTGACGGTGGTGTTGATATAATTGGAATGTAAGATTTTCGAATGATACTATTTGAATTGTCGGGCATATGACATATTAATATTTCAATTAGTCATTCGGTATCGCCAATAATCTCATTCGATAGCATTCTTTAAAAAACTAAACATAACTGAAATAAAAGGAGAAGACCGAAACAAAATCATTATTATGACGATTACAATAAAAAGAGAACCAACTACTTAAATAATAAAAATCAACAGATAAAAATCTGTTTCCACGGACCTCAGCGTCCCGACGTTTTAATTTTTGTTTTCTGCTATCTTCCTATTTGTAGCACCAACTTAGAAATTTAAACAGACCTCGACTCCTGCTATATTCCAAGACAAATGAGCTCCTTGGGCAGATTGCGAACAAGAGGCAACTTTTTATCCTCACTGATGGGTGCAAGTAAGTTCATACGGTTCACGCCCATTCGAAAACAAACCGCCCTAGCTGCACCGTCCATTAAGGTTGAAATACACTATTCTATGCTGTTGGATAAATTTGAATTCAACACTAAACCGTGTTCAACAAAGTTGAACAGAATTCTAAAGATTTTTACTTTTTTTTTGTAGTTTTGTTGGAGAAGCTAAGTTGCGTTAAGAGACCAAACAAACGAATTCATTCAAACTAAAACAACAAGTCCATCCCATCTATCCCTCAGGAACCATAATTATTTTAAACGATAAAACTTCTTCGATTTTCTGGCAACCGGCCAAGTGAAAAACTGCCCATCTGGGAGCTTTTACGTTAATACAAACTCACTGCGCAGAACACATTATACTAATGTTTGAAAATAATATACGCAACGAAGAGTAAGACCCGTAAAATTGCTTTAAGTTTATTGTAGGTTATCTAAATAAAGAGAATGTTTAATTTTAAGATGTTTTCGCCAATAAAATCTACAACTTCCGAGACAGGTAGTGTACTTGGTATTTAAATTTATGCCGTTTGTTCCAGGACTTCAAAGAAGTAAATTTATAATTGTGTATTCAGCCTGATTTCACTAATGCTTAAGACAGTTACCCAGAATGATTTGCGTTTCTAACGATGCGCAAATTAAATGTTTTGTAGGAAATTACCAATCTGTGTTTATTTGACGATTTCGTAGTGAGTTTGGGAGGAGTGAGTCAGGGTTACGAGTGCGTTGATGTGTTGAACTAAGGAACATTTATTTTATTACGGTTTCGCCAGTTTTATAGCCGGTTAAATTCTCAGAAATCTATAAGTTGTGATCTTTTGTTTACGTAATGCTATTTTTTCAAATGACTTGTGTATTCAAGGTTAAACACGTAGTAAAACGGATATTCTGGTAATAGCGGTGGGCTATAATAGTGACAAGTAAGTTGTAAGTGACCAATCGACCCGCTGTGTTTGCTTATTTTGGTTTCTATATTAAGAGCTTTAGTTGTAGGTAAATGTTATTGAAATTTATTTCATGGTTGCTCTGTTTTGTTCTCAGTTTAATTGTGTTATGTATGTAAATGTGAATTGGATATAATTTATTATTATTATTAATTATTGTATAATTTTTTACACTTTATTATTTTAGGTTACATTTAAATTCAACTCAACTTGTCATGCCTGACATTTCTGCAATGTGAATATATATTTTTTTCAAATCAATTTATTTCTTTAATTAATTACAATGATTGAAGAAAACAAAGTAATAAATATCAGTGGCGGCTCGTGCTCTCGTACCAGTTTTGTATAACTTGTTTTATATAAGAATATATAATATATTTTCACACACAAAAAGGTACTCCTTATATCGCGAATTCTTTCGATTATTTCGTTTTCTTGAGAAAGCATTGCCAAAGTCGAGAATTTTTTCGCCCAAGGTGTCCTTTAAGAAACTTTTTATTCCTTTGACATCACAACCACTAATCCACTCGATTCTCCTATAACCATCACCATTAAATAGCGTTCTTCGGGATTTGCTCGACACACATTTTTTAAAATTAAATTCGGAGTAGACCTTCCAAATCATTATTTTTTCGGCCTTATCGATGCAATTTCGACTAGGTACAGAATGATTCTGCTAACAAATTCTGCACTAAATTCATCGTTTCTTTTTTTGTTTTGCGTTATTATCGCTTTACAGCATACCTACTAACTAGTGTCTACTGACAACAAGCTGCAATGCAGAAAGACATGTCGCTTTGATACCACAGGAGGCATATGGTCACAGGATGGTCCGTTGTTACATGATCCGTTGAAAACAAACCGGTTGGTGCTGACGAAATTTGCTCGCTAGTGGGCTATGCAGACGTCGATACGCACTGAAGCGGTAGCATACTCTTAAATTACCGCGAGTTTGCTCTCTGTTTTGATAAATTAGATGTTATAAATCGTTGCTTATTGGCTATTAAAATAATATTACGTACAAAGAAACAATATTCGTGTCGTTATTATTTGTTGGTAAGTGAAAAACATGCAAAATAAACCTTTTTATGTTTTGTCTGCTTTTTTATACTAATTTTCTCAATAACTAGAGCCAATTCTCAATCTCCGCCTTCAAATTCAATTCTACTGAAAAGCGTACCGTATCGGTTACTTCTTTTTGTTGTTCTTGGTTTGGCCTTTAGTAGTATATATCTTTATCTTCGATTATTGAATTAATACAAAAATTCAGGGATACATTATTAAAAATGACAAAAACTTAAAAATCATATTGATAGCTTTTTATAAGAAAACCACTTTTGTTTAAAAATTTTTTTATGCAACATCCGCATGGTTGTGAATGTACCAACATTAGAAACAAGATATGAAAAATAAGGTGTGCCCTCATGTGTATACCTCGAAACGTTTCAAGTTATAAAACCGGAAGAAGCGAAACCGTCCGATTGGTGCAAGCTTAATAAGAATGGCTGATGTTATGGTATAAATTAGTGAAGGTAGAATCCCCTTAGTCGCTATTTTTATTTCTCTTTAAATTTTTTTTATTATTTTTATTTTATTTTATTTTTTTTTTAATTTAATTTTTATTTTTTTTATATATAGTTTTCTTCAAGATTATAAAATATGAATAACTACAGGAAACATAGATTTTGAGACTCGAGAGTCCATGGGTTTTTAACACGAATTCGGACTTAAGAACTACCTGTCACGTAAAGCTTTCAAAAAAGTTTAGCTCAAAATGTCAAAAGAACACATAATTTTGCTTTTACATTATCATACCTACATATGGCAAAATATTGTAATCGTGCCGAAAACATTTTTTGGGATATTAGCGGAAATATGTCCTTTTTGGTCCCCTGAATTTGAATTTGAATTTAAAATTTGTTTCCAAGGTAACGGAGAAACTAGTCCAAATGAACTGGATGTTCACTCTAAGAATTTTTCAATGATTTTACAAATGAGCCGTTAATACTTCAAAATAGTTAAATAATAAATTAAAGTAGATGAAATTTTGTATAATTTATGTCTATAACATTTTATGGTAAAATTATTAGTTTAGCTGCATGAGCAAATTCTATTTGATCGAGATCGGTCGTGTATGCCTTAATATAAAACTAGTTAACCAGGTTTTGACAGATATTTTCATTCTAATGACAGTAGGTAGTCTGATGTTTTGCAATCTCATGTTGATAAACTATTAATTTTATATATAGTATGATAAAGTCATGTGCCTGGCCACATCAGATCTTTTATTGCCAATTTATAGCTACTGAACCCCATGCCCCAGAAACCTGCAAAATAAATATAAAACTTAATTTTTACCTGCTGAAAGTGTGTTTAGGGCATTTATTTCAGCTATATGCAAAAAAACTTCAAATTAAAAACTTTTGACAGGTTGACCTTTCTCAAAGGGTTTATCGATTTTACGAAATTGTAAACTAATTTTGTAGCCATTTTTTGCTTTAATCTAAAAACCAAGAACCAAAGCGAGAAATAACAACTATGTACTTAACTAAATAGTATAATAATAATTAAGTCAAAAATCAATAAAGTAAACAATAAATATAAACTAAACAGAATTGATGTGGCCTGGTACATGAGTTTTGCATACTACATATAAAATTAATAGTTTAGCTGCATGAGATTCTATTTGATCGACATCGATGGTGTCTGCATTAAAAAAAACGATAGACAGATATTTTGATACTATTGACAGTAGGTATTGCCAAAACAATAGCGTTTGACACTACTTACTGGCATTAGAATCAAAATATCTGTCAAATTCTGGTTAACTAGGTCTATATTAATACAGGTAAAGGCGCTCTCGGTCTTGTAATATTCACAAAAGGGAGATTATTGTGGGGAAAGACCAGCCAAATGAAACAACCTTTGTTTGTTTGCTACGTTTCGACGGCTTTAATTTCCGTCTTCATCAGGCAATCACTACAATTTACAAAAAAGGTGTTATAACAGCTAATGACAAAGAAGCAAATGAATCAGCTTAAAAATAAAAAAAAAATTAAAATATAAAATAATTTACAAAACACTTACATTACTATATTAATACAGACACATAGAACACATAGAATTTGCTCATGCAGCTAAACTATAAAACATAAATTATTCAGATTTCCTCTACTTTAATTTATTATTTAACTTTTGACAAAATTACAGAGATGGCGGCTCAATTGCAAAATCGTTGAAAATGCTAAGGGTAAACATACAGTTCCTTTGGACCAGTTTGAATAAAAAGCTTTTCAGCTCTAAGTTTGGTGATGAAACGTCTAAATATAATGTTCGTCCGGATACCTTTAGTTGTTTCTCAGGAATCGTCATCACAAAAAACGGTGGCGACGAAACGCACAGACGTTTTTTTTTATCTTGGTCGAAAATGTTCAGGGGACCCAAAAGGACAAATTTCCGCTAAAATTTGATTTTTTTCGTCGCGAATACAATACTTTATAATACTACGTATGATAAAGTAAACATAATAACTAATATTAGAAATCATCTAACCCCTCACGAGTCGCCACTGCATAAACCTATTCCATCGGCCAATTCAAAAATTAACCGGCAAATCCGCATGCGTAAATTGCCCGCAATTAAGTGGCCATAGACTATCTCCGGTGAAATATTTGGATACAAATCAAAAATCCAAGCAGGTGCTAGGGAACTCTTGCCATAACAATTTAAATTGCGATCACGCCGTTGTTTGAGTTAATATACAACCAAGCACAAACCGTAAATCATCACGTGCGGTCTTCGTAAACTATCGCAACTGCACAGAACACCTACTTGGTGGCTCATAAATGTTACCCATAAACGTTATAATTATAATACGTTACGGTGTCAATAAAGTTCAGCATGTGACTATAGGTGACGTATCGTCTCTAAAAATAATACTACCTATATTATTTGACGAGCACATAACTAAGGATATAAATTGCGAGCATGAAGTTTATACGCGAGCCGTAGGCGAGCGATTTATATCCGTTGTGTGCCAGTCGAATACGACGTTTTATCTACGACTGTTAAATTCGATTTTATATCAAATATTTTAAATTTGTCGTCAATGATGGCGAGGCGAACTGTTACATACCTGTCATCCACGTAGATTTTGAGATAGGTTGATACTAGCGTTGTATAATGATGACAGTTCGTTCAAATAATGAAGTCGATATTTGCACGAACTGTCATTATTATACAACCTAGTGTCATTATAATCATTGGCGTGTATCATGATGGGCAATGAATGAACATATTATATGGGAGTCGTAGATAACACGAATCCGTAGGTAAAATTTCAGTTGTCCGATATTGGTTTACAGTTTATTATAAGTGTGTCTCAGGCCTAAAGCTGCGGCCACAGTGCAATCAATTTTATGGGAATTGGAGATCAAATAAAAATTTTGGGATAAAGACAATTGGAAATCATGAAATATTGTTAACTTTACAGAGCGTGGAATTTGTGAATTGATAATGACCAGGCTATGTTGATAGATGTCTTTGCGTTGAATACAAATCCGGACGCTTTTTATCCGGTAAGGATTTCGAAATAGTTTGTAGGTTAAAATGTCAAAAAATTAAACTTTATTTACCTTATATAATGAACGCTTGTTTAGTCTATTCCAGCTCACATTTTGACCTCAATATTGCACGATTTTCAATTGTATTTTTTTTGTACATGATCGTACAATTTTAACATCCGCTAATTTCTAAAAGAATCGTTCAATGAATTTAAGAAAAATGTATCTAATATACCATTCCATTTAGAGGCAAACATTTTAACGTTCTGACTATTATTGTAAATATAGTAACAAATATAATATAGAATTTCAACTTAATTTCAGCTATCAGGCAGAGAGACAGACAACGAGCGATTCCATCAATCCCAGGGTTCAGGTTTCTACGTACAAAGTACGAACCCATAAAATAAGCAGATGAAAAAGATATGGGTTTGTTGTAACTGAGTTTATAAGGAATGTTATAACCACTGTCCACACGATCTGCTCACTTCGCGTCTCAAATTCGTTCATTTCTGCGCATTACGTTATGGCTGCATTACGCAGCCATATTAACGGTATTTCCGATTCCTTCTCGCACTGAAGTCACTGAAGTTAAAAATATACAGATGTTTGGTGATGACAGATGACATCTCTGGATAGATTATTAATCATTACCGTCGAACCCGATTTTAGGAACTTCTTTTACCCGCCTCTTACCATCTCTTCATCTGTTTATATAACTCTATGTGTATATTTATGTGAAGCGGACTACATTTTCTCTATAATATGATTCATAACGTGCTTTACTAAGCTTAATTTTGTTGATACTCTGATGATACCCTGATGATACTCGGATACTCCATCCTAAGTTCGGAAAAGACCTTGCTCGTTAATGATGCAGAGAAACCACTCAAAATTGAACTAAAAACGGAAATTTTGAAATTAAATACAAAACAAAATTAAAATCATTACCTTCTGATGGACTGGTGGAAGTTGTCAAGATTTAACGGGATGCTATTTTCTTATTATAAAATATAATGGGCTTAAAAGTGAATAAAGCTTTAAAGATTTTGTTTATTATATTTACAACTTTTTTGGAGGTTTTCTTGCAAAAATCAAAACCAACAACCACGAATATTACCATTACCGAAAATCCACATAAACAGTGGATGTAAACAATTGTATATATAAATCATAATTTTAAATTAAAGTAAGAAATTGTTTTAGAGTTTTTTATTGCATTCACACTGAAAATGCATATAAAGTGCGATCACAACTACAAGCACAATTAAGGTACGTATTCACTGAAGCATAATTAAGTCGTGTTCACACTGAATCTGCAGTTAACATGCGTCAACCTGAAAATAGTTGACAACCACGGTCCGCTACACCGGTCTGCTCACTTCGTGTCTCAAATTCGTTTATTTCTGCGCTTGACGTCACTGCGAGAAGGATGTTGACACGGTCACCTAGGCAACCAAATATATCCTTAAGTTTTTGACTTTTGTAGGTGATTTATTTTAACTAGTTGACAACCATGCCAACGCTTTCATTGTCAAAAAGGTTTGAACGTCAGAACAACATATTGGCTACCATGGCAACAATCGCTATTTCTCGCAATGACGTCACTTGTAGATGCGTGTGAGCAGACTGTGGTGGGGCGTGTTCACAACTAAACATTGCTTAAAGTATCAATGTGAAATTTTGCCTAAACCATCAAACATTGGTATTCTTATATATCGAAAATTTAGTCTATTGACAAAATTGAACCAAATTTCAAGATATTAAGAGGGTTGCTAATGTTATTCATTATAGCAAATACATTCCAATTTGGAGGCGATTTAAAAATGTTGGGTACAGCCAACATTTGTCCTGAGGACTACATCTAATTTGTTTTGAACTAATTTGCCAAAATACCATGTACCACAGATTTGCGTTTATGGAAGAATCGACAATTTTAAAGGAACTTACAAACGCCATGTGTTGTTTTTATAACTTTCTTATACTGTGACTAAGGCCGTTCCTTCAACAAGAAAACCAGTCGTAAGCGATCAGTCGCTACCGACCAAATGCCAATCAGAAAGGAAAATGTCGAACATAGATTATACAATAACCGACTAAAAAATAAACGGTTTTCGAATTTAGAATATAAAAAAAAAACCAAAAGACGGTTTGCAAATTTTGCAGGAGAAACCAGTAAAATGATGAATTATATTTATATATAATAAGAATGACCACTTTTTCGCCGCAAAAGCTATTTTTAGAATGTAAATGTAATTCTGTGTAAAACTTTTCAGATGGACCTAATAGCGGCTTCTACTTCTGACCCAAAACGCTAGACGGCATGCGCAGAAGACTTGCCGCTGCTGTCAAATCTGGTAACATAATATTGCTTAAAATCCCTAAAAAACACGCATTCCAATTAAATTTACCAATTTCGGCTTAAATAATGAATTGTTCTGTACCTACGTGTCCCAACTCAAGGAAGCTTGTTTTTATGTACTTTGGAAAATTTGCTGAACTGTCCTAACCTAAAAACATAGTAGGTATTTTCGTTTTCATGTTCACTTCCATATAATTATGCAGTTTTCAATGAATACAAATCGTTCTCACACCTATCTTTTATCGATTACATTTCATTTGATACTTATTATGCTTTTTACAAAGCCGTTGCCAACTTAATTCCGTCTTAGTGGAAAATGCACGCGTACACCGTGATATCAAAACCAGAACGAGAAGCGTCTATTGTTTTTCAAATTATTAAAAAGCCGCTTGAAATATCAACAAAATATGAAAGTAAACAATAAAATACATAAACAGCCGCTTGAAATATCAACACAATATGGAAAATAAACAGAACTCAATCAATATCCAAAACAACAATAAATGTAAATAAATTTAAGGTAAAATTCACAATATTACAAATAAACAAAATAGACAAATGAAGGAAGAAACAAAATAAATATGAGCCTTTTTAGAAATTTGCTGGTCTACAAGTGAATGTCATTCCTAAAGAATTTGGAGCCGTTTAGAATACAGTTTTGCTATAATTTCAAACGTCTGTAACTTTTTAACGAATAAGGAAACAAATTAGTCTATATGAAACTTTTTGCTCAGTGTGACATTTACTATCTGAAAAAACTTTTCCGAGGAAAAACTGGTACAGCCTGTATATATAAAACATAAAATGTCTAAAAACATATACTAGATAAAAAATAAAATACTTGGTTTTATTGTTCACATAGCATTTCTATATTTATTTGTTGTTTCTCTTATTGGGTGTTTCAAATACTGTCATTTTTCAAGTCTGTGCCTTCAAATAATTACTCAGGTTCTTGAAATACCTAATGTTTTTTTTTTATTAATTTTGATTTCACCATGGTAATTATAGTTTTTCGTCTGCCATCGCTGGTTTGCAAGTGAAAGTAGGTAGATTTTACACGTGAACAATTGAAAAATATTTGTTTTCTGGTAAGAATCTAATGGTACTATGTATATTTGGCTATTCTATATACCTACATGTCAAAAGAAAGAAAAAGTATTATAAAATACGTAAAAAAATAGCAACAAAGTGACAAAATGGCAACGTACATTACCCATTGAACAGAGAGTACTGTACCAAGATGATTCTATGATATTACTTATATAGGGTATACCACTTTTCTTCCAGAAATACAGATTGTAAATGTCGTACTGAGTAACAAAACAACTGAGTAAAACAATGTTTCATATGGACATTGTTTTTTCCTTACAAAGTTACAACAGTTTGCAATATTAACAGAACGGTATTTTAAACGGCTCTACCTTTATAAGTAGTTTTACATTTACATTTACATTTATTTATTTTTTATTGTTGTAATGGTACAAGTTTTTCTATGATTTCACGTATGTTTTCTCTTTGGTAGGTACGTGTGTATATGTCAAACAGCTGTAACGTTTTTAAAACTTTGAGACAATGACGAAAAAATCTTTGCAAAAAAAGTGTGATACCCCAACATTTAATGACAAGTAGTGAATAATACGTAGAATATTATACATAAAGACAAAATGGCCATTTCTAATAGAATATCTCAGTATTTTTACATGCTATACGGGAATTCTTAGCATGTATACTGTATAGTATATATGCTAAAACACGCTATACTTCCATGTTGCATTACGGCCGTACGGATGGCTTAATGTTAAAAATAATTAACTCTGAAATATGGATTAACTGTAAAATCCATAAATAAACCTCGTCCAGTTGGACAGTGCGCGTTTGATGCAATTTGACATCTACACAATTACACGTCAATCGGGGATTTAAACGATTTCATCTGTCGCCCCTATCATTCTCGCCACCCTTATGAATATGGAAGTGAGTTTTTTTGTTCCGCTCCCGATTCCGATTCAAACAACCTTATTGCGATGTTGTTTTGTGTTGTGTTGGCCCGCCATGTTTTTGGTTGCATGAAAAATCAATACGGATTTGTGTCGTACTAACTAGGTTTAATATTGATTTCGGGTCAAATGACTTGGACATGCTGTGCTATTCTTTCGTTATTTCCTTAGTTTGAAGGGAACCAATAGAGTCAGATTCTATGAAAGTTGATAATATAATAAATCAATCCAAGTTACGAAAGGTCGGTATTAGTTTACTGGTCCCGCAGAAAAATATAATATTAGATTGTTCGGAAATAAGGGAACAACTCATGAAGTGTTTGAAAGTAGGGTTGAAAGATCTTATGTTAGAAATTCTGTTCAGTTGCATGGTGAATATTTATTTTGTTGTGAAAGTTGTGTAGTATTTCAATATTGACAAGTGTCAACATATTTCCACAATCCAACCCTTAATTGGTCGATGACGACCACATTACATGTAATAAGCTGAGGGTTGTAACGACAGCCGGATTGTAGGAAACGTAAATAACATTTATCATTATACATGGGTACGTAAGGAAGTAATTAGTCGAGCTATTTCCTGTAAGTAATATTGCATAATATATTTAAGTATAATAGACATTACTTTTACTGCAATAATTTCCCCAGTATTATTTTTTTTAGTGGTAGGAATTACAATATAGATTTTACATAAATATACATACATGAATAATTACTTCCATAAAGTGTAGCTAATGGAATAATTATTGAAGCGCCATTAAACGTCCTCTGAACGATTACTTGATGGTGTCATTATTACACATCCAATATAGATAAAACTAAGAAACACTTTTCCACTGGCCACTGAAGAATTTATTACCTATATGAAACGAACATCGAGTTATTATTTGAGCATGGTTGCTCTGTTACATATACAAAAAGTATTTAATGATATTTGTTTTTAATCATATTGAGATTATCCCCAAAAACAAACAATATTTGCATATTCTTGGTCGCCCCCTACCAAACGACAAATTTGCCAAATTTGTCAATCAAATCAACTGTATAGAAAAGACCACTTGAGATAATATGTGCGCATGTCAAATTGCCACTAATCTTTATATGCATTCAAAACCTGAGAATGGAAGCTCACTAAACCAATCAGGAGAGACAACACTGACTTAAGTCAAAATATATAGATATAAAAGAACTTCACAGATTTTCAATTATTTAAAAAAATCAATAATTTAGACGAAATAACACCTATAATTTGGCACCGATTCTTGTATCCTTTTTATGGTATAGTTTTATATGTTGTCTAGTTTTGGAAACAGCATGTATTTTTGCATTTATGTATTTTTTTGTCATAGATGTTTTTGAAAACTAAAATCAATTGAAGTGTTGTGGATCCACATTCTATTAAAAAAGGCAACAGAACCCATTGTGATATTTCGGTTTCTTTAATTGTTAGCCAGAATATTAATTATTTTCAATTATTTATTTATATAATATTTTGATATATTATTATATAGTATTTGATAAATTATGCAGTTTGAGTTCAGAAACAATGTAAACTAATCTAAAACAATTTTTTTAAGGGCAATCCAGGATATTATATGACTAGAAGAGCAATTACCTACAGAATGTTTGTATCTATTAAAGTAAGCGACGCAAATTCAGACAGGTTAAGGAATGTTTGTTACATTTGTAACATTTGTAACATTTGTAACATTTGTAACATTTTTATTAGCAAATATTCTTTCCAAGCTTCAGAGCTAGTGTTACAGAAGGACAGCTTCTTTTAAGTTTCTTTCTTTTTACTACAGACTAATGATTTTTAATTGAGATGATATGAGTTCAACTTGTGTCTCCAAAGGTGGTTTATTGTCAAAATCGCTACTCTATGCGCTAGTGTTGCATTAACCTGTCTTATTTCATCATCTCCTATGATGCCTGTCGATATTTATGACGGAATTAGGGACTATTGATGATCGTAATTCCGACACCCTGTAATAAATACAGATCATTGATGTCCGCAAAATAAAATGCATACCATTAACTGTAATATAGCTAACGATGTAAAATATTTTATTTTCTTATTTAAAGACAGCCATATGTACTACATCTAACCATGTACACAATTTCGACACACATGTCTGATTTACGGACGTGCTATATTTAAATGTATCTAATTCCGACATCCCTAAATTTGTAAATAATAGCGGTTAAGAGTAGTACACCGTATTATTACAAAAATATAGAGCATTTTTAGTCAGCCTAAATAGATATTATTAGAATTTTCTTAATTACTGTAGTCCTGTAGCGATGTAAAAAGAAGTCGAATTGCAGTTACCTTACAAGGAAAACTCAGCTTAAGCATAATACTCAATTATCAAGATCAGTCAAACTTCTACGTTATATTCTAACCGTTAGAACATTGGTGGAATAAGAAACGATTGTGGGTTCATACGTCTAATGTCAAATCAACAAACCAGGTGACTAAAATAAAGTTTAGTGTTGTAGATTTCTTATTTTATCCAACTAAACACAAATATGTCGGAATTTAGGACAGTGTGTGAAATTGGGACGCTTACCTTATGTCTTTTTAACTGCCATCAAATTAATTACAACAATGATTAGCAATACAAAACAGTGATCCATAAACTTTGGGTGTATATACCAGAAAATTCTACAGATTTTTCAAAGTGAGTAAGTAATTTAGGTGTGCTATATTTCGTAGAATCTAGGTATGAAAAGAAAATTATGAATTACGGACAAGCACAGTTCTAAATTTCCGTTTTCAGAATCAGATTCTACGGAAAAACGTGCAGAATCGATTGTAATTTTTCTGATTTCTTTTCTGTTGCGCACAGGAGGTAGTTATTTACTTTCGATTATTATATTTCTTATTTGCATTTCTAGTCATATTTCATACTTTTTGGTGTTTGAAAAGTAGTTTTGGACAAAATAAGAAACTTTATAATACTCATAATTAATAAGTAACTAAATTAATAAATAACTATTGTTCAAATTTACTGTGATAATCATCTCACCCTTAGTTTTTTTTATTTGGTACTTAAGATAAGTTGAGATCATCTTTATTTTTCAGATTTGAATATGAATATAAACAAAAACTGAAATTAAAACAGTTTCCAACCTTTCAACTGAATTTATGATACTGACTATATGAACCTATACGACTGACGCAAACATAATTGCAAACGAAATAAACAACTACTTTGCTAATATAGTCAAAATACTGGCGGAAAAGCATATACTGTCGAAACCACTCCAACTACCAAGAACGACCACAACACAAACAAAGTGTCCAAAAGCGGTTTTCGAAAACACAACGCAGAAGGAAATAAAAGACATCATAAGCCAGATAAAAAATAATACAACCCCCGGATACGACAAAATAAAAACAAAACTTATTAAAGACCATATTGAACGACTAACCCCGACTTTGGTGAAACTTTGAAGCCGTTGGAAATACTCATATTTTAATTATTACCTTTTGAAAACGTTGCATATTTAAAGCACTGGAACCTTTACACCTAAAAGACTTACGTTTGTTTTTTTATAAATATTCACATTTGTTATATTATTAAATTGTGTATGGTAACAATCATACCATGTATTTACAAAATGTTCCGAAATCGACTACCAAGGATTTAGCCCCCATTAATGATCTTGAATTTGACGCATGACAGAAAATTATAGAACAACATTTAGAAAAGTTATAACATTTTACTAAAGCAGAACAGTGGAAGCCACACAACATAAGTACAATATCGTTATTTAGGGGTTCTTCACCTCAGAGCAAAACATTTTGCATTCATGAATAGGACTACCGCATCTAATTACCTATAATTTAGTATATGGTGGAAAGCTATATAATAATTTTTGAAAAAGTTATAAACATGTTGTTATCATAGCGAACCAAAATATCAACTTACTCCACTTGGTGTCATACATAATATCGTAATGTTCAGCATGTAATGTAATCATTTAAAGTATAATCCCAATCAATTACCTACAATTTGGCCTAAGAGTAAAGGATTTAAACAGTTATTGTAAAAATTATAAACATTTTTCTGTTGTAAAGATGTGTAATTTGTACCGCAATACTCAAATAAGTAGTAGACAAAATTACTGTGATTTAGGGGTTGCATGCCACAACAAAAGTTTCTCAGCGTAAATGAGTAAATACAACGATTAATTACCTACGAATTTGTCATATAAAGCAAATATATGTAACATTTTTTTTTTCCATTTCCTATACATTTAATTTTTGTAAAAGTTTTTCACAATTTTCTGTAGCGTTTTTCGTAGTATATCTGAATGCTTGCATAGAAAGAATATGCAAATTATTGTGATTTAAAGGTTGTTTGCTACAGAACGGGAAATAGTGACTAAGTAATTGAGATACGTAGTCTACATTTTGACGTATGGAATATCGTCGTTCAGTAATTTTTAAAACGTTATAAACAATTTTCAGCAATCAACTTTGTGTTTCTTTGGCTGTCGATACTTAATATTCTTACAATACTAATCGGCTAGTCTCTCTGTTGCCTGTTAGCAACTGAGTTGTTACCCCTAAATCATCATTATTTTGTTTATCTCTCATTAAGTATCAAAAAATATTAAATTGAAAACATTTTTCTTGGAAAAGAACAATGACTTGAGGCCTTTTTAGTTTTATAAAATTCTACCTTTTGCAAGTTTCAAAGCTAGATGTGTTCTACCGATCAAAAATAATACCTGATTCACGAGTTTGCAAATAATCAATCAATCTTTTGATTTGTTACTGATATAAATTCCAGTAAAGAATTTTAGCCTGGACATAATAACAAACCGGCCGGGACACCGGGACCTATGTCCCAAACCGAGACTGTATGGTGAGCCTAAATATAGGGGAAAAAAGTATGTACAAAAATGTTGTACACTTATAATGCAGCAACACTTTAGTTATAATAAAATGAATTTACGTTGAAATCTAATTTTATTTAAAAAACTTCTAGCGGAGAAACATCAGCCAACATTTGTTTTCTTTGTGGGCGCCATCTTGGATTTTGATATTCTACAATCTACTTTGCTTGAGACGAGAGATAATAGATGATGTTGTCTCCAATCGTCAAACAAAAACAAGTCGTAAAACACTAGTAGGTGTTCTGAACCAAATCATTTAGATTTCTAGATTACCATAAAGGTACCTAATTGAGCTCTGATTGGTGAGTTTCATTTGACCATTAATTTTTATTTTTGTTCCTCAATGACTACAATGACTCTGTAGTCCTGCAAAGTCAATAATAGAAACATAACCCGGGCGAGTTCACATAAAACGCGAGCAAATCAGCGGAAACGCAATCAAAACTTCTCTAAAAAGTCCACTTCATTTATAGCGTATCAAATCGATATGCGCTCAAAACTAACTTGCGTTACCAACAGCATATAAATTGTGAAATTAACTATGATTATCAATTGATATGAAGCAATCGAAGACATACTAAATTATTTATTAGTTGTAATAGTTAATTCACAACGCTATAAGCTGATTCTCTATTTGTGTTGGTAAATATAAAATGCAAGCAACTGCCAAGGAATTTCTATAAACAAAAATCAACATTTTGGTGTGCCAACTTTATAAACCGACAATTATTGCTGCATTGCCTCAACGATTCAAAACGCCAAAACAGATTTAATTGCATATTTTCATAAAACAAACTTTTCAGAGTTTCCAAAGTATATCGAAAGTTTCTTTTGTTCTCTTTTGAATGTATTGGAAGTGTGCAGATTCTAGTTGAGAAAGCTTACCGCTGAGTGGTCCTTTCTACCATCACAGTGGTGGTGGGGGGGATGATAATTCCGCGTTTCTGGACGAACTTTTGAGTGGTAAAGGTACTGGCTAGCGATTTTCCTACACCTTTTGCACTGGACGCCGTTTGAATTGTACTGCGGCAAGTCGCGGCGTCCGTCTGTGGCGCACGCTTTACTGCAAAACTGAACGGCGCCAGCGCGCGCCGTGTTTTTGGAGACGGCGATGCCGATGGACGCCTGACGCGAACTTCGTGGCTCCCGACGTCGATGTTACGTCACTGTTTGTCAACTCGACAAACAGACAACAAAGGATTTCTTGGCGTATGTCACTTACCAGAGCTTGAATTGTTGTAGTTTTGGAAGACTGTTATTTTTTTATGGGGAGCTTCGAAGTGGAACATAAAAATTGTATTTATACTGGATTCGAGATTCGTATAGAGTAAATTATACAAATCAAAATTTAAAACACATGTTGTGGAATCTTTTAGTAATTACTTTGTGGGTAGCGTAGCCGATATCAACAGCTCCCTCGGCGTCCCTTCAATGAATTTACATTGTTAAATTTATCTTTTAGCTTTATTTTTATAGAAAAGATGGGAAAACAAAGTGAAAAAACGAATTTTCAGAAAACGGTTTTAATTTTCTGAGGGCGTCACCTGATGGAATCGTCAAGAGATGACATTAGTAGAAATTAAATATCCATATGCCAATGCATAATAGGGATACTATACAACAGATAAAATATTACAATTTATAGGAAATATTATTCGTACAAATTGTAATATTATTAAGCTTTATTAGGCTATAAAGAAACGTGAAATAAATACGTAGCATAGGTGAAATACAAAGACAATTCCAAGAAAGATCACCTCAAATTGAAGTATGGTAGCTGTATGGATGTCTCCCCAAAAAGAATTAAAAGTAAAACGAATAAAAATATTCAAAAGAGACAACTTTTGGTTAGCCAATAAAGATAAAATTAGAATTTTTGTATGGCGTGTGTATTACCTGAAAGTATCGATCTCTGCTAACTATGAACGACATTCGAGATTATTGATGCACAAAGAAAACGTAAAATGGAATTAAATATGTAACTGAGTACAAATGTGTGCACGGCTAGAATCATTTAGAAGATAAAAAGTTTCCGGATTCGGGTTATGCCGTGAGTCAAAATTAATAATTTCTGACTTCGCGAACCATGCTGTTCGCTTCTTCAGAGCTAACTGTATATTAGTTAACTAATTCTAATAATAAATGTAAAGTAATAAGTGATTTATGTAAGTAAAGCGGTCTGTTTTACACAACAATTTTTTCAACATACAAAATAGTAGTAAAATAGGAATATTACAATGAAACAATTAATTTTATTTGTTTCACTGTATTCTTTTGTGTAATTGTATTTATGCATTGAAAATGTACAAGAAAAGTATTTCAGAACATAAGTAGGTATATTATGTGTGAATACGCTTGTATGCGAGAGAATCACAAATAAAAAATTATTAGTAAACGGAATAAAAGAGACGGTGTGGTGTAGACTGGTTCGGGGCCAGTCAAAATCGCCGCCTCCTTATATTCTCGCCGCAACCCTTGCTCAAAGAATGAAGCCGGCGTTCCCCCAATAATTGTTTCCACATGTCCTGCGGAGTGTACAATGGGCTCGGCTTGTTCCTTCCTCTCGCGCCTCAGTTTCGTCAAAATTTCGAGGCCGGTGACTGACGTTTACTCTTAAGAAACATAATACATTTTTTGGGCGCCAAATTTCAGGTGATTATTATATTGACAAGTAAAATGTTAAAAAGTGTGTTGGAGGTGGCTGGGCTTGTGGCGGTGCATTTTGTCAACAGTAGCTTGCAAAAGGGGATTTACCACAAAACCTAAAGCTAAGCACAAACACTCCCACTAAATGTAAAAAATTCCAAAAATATTTAAGGTAATAGGCCAATTAATACTTTACCACCACTTGGAAAACTAATAGAAATTCCAGTGAAGATTTCAGATTTCAGATTGTTCGTTATTTTCACGTTGATCAACTTTGGTCATGATAATTTCTACACCGTGGTTGTTGTCCTTGATTTAAAACGCGCTTTTCAGACAATAGATCAAAGCAAATTACTAAAGAAACTAAAATACTTTAGCATAAGTGGTCTTGTACTCAGGTGGTTTCCAAATTATTTAATTGATAGTTGACATGTTGCTCGAATTGGAAATGAGCGGTTACAGGAGAGGAGTGTGGACACTGGAGTCCCACTGGAGCCCCACCTTATTTTTATAGAAACGATGGGAAAACAAAGTGAAAAACGAATTTTAAGAAAACGGTTTTAATTTTCTGAGGGCGTCACCTGATGGAATCGTCAAGAGATGACATTAGTAGAAATTAAATATCCATATGTCAATGCATAATAGGGATACTATACAACAGATAAAATATTACAATTTATAGGAAATATTATTAGTACAAATTGTAATATTATTGAGCTTTATTAGGCTATAAAGAAACGTGAAATAAATACGTAGCATAGGTGAAATACAAAGACAATTCCAAGAAAGATCACCTCAAATTGAAGTATGGTAGCTGTATGGATGTCTCCCCAAAAAGAATTAAAAGTAAAACGAATAAAAATATTCAAAAGAGACAACTTTTGGTTAGCCAATAAAGACAAAATTAGAATTTTTTTATGGCGTGTGTATTACCTGAAGGTATCGATCTCTGCTAACTATGAACGACATTCGAGATTATTGATGCACAAAGAAAGCGTAAAATGGAATTAAATATGTAACTGAGTACAAATGTGTGCACGGCTAGAATCATTTAGAAGATAAAAAGTTTCCGGATTCGGGTTATGCCGTGAGTCAAAATTAATAATTTCTGACTTCGCGAACCATGCTGTTCGCTTCTTCAGAGCTAACTGTATATTAGTTAACTAATTCTAATAATAAATGTAAAGTAATAAGTGATTTATGTAAGTAAAGCGGTCTGTTTTACACAACAATTTTTTCAACATACAAAATAGTAGTAAAATAGGAATATTACAATGAAACAATTAATTTTATTTGTTTCACTGTATTCTTTTGTGTAATTGTATTTATGCATTGAAAATGTACAAGAAAAGTATTTCAGAACATAAGTAGGTATATTATGTGTGAATACGCTTGTATGCGAGAGAATCACAAATAAAAAATTATTAGTAAACGGAATAAAAGAGACGGTGCGGTGTAGACTGGTTCGGGGCCAGTCAAAATCGCCGCCTCCTTATATTCTCGCCGCAACCCTTGTTCAAAGAATGAAGCCGGCGTTCCCCCAATAATTGTTTCCTCATGTCCTGCGGAGTGTACAATGGGCTCGGCTTGTTCCTTCCTCTCGCGCCTCAGTTTCGTCAAAATTTCGAGGCCGGTGACTGACGTTTACTCTTAAGAAACATAATACATTTTTTGGGCGCCAAATTTCAGGTGATTATTATATTGACAAGTAAAATGTGAAAAAGTGTGCTGGAGGTGGCTGGGCTTGTGGCGGTGCATTTTGTCAACAGTAGCTTGCACAAGGGGATTTACCACAAAATCTAAAGCTAAGCACAATCACTCCCACTGAATGTAAAAAATTCCAAAAATATTTAAGGTAATACGCCAATTAATACTTTACCACCACTTGGAAAACTAATAGAAATTCCAGTGAAGATTTCAGATTTCAGATTGTTCGTTATTTTCACGTTGATCAACTTTGGTCATGATAATTTCTACACCGTGGTTGTTGTCCTCGATTTAAAACGCGCTTTTGAGACAATAGATCAAAGCAAATTACTAAAGAAACTAAAATACTTTAGCATAAGTGGTCTTGTTGGTTTCCAAATTATTTAATTGATAGTTGATATGTTACTCGAATTGGAAATGTACGGTTACAGGAGAGGAGTGTGGACACTGGAGTCCCACATGGTAGTATACTGGGTCCATTGTTATTCATCGCATACGCACGATCTTCAATATGCGGTTGATTTTGACTTTGTTAATGTGTTTGCGGATGATACCTTAGTCGCAACACAACACAGTGGCCTGCGTGATGCCATACATGGAATGAATGGTGAACTGTCAAAATTGTCAACCTACTTCTACGTAAATAAGATTAAAGTGAATGTGAAGGAATCCAACGCTATGATTGTTAGAATTAATTATCTTTCTTGCTATTATCCGGAGTCATTCTGATTATTGCTCGAACATACTGATTTTATTTAAGGATAATTAAACCAAACTCTTCAGTAAATGCAGATTAAAGCTATGCGAACTATAATGCGGTGCAATATACTATATTATTATGAGTTTATTATATAATAAAAAACTTTAATTACAAGAGACGTAGTTATGTCTAATTCTTTAATAGCGTGGAATAGCTGCAAGTTTATTGACGGGTAAAAATATCAAAAAGAGGAAATTAAACTTCCTTCCTACTGCTACCACCAAAATTGAAAAAGGTTGTGTCCCTCTATTTGACAGTATTGGCACTTGCCGCCACTTACTACTTACACAAGTTAATATCGCCAGGAAGAATCATTCCATGTTTGGATCCTAGAAATTGGCGCAATATCTAATCCCGGTCACAGACCTTGATGGTTTAACTATAGAACATTGCCCGGCAACGCAGAAGACTCCGGAACGACTCTGGACTGAGCCCGTAATTTTCAATTGATTTTTAAATTTAAAATTGCTTCTCACTTGGTTTGCCAGCATTTCCATTATACCAGTTAGTAGGTAGCCGATGACGGAATTATTTGACCTTTATTATTAAATTCAGAATATTGATTGCTGGGGATGAATAGTAGTTAGGAACAATATTGAAGGGAACATACCTTCCTAGATCTACAGGTTATTTTAAAGAAGTTCATTAAAAGTTCAGCTTCATTAGAAGTTCAATAGTCGGTGAAGTTGTATTTTTTGTCTTGGATTAACAAGAGACATAGATTGACTTTCGTATTTATGTATTCATCTACGCACAGCTTGTGTTGAGATTCCAAGAAGTTACTCAACCGAGGTGGTCCAAATTGAAGATGCAGAGAAAGATGGGAGAGAAAGGAGACTTTGTCAACCCTATAACGTATATTTTGCATGTAACTATTCTATTGGTTAACGACTGTTCTTGGAAGTGTAATTAGATCGTTGGGTGGTGGTTGTGTTCAGTCCGGAATGTCGATTCATTCTGTATTCAGCTATTTCTCCTGACGAGGAGTTGAGTTTTCTATAGGGACATCACTCCTATTGAAATGCGTGTGGTGTTGCGCAGTGCCTTGCCGTTCCGTTCTAGATCCAGTTAATTACAATTATATAAGTTATTTGTAATTACTGATTTTCCTAGCTCTGCTGAATACCTAAAAGTTCTACTGCCACGTTTCAAATCTACATTTATAAAAATAAAGGGTATTTCATAGGTATTCGCTATTCTCAAATTACATACTCTCAAAGTAAACTGACGTTTGCCAACATTAAAATACAAATCTGCAAATCATAATTGCAAGAATCGCTAGTATGTCATGAAAACTTTTCGCTGAAATATACTCGCAGCACAAATAATAGCCCAGTCATTTTCGGTTAAAGTCAACGAAAACCCTAAAAAAACAGTAAAAGTAAATCTGCAAATTGGGGTATGCCCTTAGTGCCCTGAACAACATACGAAAAGTCCTAAAAATTCCATGTCTGTGGCATGCTTCTTTGGGGTATTTTACCCCAAACTACCAAAGCTGGGCAAAGTTAATCAGAAAGTTAACTTCGTTAGTAGTTAATCCGTTAACGAAAAAGTTAACTTCGTTAACCGGTAGTCCGTTAAGTTGTAGCAAATGTAACGGAAGTTAACAATAATCGTTAAGCGTTAACTTTTTCTAAAGAAAATGAAGGTTATGTTAAGTGTCGACCTGCCGGTGAGTATGCAACCCAAATAACTGCGTAGCTTTTGGTTACATATATGTTAAATTCGCCATAGGAATTTTTTAAACTAGGTACTGTGGTAACTATAATAACTACATTGCAAGATTTATAATAGACATTGAAAAAATCAACTAACGCTACTTTTACATCTATTCAATTCAAACCAGAAATTTCAAACATGCAATTTTGACAGTTTGGTGGACAGTTTGTCCACCGTTTATATCTACAACTATAAATCGCATGGCTTGAACATCAGTGGTTCAATTTTTTGACAACATAACCTCCTTGTTTTGTTATTAAATTTTTGTTTACCTATGCCTTTTATTATTATTTATATTGTATTTAATCACAGCAAACAATAACAAATAACGAAACGCGGAATAGGTTATGTTTCGCGTCTATACACAGTGGTTCTGCGACAACATTTTCATTTTAGAAAAATTCCTTGGTTGATATTTAGAACTAATCGAACTGATCCTAAATCGATGCAACTTGGTAATATTAAAAGTTTTGCTTTGATAAGTCACTATTTCCTCAAATATAAATATATTTTTTTATTTCTGGTTCTTCAAGCGATAACTTCTATCTATGTATCTATCTAAGTCCGTAGGCTTTCACGGCCAGAATTATTTAGAAAATAAACTGCTGCCGGGTTATGCCGTGTGTCAAGATTTGTTAATGCTGACGTTTCGCGAACTATGTTGCTCGCTTCTTCAAAGCTCATTGAATACTGAAGACCTACCAAGAAACTCTCCCTTATATACCTGTATTTACACCTCACTGCGCACATCTGGAGCTACCGCTCCCATGTGCTTTTCCACCTGACCGCGTTAGGATCAATTTCCAGACCCTACTAATGTCAGTACCATCCTCGCGATGATGTTGTTAGGATGTTTGTAAATTTCTATGGCTTCTCTAATAAGCCTTCGATGGTAATTACCAACCCTTGCCAACATCTTCACGTCATCGAAAATAATTGTGTGTCCCGACACGTATACAGATCCATATAAGAAAATAGAAGGTAGTATTTAATTAATTATTAAGTGTGCAGAAATTTCGGACGTCCGCTTTAAGTCAGCCAACATTATATTTTTAAGGTAAGTAAAAGTAAACTGCATTTTCATTTGGTTCATATATTTAAAAATCCCAGCAAAGTATCAAACTCAACGTATAGCAACGTACTCGTTGACGATATCAGCCACCTCTTGACTCTGCAGCAACGAAACATGGTCCCCACTCACCACGAAGATCTGCGCACTTTGAGAAGAATACTGAAAATATTGAAAGCAAATTACGATTTTGTTAAACTCATCAAATTTAATTAAGTACTTACATTCTCTAGGCCGCAAGAATCATATTTATTAGAACCAGTCGGTCGTATCAAGTATGTTTCACCAGAAAACGTGTCTCCTTTAGGTAAATATCTTGAAGCTAAATTCAACTGATATAATAACACCTCAATTGCCTGTTTTATCGCATTTATATCATCTTTATTTCCTTCATAACTCTGAATTGCCAACTGAATTCTCTCCTCACGACCTTGAGCATTATTCATAGCCCTCAAGACTTCTGAAGAAGTAACACCCAAAAGCCTTGATAGGATATTAATCTCAATACTTTCTACATTGCCTAAATGGCCAATCGCAGCCTGTATGGTATCAGGTGCTCCATCGATTAAAGTCAGCTGAGTATTTGCCAGTTTCTGAAGCATTTTTGTGATTTCAATTGCTAATAAGCCTCCCCATGAAATACCAACGATGTTGTATGGGCCTCTTGGGAAAATGGTGTGAATATCTTCAGCAAGAATTGCTGCCATTTCTTCCAAGGACATAGCAGTATTAGGAAGTCGTGCTATAAATGTTGGATGAAATAGTGGAGAGCACATATCAACGATGTGCGACGCATTAAACAGGCCAGGGATAACAAAAATTGGTGGAACTTCTCTTATTTTGCAAGGACCTGAGGTTGGTACTTGGTACAGCGTTGGTTTCTTTGGTGCTTCGTTGAAATGCTGCATCATCTCCTCAGTTGTAGCAGGGAGCATTTGGATTAACTCTGTTAGAAAAGAAAAATTTTATTTAAAGGTTCACTTTAACGTTGTAATATTCTTACTTTTGTAGAGATCTTGCGCAGTTTCCTGTAAGATATCTCCAACTTTCTCGCTCTTAATAACAATGTGTCTTGTTTTCAATGTTAAAACTTCATCCAAACCATAGAGACCAGTTTCGAATTCTAAAGACTCCGCCCATTCGACATTGTAAGTTGGAAAGCCAGAGTCAATTCTTTGCTGACAGATACCACTCGCAAAATTAACCAAATTCACAAATATTGATTTCGGAGCCACATTCCGTAGTGCCATATCGATGTACTGGATCGGTTTTAAGTCGCTGCACTTTGAGTGCTTTGTAGGCAAGGCAAACACAGTATGAATTGGACCAATTGAGCATATATCCGAAAGAAGCTTGGAAGCATTTTCCTTGGTTTGAATCTTCTTGGCAATGTAGGTAATTTCGGCTTTGAAGTATGATCTTAGGAGAAGAAGCCTTCTGGTCACATGCACTTGAGCTGGTTTACTTTCTGAGCACACTAGTATTTTCCTGGCACCTCTGAAGACTAACCATTCCACCATATCAGTCCAATGCTCAGCACTTCCACCTGGAAATGTACAAACTCTGTATTTTGCACTGGTTAAAACCTGCCAAGAAACAAGAACAAGAAGAAGAATGGGACAAACAAGAGGAAAGAAAATACGAGGATGAAATAAAGGAAGAAGAAGAGGTAGATGAAGGAAAGGAAATACTAATTTAATGGCCTATAGCCATAATAAAATAAGTATTACCGTAAACTAAATATGCAGCATTTGGATCACAGACAAACTGATTAGGTCTCCTCACATTCAAGTAATTGACAGTGACTTCAGGTGTAACCTTCACCAGAATCTTTCCGATATTCTCGTATCTCACCAAAGAACTAAAACAATTGCACTCTATCTATGTTCTAAAGTCATCATAACAAACTTACTCAAGAATATTTCTGATGTTATCGTGACGACGAACGACTCTCTTAATCGGTCTAACGATAAATTCGTCAATTCCTTTCTGTAGAAGCTTGCGCAGTTCCTCCTTTTCTTCTATTGGAACGTCAAATATCTCCTCTGGAATCACAGTTCCAAATGAAGTGTTTTTTAAGAATATACTCATGCCAATGGTGCTGTTTTCAGCGATATCGAATTTTCCTAACTGGAGGAACCGACCAAACTCTCCGGTGCATCGAACTGATGCACTCAGTAAACTCTTCGATAAGGTATTTAGTATAAGGTGAGCTCCTTCCCCTCCAGTAGCCATCAATAGGTGGGCTTCAAAAGTAGAGTTCTTGTTTGTTAAGATATTTCTATCTTTTAACTAAAAATTTAATTTAATTATTTGCTCTTCTAAAATAAAATCGATGGTTACCTTTGCAAAATTCTTCTTGATGTATATTCTTTGCTCCTCAGTTGCTACAGTAGTGTAAACTTTGCAGCCGTGATTTAGAGCTATAGTTATGGAAGCAAATCCAATGGCAGAACACCCGTTGTGGACCAGTACTGTTTCTCCAGGTTCAAGTTTTCCTTTGATCATCAAACAGTAGTAAGCCTAGAATTGTTTGTTTAGTTATGTTGTCTTGTAATTGGTGGCTAATAGATTACTGTAATATAAGCATGAGGAATGGAACATCCATCCTCCATGGACCATGCTTCCGGAATTTTCCAATTCAGAATTGGATCTGGCGCCAAATCAAAAGTATCTGTATCCATTTTAGCAAGTCCCATTACTCTCTCTCCATTGCTGTCGGTTCCTGCGTAATCTATGTTACCCAAGCCAACATCATGGTCTTCCTCCGTTAATGTTTCATCATCTACATTTACGCCGATGTATTCCAAATTCTTCCTGATAATACTAGTACTAAAATGTAATCATATGAAATTGACGAGGATAACTGTAATGGTTTAGTTTGCTTACTTTGCTGATAATTCTTTATTTTTGATATCGGACATAAAATCTGTCGGTAATGGAAGATACGTTCCAAGCACGTAGTTTTTCAGAGCAACTGCATAGAGATTCTTCCGAATTATTTCTTTGCCAATAGACGAGTTTAGATCGAAGTCCATCTTTTTATCTAACGAGAATAAACATCTGACGTTTGCAAAGTCAGGCATCGCTCTTAACGCATACGTAAAGTTGTTGATACCTTCGGTAGGAACGACTGGTATCATCAGATACACTAATTTACCAGTAGAGCACATCTGTTTTAGTTCTGCTACCCAAGTTAACGAATCTTTGGTCAAATCTTTCGAACTGATTGCGTCAGCTTTGATTTTAACTATGTTGGGCATTTGGTTCATGGCCTAAATATGTAAAATAGGGAATTAAGTCACTGCTCAATGTATTAAAGCAATATTTTGTTATCACAAAAAAAATCAAACAAAATTCTGAGAGACACACAGTTTGTGAGGTAATAAATTCAGATAATCTAATCAAATCATTTGATTGTTTATGTATTCCATGGAAAGAAGTGAGATTATATAAAGTTGAAAGATTTTCTTACTGTGTCTATATTTATAGTTCCGATAGACCTATAACCAACACTATATATCTTAAAGATTAATTTAACTAACTCATTATGAGTTAAAATTCTGTGGAAAAAGTTAAAGAAAACAACAAACTATATACATACTTGACAAAAACAAACGTATCAGACGTTTTAAAATCTGCAGAGAATCAACCACAACCATAGGAACTTTCTGTGAATGAGCCACTAATTTTACTTCACAGATAATTCCAAAACTGTAGAGGCTTATTAAAAAATAAAAACGCTACTCAACACTTCTATAGTACTATGTTTAAAGAATGATGTTTAAAAAAGTACTTCTCCCGATGGATTTTGCTGTTTTCGGTTCAGTTATTGTCTGTACTGTTATCTCGTATTTGTCATAAGATTTTATATGTCGGTTATTAATAGAAAAACTTAAAACAATTGGTTTTTAGGACTAAAGACGCTATGTTTAGTTTAAATCGCTGCCTGTTTGCGTTTTTGTTTTGTTTTATACGGTAATGATAAGTGAGTGCTACATAGGTTGTAAATTCTTTGTTCGAATAAAAGTGTTCTGATATAAATTCAGTACTGAAAATGATGTTTTGAAAGACGGATCTCAATAGATTGCTTTTATATTCGCCACTTTTAAACGTTTTTAGATGAAATTTTCCGCAGTAATAGTTCATTCGTTGGACATTAACTTGACCATTATATTTCCTATAAATCTTTAATATCAATACCTTTGACATTTTTGTGATAAATCAATTTACTCATACTAAAACATAAAAAGAAACAGACTGTTTTTAACTTAATAAAAAGTATAATAATTTAATTCTTTTGTCTAGATTTATTATATATTTTTGCCAACAAATCAAAACTGCGATAAGCGATAAGCTTTTACGTAGAATTAAACAATAGAAATTCTGAATTGTGTGTAGTTCTTCACCACTGACTGGAAACTGGATTACCTGCGTTCAAACTTTCTGCCTACAGATTTAGATTCTACGAAAAAAAAGCAAATAAAAACAGTTTTCACTTGACCAGCTGAATTGCTCTATCTTTGAGAAATTAAGATATCTAGACTCACCAGTTTATTGATTATTTTTTTATTAACTTAAACACTGTCTGTCCGCTAAAAAAAAATAATTTACAAAATATAGACTAGCCTTACATATATATATTTTTCGGCCTCAAAAAAGCGTTTGTAGTTGTGTGTTGGCTCTTAAAAGAGTCAGAGAATTGCTCAAAAAATATTTTCTTAACAAAAATAAGTTCGGACTTTAATCTTCAACCATTTTGTAGTTGTTTGTGTTTGTATATGAGCTACTGCTTCTACTTTACCGAATGAAACTGATTAACGGGCAGTTATTTTGGTTGTCAAGCCACACCAAAATACCAAAGTTTCAATAGTAGTTTTTCGTGGTTTCTTATCGATTTCTTACGAGAAATGTGTGTCTTTCAAACTTTTGAACACTATTTACTACTTAAAAGGTCAGATACACACAAAAACCTGATTTTCTTAATTTTAAGCAGAGTAGATAAGTAATAGAGTCATACCTTTCTGATCAATACATAGACGACTCCATGAACTTCAAACTCGGATACCTTGACAATATTTGGATTGTTTATAATACCACTATCTCGAACGAAAGCAAATGCATGGGTGGTCGATACTGTTTTAATTATATTTTCTGTTGCTGTTTCCGACGATACGACCAAAGCTGGACTATTTAGCGACAAGATAGCTATTTTATTCTCCATTGCTTTGCTAACATTACCCTAAAAAAAACATTGAACAAATCCAAATTACCCAAAGTAAATAAAAACTTACGCAAATTTCAATATTCTTGTCAAAGACGTTCTTTATATTTTCAGAAAACGATTTTGGTGTCTCCACGTCTATTATGATAATGGTCTTGTTGTCCAAATCATTGAAGTTATTGATCACCGAATGTATGCTGTAGTTTAACGCCGTTTCAATCTTTTCACATGGTAATTTTGACATGGGTACAAAGTTAATGCTGTGGTAGCTTATCGGTTTTGGGTTCTGTGGTAAATTGTTATTTTCTAGACCAACAATTTGCATGGCTTCCGTCGATATAATTTCTGTTAAATAGTTGTAGGTTACATCAATCTCTTCAGTTTCGGGTAGCTTATCAAAAGCGATAACTATCTTTTGGATATACGATGGCGTTGATACACTCTGGTATTTTTCGCCGTGTTTCAAAATCGATTGCTGCAACATCCCTTCAAGAAGCATTTGCCACTTGCTGTTCCAGCACACTTTGCTTTTTTGTCCTGAAATATGTTATCGCTATTATTGAACAATGCGGAATACACATAATCACTTACCAGTTTCATCCACTTGAATGGTTTTGATCACATTGAAATCACCGGTGTATTTGTGGCCTCTATGCGAAAACTCTTTATAGATGTCCTCATTTGAGAGTTCTATACAATTCTCTCTGATGGGAACGTCAATTTCGCAAGAACGTGTCTTCTCGGTGGGATCCGGTTCATAAATTCTTCCACTGAGCACAATCATTTCTCCAGATATGATTTCAAAAGTTCCACTGCCTTTTTGTATCATCGCATGCAGTGGTACTGACCCAGCCCTTGGCATGACTATCATATTCTTAAATTTAATATTTTCGACTACAATTTGTGTTGGCTTGGCATCCACACCAGTCAATAGAATTTCAATTAAAAGATCCTGAAATAAATTAAGTTACAGTATGGTATATGGTATAATCATGTCCCTAAGTGTAAAGATGATCATATAATAGTATAACGCAACATTACACAATAAAACAACAGAAACTCTCAAGCATAAAGCTCGCATACACCACCACAATAACGTAGAGTAAATAACATGTTGATATTCGTCATGTCAACGTACCAAATAAGCAGATAATGGAAAGATGCAATTTTCATCCAGTTCATGCCCATTGCAATATCTGTACTCGTCGCTGTTGAGAAGTAATTGCGTGTCTTTAATGCTGACCAAATAGTTCATCTTATCTTCGATGCCAGTTCTCCACTTCTCACTGTGTTCCCAATGCACCAAAGGTGTCAAACTTGGTGTACCTCTGCTTACTGGGTAGTTGACAGGTGGGTAAATTTCTGCTATATTAATGTCCACGCCAGCCAAGTACATCCTGTAAGAAATTACTATCAGTAACCAGTTTTTTTTTGTTTATCAAAATTCTTACTTTCCAATAGCACTTAACAAGAACTGCATTCCATTCTTATTCCCTCTCTGTGTTAAAGGTATATTTGTGCAACCACTCTTCAAAGACCTTTTCAAAATCGCTTGGAGAAGACCATGGGGAGCAATTTCTATAGCTATCGCATCTTTAGGTATATGTATAGACCCTTCTTCAAATAAAACTGAACTCAACAAGTTGTTAGTATGATAATCAGCTGAGCAGTATTTAGCCAAGTCGGTACTCCATTTATCCTCAGCTACAGAAGTACTTATCCACTTTGCTGATCTAGCCTTTGCATCAGGAATAACCTTTTGCAGATATTCCAGAAGTCTCGGCGCTGCTGGCTTGATGTATCTGCTATGGTAAGCTATGTTAGAAACGTTGACCAGCCTTGCAAAGGTGCCTTTATCTTGAAGTTCTTTAACGTAAACCTCCATGTCTTCGGTTGGACCAGATAAGGTGCAACTGTCTGCTGAGTTGTGGCAAGCTACTTCTATAGTTGGTGGTAGTTGGTCTTTAACATTGTTGTAACCCAGACCGATGGCAGCCATCATGCCTTTAATCAGTTCAACTTCCAGAGATGCTTTACCTCTGGAGTAAGCGCACAGGATCATTTGTTCTGCTGTTAAGCAGTCATCAGCGTACGCACAGCCTAATTCTCCTACTGAATGTCCAATTATTCCATCTGGGACGACGCCTAGTGCCTTCAAAACGTCAGTGAGAGCAATCTAAAAGTAAATATAATAAAATATTGCTGAAGAATTAGAGGTAAATATTATTTACTTGTACGGCGGCAATGCCCACAAAAGAATGAAGAATGCTGTCGAACATGGTCGGGTCATTATCCGTGACTATTTTCAGTAGATCTATGCCTTTGGGTACCAGAGTTTCGTGGCACTTCATAATCGTATTTGCAAAAATTGGTAACTGCATTAGGCTACTGGCCATTCCAACCCATTGGCTACCCATGCCTGAATAGATGAACCAAATTGGTCGCTTATTTCCTGGGTAATGCTGAAAATAGACATTTTAGGATTTTGGATAACTTGATGAAATGATGATTACCTCAAATTCTTGTTTTGGAGATTCGCTCCCATCCAGAATGGCATACCCACGGTATAAATGGCCAGAAATTGTTTTTGAGAAGAATTCATGGGTTAAAGCTACAAATTCATCGTCGATGTCCTTCTGGTTTTGTACGGTAGTCAGAATTTCCTGTATTCCAGCTTCTGTTCTTGTAGAAGCCACCATTAACTTCGGCAATTCCGTAGAGACAAGGGCTTTATTCAATGATGGGTTTCCTTTGAATAGGACGTGAGCATAAGAGGAACATAGCCCCATACCATTAACAGCAACTAGGCTAGCTCCCCATGGTCTATTTTCTGTTACCACTTCCAGTTTGCCATTAAGCAACCCAGGAATATTGGGATTTGGTGTTTTATATTGCAGCTGAGCTGGTAATTGACCAGTCTCCAGGGCTATTAGGACCTTAGCAATTTGGAATAGGTTATCTGATGCTTCTGCGTGTCCAGTTTGAGGTTTTATTGTTCCGATCAACAGTGGTGATTTTCTATTTTTACAGTATACCGATTCAATCGCCTTCAGTTCTATTTCATCAGTTCTCTAAAATGATCAAAGATTATATATTATGAAACATGAGAATGGAATTATAATACCTTTATACCACATCCATAAGTTTCGACATACTCAACGTCACTTGGATTTACACCACAGGTCTTATAGAACTTCTCCATGAAATTGATCATACCATCAAGATCTTGATCTAGAATTGGACCGTCTCTAGCGCCATTGAAAATAGTGGCAGAGTGCAATACGCTTGCGTATGCGCGTTTCGCATCGCAAGCTCTTTGGATGTACATAACAACAATGCCATCAGATCTAGCGTAACCAGTTGCTTCCACATCGAAAGCTTTTGTGGTTCCATCTGGAGATAACAGACCCATGTCGTTGAAAAGCCAGGAGATCTCCGCGTTTAGCGCCAAATTTGCAGAACCGATGATGGCGGCTTCACAATGTCCTTCTCTAACGGCATTCATTGCCAAGGTCAACACCTCGATCCCGCCAATCCAGTTACTGTCGTAAGCACAACTTGGTCCCTTCAAATTCAACCAGTAAGAAACGCGGTTGGCCATCATAGCCCTTGAATGGCCAGTGACACCAAAACCGCTGACTATTGACTCGTAGAAGAGATTGTCATTTTCTCCGATGGATGACGCCATATAAACACCAATCTTCTTTCCTCGGATGTCTTGAGGATTTGTACCTGAAAAATGGATGACCATGAAGTTCTGATTAGTGGTTTGTGATATAGCCACCTGAATCTGCTAATGCTTCAAATGTCCTTTCGAGGATGAGACGCTGCATGGGGTCCATGTAAGTGGTTTGATGACGATGGATACCAAAGAAGGCCGTATCAAACCGATCCACGTCATCGATGGTTCCAATTCTATTTGACACTCCTCTCTCTCCTATGAAGGCAGAAATGTGATGACGACCAACATATTAGCAATATATTGTGCAACTATACCTTCTTTCCATCTTGAACTGAGAAGTTCTTCGTTCGAATACAATCTCTCTTTAAATTGGGATATATTCTTCGCTTTCGGGAAGAATCCTCCAATGCCGGATACCACTACATCATCCTGGGCAAACATTTCGAGAAATAACTTGACGGAACGTGCAAACCAACTACGAACTGGTTGGAGACCAAAGAGAATTCCTCCGAAATCTTCCACTGCGTGCAGTTTTATAGTGCGGTGCAACTATTTTAAATACAATGGACACACGGTAAAATAAATAATATGCAATTTTACGCAGATAATACGCGCGCATAATGCATGCACATTTTTAGATTTTATACAATAGCACCGACCTAGGGTGCAAACGGAATACGAATTTTATGAATTTTTAACGACAGGTGCAGCATAGGTAGATCTTTCGTTTATAATATTGTATAGTTGAGGTATTACTAGATTTATCCGAAAACAACAGACAGTGTTGCTTTGATCTTGTATCATAGTGATGTTGCTTGCTTCGGTGAATGGTATCGCAACCTAAAGAAGGTTGCCACTGCTGATTTCTGCTATTTCTAGTGCTAATTGTCTGCATGTGGGTTTATTTTATGCTTAGATTCCACACTGATTGAAATTAGATATAACGAAGAACGTATTTTAACATACAGAAAAAACATTTTTGACCGAAGTTTGCTACAAATGGGTACTTTTTGTTAACAACTAAGCAAACTTTGAAAATCAGCAACGGATCGATTACATACTACTTCCATTACATTAATCTTACTTAAGATTTTGTCATTGATTGTTTTTCATATGTCGTCAATACAGGCCCGTTCCGACCCGGGGGTGCAGCGGGTGCGAGGCACACGGGCGCCAAGTCAAGGGGCGCCGAAAGAAGCCGCCTTGATTGCTAAAAATATGTAAACTAATTCACTGGATCAGTTGTTATTTGTTGCTCATGCGCGTGTAGTTAAAGGTTAAACTATCACCTTAACTATATAGATGTATCCGATCTAATATTAGAATTTGCATTAAAGAAGGCGAGAAAAGCCTTCAAGTGTATTTTTTGGTTGAATGGTTTGGCTGCTAGAGCGCGCGAGAAAAGGCCAAATTTTTCTACTTTATATAATGTGCGTGTAATTAAAATAAGCTTATATTCTGATAAAACTACATTAAATTCACTACAAATTGCACATATTAATCACTTCTTTTGGCCAAACCGTGTAGCCGCGGGTTCGGGTTTATAGTTTATGTCACATTTCGGAAAACTGTTAAGTCAAGAGTCAATTCAGTGGAGACCTAAATTATTCTTATTTATTTATTACAAACTATATATTAGCTCTGTTTAATGAATACTTGTGAATACTATGTATTTTTTTAGTTATGCGACGCTTGGCGGTTGAAGGGCCTGGTTTCGCTTCTGAAATATGAAATGGAAACAACATTATTAGCAATGACTGCAGTGAATGAATTGTGACGGCCCAGGAGGGTAGACTCTTCATCTCTAAAATGAAAGAAAACATGATGGTGTAGTGGAAACTGCATGATAATGTTATTAAATTAATAGGTACTAGAAAAGTGGACATTTCAAATGTGTGCAACAATGAAAATTATCTTGTATTTTCGAATTGTGTTGGGCTTGTGGTGTGTCGTCCATTACGTTCAAATCCATATTTTTTCAGGTTGTTACAACCTCCCATAGTATTGGCAAAGCCGGGAGATGGCCGGGAGCAATATAGGCCAGCTTTCTTATAACCACAATGCCATTTGCAGTATTTCTTGCATTTACAAGAAATAAACTGAAGCACTCCAACTGTATACTCCAACTTTCACGAACCCCAGCCACGCCTGAACTTGGAGTTAGCCCCAAACTGATATCTAACATCCCCATTCTACCCCCAACAGACGCCGCAGCAAGACAGCACTCACTGAGGGTCTACATCCAAGTTCAGGCATGGCTGGGGTTTGGCAAAGACCCTATACAGTTGGGGTGGATGAAAAGCAGATATGGTCTTTAGCCCATCACCACCCTCGAGCCCCCTGCACATGACAAACTGCTTCTGCTTTTTTTTGTAAATGCAAGAAAGACTGCAAACGGCATTGTGGTTGTAAGAAGGCTGGCTTATATTGCTCCCGGCTTTGCCAATACTGTTGGATGTTGTAACAACCTGAAAAAATATGTTGCTAATGATGACTAGGATTTGGACGAAGTGAACGACACACCACAAACCCAACACAATTCGAAAATACAAGATAATTTTCATTGCTGCACACATTTGAAATATCTAGTGCTTATTAATTTAATAAAATTCTCATGCAGTTTCCTATACACCATCATGTTTTCTTTCATTTTGCAGATGAAGAGTTTACCCCCTGGGCCTTCACAGCGCACCAGTGAGCCTGCAGCCCAAGTAGTGGTTGCAGATGAGAGTGGAATTCACTAGTAAATTTACTGCAGTCATTGCTAACAATGTTGTGTTTCCCTTTCATATTTCAGAAGGGAAACCAGGCCCTTCAATCACTAAGCGTCGCAGACTTATTAAAAAATATTTAATACATTAAGTATTCGTTAAAAGGAGGTAATATATAGTTTGTAATAAATAAATAGTGATAATTGACGTCTCTACTCATGTTTTGGTGAAGGGTTCTTGACTTAACAGTTTTGCGTAATGTGATATAAAGTATAAACCCGAACCCGCGGCTACACGGTCTGGCCAAAAAAAGTGATTAATATGGGCAATTTGCAGTGAATTTAATGTAGTTTTATCAGAATATAAGCTTGCTTTAATTACACGCACATTATATAAAGTAGACAAATAGCAGCCAAACCATTCAACCAAAAAATACACTTGAGGGTGCCTTTTATAGGAAATTTAGTGTACTTTATTTTTGTATATAGTGGTCTACGTCGAAAAAGGTATAGTTTTATGATTTTTTGCAAAGAACTGAAGATGAGTCGATAATTTTGAGGTTTCTTTCGATTTACGTTGTGAAGCCATATCCGTGGGAAGTAGCAACGTTGAAATTCGGATTCAGCACCCCAAAATACATATAGAATGAAAGAAAAAATACTTCTATATTTTTTTCCTGGAATAGGCACCCTCGGAAACAATTTGACTGGACTACAAATATTTGTATAATATATGTAAAAAATAAATAAATAATCCATATATTTTCTACATTTACTGTAGCAGGTTACTTTATTCAAGATTTCAAGGAATATATTCTAGAGAATTTAAATCAGGAGATATGAGGGGGGCGCCAAAATTATCGTCGCACACGGGCGTCAGATATCTCATGAACGGCCCTGCGTCAATAGTTATGCTATGTTAGTTGTGAACGTCATCTCTCATCATAGGTACGTAACATAGTTCTTTAAGTCAACAAATACTAACTTTGGTCATGACCATTTAAAAAATAGGCACATACGGTGTTAAGGTGGATTAGATAAATATGCAATAGACTTTTGTTTCAACGTTTGTTTTCAAATGATATGTTATTTATATGACTTTCTTCAAAATTTAATAATGGATATTTGTGTTGTCTTACATGTCGATAAATAGAAAAATTATGGAAGTTTTCAGTAGACATCTTTGCGCTGAATTCGAGTACGTTTTCGAAATTTTCCTATCACCTAAAGTTTTCGAAGAAGTTGAGGTCAATATTGGAAAGCCTTACCTTATGTATCCAGGGACAGACAATTTGAATATCATTGAATTCAGAAAACCAAAGACGCAAAAAATAATGTCGCGGTTTTCAAATGCCCGTTTAAACCGTAAATCGAGATTAGATAGATAGAATCCTGAAGGCTTCTGCTCGGTTTATGATTTAAATTGGCAATAAAATGCTCTAATATAATAAAACTCGCGGAAAATACCATCTTTACATCCTAATTTTTTGTTTCGATGTAACTCAGAAACTACCCAACAACGTTTGCTCGGACTTTTCTCCAAGAATTCTTTACATTTTAGGATAATTTTTGAATTATAACACCGCGAAACCAAATGCAGAATGGATACATCATATTTTCCGCGAGTATACACACGGAAAATATATGTCCTCCGAAGGTGAAAGTTACTAAGTCACTTCTTTCCATATAAATACAAAATGATATACATAATGTTGGTAACAGCAGGCTGCTCGAACACTAGCGTTGCGAGATATACCTCTATCTCATCCGACGTATTGCCACTGGACACACTACACATGCGTCAAGTTCGTGGATTCGATTGGCTGGATTGGATCCATAGGGTGCCACAGTGCTGCCACATGTATAAGGTTACCTATGGGCTGTCAGTGATTTGGCGTTAGTGAGCTGTCACATATATAAGGTTATTTATGGGGTCGAGATGGGCTATCAGTGGTTTGGCGTTAGTGATGCCGAATATTACCGGCTAACGGCTGCGGTAATACCGACCGCGCACTTAAAGCTACAATAACGCCATCTGTCGACGGTCCTAATAACTACTGACCACGCATGCGCAGTTTGACCGGGCACCACCATCCATAGGCAAAATATATTTATCTCCGTCTCACGTTGTTGGAACTGAGACTACAGATTGGCGCTATAGGACAAGCTCTGTATAATCCCTAATACATATATGCTTCTTTCTCAATTTACAATTTTGACTAAGTTTTTTGTGAAATTGGAATTAAAAATATTTAAATACTTTCTATTTCGAATATACTTGCTGACGCTGTAGATTCTAGTTATATTTAATATTAAACACCATGTATTATGAATTATGTGTGTAACTATTGTATCACATCATGCAGAAACTGATTTTTGTAGTTGGTCAGTTTTCCCTTTTTAAATTCTTGCACATCGGAGTTAATATTTCGTTATTGTTTTTTAAACAGAAACAATATAAAGATCATTTAATGGTCGCAGGAAAAATAAATTTTTAAACATTTTTAAGTTTCTTCATGATCACTATCTTGCAATGCTGGTTCTGGAATGCCATAGTTGGCCTACATATTCTCTCTGGCAATTTTTACACAGACTTGTTTAGTGTTTTTTATTTGGCATCTACTTGGCTTGTTGTACATAAGCCAATTTAAGCTAACTGGTTCGTTTTTGGTGGGAGACCTTTGCACTTTGTACTATTTCACAGTTCTTTTGTCGAAACTGTGACGTCTTATAAAAATCCTACATTTGCCTATCTGATAGGTCTTCGGGAGACCCTTCATTTGGAAAAGTAACCGACAGACAGATAGATAGACCATATCCAAAAACAAATTTATTTTACTTTTTGGATTTCGCAAGCTGAAGCTACCTGTTGCCCAAATTTAAAGTAAGCGATACATTTATTCTAGTAGTGATAAAAGTCACTAGTCACAATTTTTGCATTAAATACACTTATTTTACACCGTACTTCATGATTTATTCGAGGAAATTCTTGGAGTATCGACGCATTAGAACGTTTCTGATAGTTTTTAACGCACATATTTATAAGCATATGGCAACAATTAAACGAACAAAACCACAGTTAACGAAATAACGTTTTGATTAACAGTACAAATTTTTGCAAACATCAAAGATCGAATATTTCGCCTATAAAAAATAAATGTTGGTCAGGATATTGCCGTCATTTTTAAAACGTAAGAAGTCTATTGGACCGGTTGATGAATAGTATAACATTTGGGACATTTATAAAAGTCTAGGTCTATTGGTTTCTGGGCAAAAAATTGAATTCAAATGATATTCCTGCAAAATGCCGACAATCAGAATACGGAAACGCAAATAAAAATTTCGTTCGTATGTATATTTGCAATACAATAGAAATCCATCAATATTCATACTTCACGAACAGTACATTTAGAAACATTAAAATGCAAAATAACCTTCCAGCTAGGTGCATATGAATTTTTTAAATCACATAAAAAATGCACACTGTGATCATGTGATTGCTCAATTACAATTCGAAATTTAAAGAAAAACAAACAAACATTGCTTTATATTTATGTTAAACAGTTGGGTACTTTTAGCTAACTACATAGTTATACTAATCTACTATTATTAATCTAAATATCTCAAAAGATTTGCCACAGATTTTGTTAAGATATTAGTTAATTATTAGTATTTATGTTATAAATGCATAGTTAAATAATTATATATATTATTTTAGCAACAAAAATCTCCATAAACTTTATACTATAACTTATTAGACATTTGTTGAACTTATCGTAACCGTTTAATATTCAATCAAATGTCTATAAAAATTTGATAGGCCTTTCATTTGTATTATGTTTATTAATGAAGGATCATTCATTTATGTAATAAATTATATATTGTACAGAATTTTAATTTCCATTGTCTTCGTTACATTATACATAATCAGAGGAAACGACCAATTTACAGTCTACCACAACGTTAAGTAGATTCTTTAATTTTTGTCATAGTAATCCTTTTTTTAATGCGAATAATTTACATAATTGATGACGTATTTACTAACGCCTATTCCTGCCGATGATTCTGCACATAGTACAGACTGCAACTGTGTTAATAACAGAATATATTTTGCACCGACAAAACCAATGGTTTTGCGCTTGACCAGAATACATATATGGCTACAGCATATCGGGACTAGTACTTTCACCGTGCTTTTTACTAGTGTAAACAGTGGACAGCGATAACCTTTATACCTCGGAACTCGGGAAATATGCTCGGATTTTTTTGAACCCTGTTGTATTGTGTCTCTAAAACTATCTGAAAAAAGTTTATTGGGTTTTATTTGACTTGTCAATTTTTTTGTTAAAGCTAAAAATACATAGAATTTATAGTAAATTTGAAGTAAATTTGAAACAATATAACAAATCATTTTAGTTGTAGACGTTTATTGAATACTTTGACAGTTGTATTGATAGATCGATGAATATTGATAATTAATTGATTTCGATTGATTGATATCAACACAACAATCAATGTATCGAAAACGCAGTTGGTGCCTGGATTTGTTATTTAACACTTGTGTTAAATGTCCATTAGACTTGAATTATTTCTTTTTTATGGTCTCTCTTTTCTGCGTTCAAAATGTTTATTAAATTTTATGTGTGACTTTAAACCAGTGGGTCATGTGTTCTCTGGCCAGTCTGTGCTTTTTTTATACAAATTGGTGAACAATATCCATTAATATTAGGTTGCCAATTTGATAGAAAATGAACAAACATCATGCGAGCACATTCAATTTTCCTAAAATTTTAAATGATATAAAAATTCGAAAACATGAAGTGCCATCTACATGTTACTCTTAGTATTAGCGTTTCAAGTTCTTACGAATAGGTCTAGATGGCGCCATATTACTTATCCTCAACTCTCGAAGTGTATCAATTTATCAACAGAGGTCGCAACTTACACAATTGATTATCTTTATATTTTATTATATAATTAGAATTTGAAATCAATAGTATTTTATTTAATATTCCCGATTTTTTAGACAGTATTGTATAGAATAAATTAACATTAGAAAAGAATTATGCTGAAACAGTTTGTGGCTACATTCACTTGGCGGCAGTCGCCGAGGCGAGGTGACAGTTCGATTTTGAGGTTATAGTAAATAGAATATTTCGTTTAGTAAATGATTAGACGAAAATATTTTACATATGAAGAGTTCGCTGGACAGAATTCAATAACATGTGTTTCGGACCATTTCAGAAAGTCCGCCACTGGGGACCACTAACGGCCTTAGGTTCATACCATCCTAATACCAGATTAATTCAATCTATTCTAAATGAAAATTCTTTCCAGGTATTATAAAATGTATCACCGGCGTCAGCATGCACTGCTGCAGTATGTGGTGGCCAGCGACCACCATGGGCGGAGTACTCAATACGATGTGTTTCCTATCTTTGTCTGGACTGACTTTGTATAATTTTTTATCTGCCATTTTTCACGGACCAGGGTACCTTCCGCTAAAATGGGAACCTGTAAGTTTACTGTGGACTGTTAGCTAGACGGAAATTAATTTTGTGTTTATTTACGTAGGAAGATCAAGAGAGCAAGAATAAATTACAATTTTGCACGATATGTGACGGGTATAAGGCACCAAGAGCTCACCATTGCAGGAAATGTAAGTAAAATTGTAGTAGAACGTTTTAAAGGTAGATTAGGTTACTGCGATAATCTGAAAAACTGAATACTTTCTATTTTTATGTGAATTATTTTTATACGACCACATACGGAATCACAATAAATTGATAACAAAATTTGATATTAACAATACTAGAAGCTACACCGGAAGCAAATGCAAGATGATCTATAGAAAATCTTACAATTGCTAAGAGAATATCAAAGTCTTATTATAAACTTATTTTTTATTTGTGTGAAGTTTTTTATGACTGGAACCAATTTTCAAGTTTGTCATGTGAATGCGTTAATAGGTTTTCTTCTGTAAATCATTATTTTCTTAAAATAGACCAGTACTATTATCTAGTAGAAAAATATAAACCAACATAAACATTTATTACAGTATAAAGTATTTCCAGTGATTACGTTATAGGCATGCTGTCAAAACTAATGTTATCTGTTCAGTTGTGCAAATAGATAAAAAGATAGATAATTTTTATGCTAGAAACTAATAATCCTGGCAACTTGAAATGTTTTATATCTCTAAATTAAGAATAACAAAAACCATATACAAAACCATATTTAGCAGAAAGACAAATTTTAGTTGCGGTGCGTGATACTACATTTCTACGATTAATGAAAAACTTATTTATAAAGTGTATAGTAAATATGTTGATAATGCTATAAAATCTTATACAAACTCAGCTTGATTATGTAGGCTCTATGATCGTTATTATTTTCCAGAGTGTTGTTAAAATCTATGAAATTTATACTAGATTATAATCCATAGGTATATCTTATATTCAATTATACTCCTATATTCAATATCTAATTTGAAGTTAATACTATTTTTATCCTTATTTTTTATTTTAACACTTATAATCCCTTATATTTCAGTCAACATTTTCTGTACAGTTTTATTTAAAAGTCTTAAACAATACACAAAAAGTACCCACCAACAAGTTTATCCATGTTTAGACTTAATTTGACTGGACTAGATACTAGGGCTTCCAATCCCGGACAATATACTGATCTTGGGATTTCGGATTAAAGATATTCTAATCCTGGGATCCCGGGATTTATGAAAAAAAAAAAAAAACAGAATTGCCGGGTCAAAACGTCGTCAGCAAGAAACGTCTAAAATATACTTTATTGGACAATATATTTTACCCCGAAACATCATCAACCTTTTCAAATTTTACCTTACAAGTAGAAAACCGCATTTGACGGTTTAAAAGGTAAAAGCCGTCAAAGTGTGCGTAGTGACATCAATAATATAAAAAATTTAAATTTTATTAGATAATAACTGGCTCCTGCATCCTAAATTTGTTTCAAGAATAGTCGCAGCAAAAGAAATTGTAAGATCGAAACAATTTTTCATATTGGTACCCATAAAACATTTTGACAAATTTTAGTTTTGTTCTTTAACTTAAAATTGGATAATTTTAGAATTCATACGTCATAACTGTTTATTATGCAAGTAGACTAACTATTTGCATTTTAAATAAAACGATATTATTTACAAAAAGATAACTTCAATGACCAGACCTGTGTTTTCAAATAAAGACGATATTTATTGTTATTCTGTGCAAGTTCTTAGAATATTAAATATTCAATTTCTTGTTATGAAAAATATTAATATTACGTCTTTCTTTCTCAAAAACAGTTCAAGGAGCCCAATTCACATTATAAAAATAGATTTCTTATCTAAGTGCACTTTTTGACAAAACTTTTCCACTCAAAAAGCGAAAAAAGTGATCATTGTGGGATGAAGAAATGCCAAAAATGACGATATTGCCGCTGTTACAGATCCCGGGATTTAGATTTATAATCCCGGGATCCTGTAAAAGCTCATTATTTGTCTGGTGTCCCGTGGTCCCGTAATCCCGGGATTGGAAGCTCTACTATAGGGCTTATTATACGATTCTGGAATGTTGGCTGTAAAACCAGATATAGGGTGGGCAATTTTAATCTTTTGATAATAATAATAATGGCTTTATTATTCACTAACATACAATAACAAAAAATGCTACACAAACACTTGTACACTTGTATACGTTGAAATTATAAGTTTCAAGTCATAGGATAACTAATTCTTATGCAACATATTCATAATATTGAACTACTTCTATCGAACAAGTTATATATCGGAAGTAGATCCCGAGAATAGCAGTTTTCTCTTTGGAATACAATGTAGGTACATGATTAAATTTTTTGTATGTACATATTGTTTCACAAAATAAACAATTAAGTAAGAAATCTCCTCTTCTGAATAAATTGAGATAATGAAAGCTAGAAAGAATGTTTTTACAAGAATAAGGTTTTTATTGATTAGCATGATTCTAATCAAATTTAAATGTCCATTTTGTAAACATTTGAATCTTTTATCATTGTATCCGTACAGTCATCTTTAGTTAGTAAGATTCTACATAGAAAATAAAAATACTTTGGGCTGAAACCTTTTGGCTGTATGCAAAATAGCTATCCTGTGTGTTCCCCTTTAGTTTTTACGAGAGTAATGTTTTTAATATAGTCTAATCATTTTAGATGCAAAATCATTGAACATCCTAAATAATTCGCAATGAACCAATTAAAGGACGAAAAATTACCGTGTCGGAAGCTGTTATCAATCTGTTATTTTGTTGAGATGATAAAAGATTGGTTAAAACATTAACTTTTGTTTTTCTTGCTAAATTTTTGAAACTCAATTTCACGTGGATGGTTATTATTTATTCCTCATTCAAGATACGACAAACGCTTTACAAAATCCTTCGTACATATTGACAAACAACTTATTTGTGCTCCCCAAGAATCCTAGAGTTCTCCCCTACAAAATTGTGCCACAACATCATTGATGTTAAATTTCTTACATAACAGAATTGTTGAATTGTATTATTGTGTTTCAAAAGGTGTGATCATAAATTTAAGAACTTTATTTTACTTTCAAAGACTTTTATTGTAGCCGAAAATATAAATTATGATAATTTACATGTAAAAATATTAAAATTTATATATGTATACTGGAACCGACACATATATATATATATATACTGGAAAAAATGTCTGGTGCCGTTTTATCGAAAGTTTTTATTTTGTAATCTTTATTAAAAGCATTAGGCTAAACAACCTACACAAATTTTAAAATGTAATTCTATTAGGAAAATACGTAGAAAATGCCAAACGAACAATAATTACATTAATTATATTAGCTCTTCCAGTTATTTTGCTAATCATGTTTCTAGGTCTCCTCTATCTAAAGTTCATCGACAAATTATGTTATAGGTGGCCGTTGTGTCATGAAGATGGACCACCACTGCCCGTGGATAAACAATTGTGTCGGCTGGGGTAACCACGGACACTTCACAGCATTCCTATTGTTCGCCGTCTTGGGAAGTCTCCACGCATCCGTAATTTTACTATTTTCCTTATACGGGGCTTTCCACAGAGTCTGGTACATTTATTACGGTACCGGCAAGGAGCCCATTATTAATTTAGGTATTTACGGCATCGTTATTTGTGTATTTGCACTCGGATTGGCTCTCGGTGTTGTCATCGCAGTTGGCCTGCTGCTTTTCTTCCAGGTAATGAGGAAATTTGTACACCTACCGTGTCCAACTATATTGTTAAAAGATTGCTAGCTTTGTTATTAGAGCTACAAAGTCTGCTAAATTAGCAAAGTAATGACAAAAAAGCAGTTGAAAGTTGGGGTTTCAAGATATTCACCTAAAATTTAAATCAAAATCCAATAAAATCTTAATACAAAACAATAATTTTGGACGTCTACATTTAAAACGGATTTAAAATAGAGATTTGTTGTGTGAAATAATTAAATGTTGTGTTGCGACAGGTTCGTGCAATCATCAGAAACCGAACTGGCATTGAAGATTGGATTCTGGAGAAGGCAATTCATCGGCGTAAGGGCACTGATGACGTTTTTATATTTCCATATGATTTGGGAACGAGGAGTAACATTGAGCAAGTTGTAAATTGGACCTGTCACCCTGTGAGTGATGGAATAAACTGGGCAATTGCAGATGGCTGCGACCAGTTTACTTTAACTGTGAGTATATACCTATACTTTTGAGTAGGGATGTCAGATTTTACTTATCAAAATATCGTCTCATATATTTTGATGTATTTTTTTATGTATATGTTGCAGTAAAAGCGCAAACTGGAGTAAATGTATACACTTACTAGTCAGTGTATACATTTACTGGCCATTTTAATAAAAGTATCATCTCTGTATAAAAATGTATGCTACTCCTAGTAGATGTATATGTCGTAGGCAAATGGTTATTTCTGGCAAAAGGCTTTTGCCTAGGCAAAAGCTATAAATATAGAAATATGGTCTGAACATATGTGACCAAGTTACAAAAAAATGTCTGTGTGCGTGTGTGTATGTGTGTGTGTATATGTGTACCCTTTTAGTGGCAACGATTCCGGAGAAACTACTAAAGGTATCGGAAAGAAACTTCATATTTAGAAGTTTCATGACCCAACTAAGAGCTAAGAACTGAAAAGTTTTTGGTTCAAAAGGGTCCAAAGGAACTGGAGGAACTGGGACTCTAAACCTTTTTTAAGGATTTTGCAAATTAGCTGCCATTTCTGTAATTTCGTCAAAATAGTTAAATAATAAATTAAAGTAGCGGAAATTCAGAATAATTTATGCCTATGACATTTATTGGTAAAATTAATAGTTTAGCTGCAAAAGCAAATTCTATTTGATCGTGATCGGGCACATCTGCATTGATATGAAACAAGTTAGCCAGTATTTGACAAATATATGTTCATTCTAATTACAGTAGATAGTGTCAAATGCTGATGATTTGACAATACCTGCTGTTAATAGTATGAAAATATCTGTCAAATCTTGGCTAACTAGTTTAATTTGAATGCAGACATGACTGATCTCAATCAAATAGATTCTGATGCAGCTAAACTATTAATTTTATATATTGTATGATAGTCATGTGCTTGGCCACATCAGATTTTTACTTAGAATTTGATGTTACTATTAATTTATTGATTTTTATTGAAAATAGAAGAGAAAAATTTCTATCAAATTAATAATTATCAAAATATCAATACTCAGTAAATGCAATGAAATATTTAGTTCTGGCTGGGTATTGGGTATCATATTCAAAATGAAAAAGAAAGATCACCCCTTTTTGATCAATTATGTGAAAATTTACCCATTATTACCTCCATACCTGAAGCAAAACAGATTCCTGTGTTAGGGTTAATGGATATTTAACTCCGGGGAACATGGATATTCCAAATGGAATATCTGATGTTGCCAGGCACAGAACTTTATCATACCATAAAGCAGTTGTGAAATGGTTTCAAACTGTCAAATGCTGATGTTTTGACAATACTATCTATCGAATCAAATAAACTGTCAAATCCTGGTTTGAATGCAGACACGACCGATCTCGATTTGATTATACTATTAATTTTATGATACTATTAAATTTACCAAAAAATTTCAGATGTTAATTATACAAAATTTGCTCTATTTTAATTTATTATTTAACTATTTTGACGAAATTACAGAAATGGTAGCTCATTTGCAAAATCATTGAAAAATGCTAAGAGTAAACATCCAATTCCTTTGGACCCTTTTAAACTAAAAGCTTTTCAGCTCTAAGATTGGTCATGAAACTTTTAAATATGAAGTTTCGTCTCGATACCTTCAGTAGTTTCTCCGGAATCGTCGCCACTAAAACGGGTTCACACACACACACACACACACACACATATACACACACACACACATGCATACACACAGACATTTTTTTGTATCTTGGTCAAATATGTTCAGGGGACCCAAAACGACATATTTCCGAGAAAATCTACAATATTTTTTTTTGGCACGATTACAATACTTTATCATACTGCGTATGATAAAGAAATAATATTACTTCTGTAATTTTGTGCAAGCAAACGCATGTCTTTCCTAGAACTACCTATACATTATTTGAAGTTATAAACATTCCGGCTGCCAGACAGAATTATCTGTATAAACAATTTATATTTAAATTTTATTCGTTTGTTAAAGCTATAATTTAATTTTGTTTTCATTCATACAATTATTTTTGTTTGGAAGATATTTTGTCAAGTGATTTATTTTTTCCTAGACAATTCTATCAGACGGTGCTAAAAAGTGCAAAAAAAATTTCCTGACGTTTGTTAGCCAAATGTAACCTGATGAAGACTGGGTTTTCAAATTCATAAGCTATGGCAAAATGTAAACCGATTGTCTGCTTACCTTCTGAATGAAATCAGTGTTGACCAGCACTATTTCTCTTTTTATAGTGGGAGCAACTGCAGCAGAAAGAAAGTAAAAGACAGCGAACCAAGGAATATACAATTGTTAAACCTTGTTCTGGAGCATGGTTGCCCATAACCCAAGGTTTAACTGTGTGCTTGCGTCCTCCATGCACTGATGAACCGAGACTTAAGTTAGCAGTTGGAGAATCCGTCCTAGTAACCAGATGGAGACCGTAAGTCATATTACCTTACCTTTTTTCTTTTGCTGCAAATGTCAGAATAAAAATAATTTTTTTGATTACCTCTTAATTTTAAATAAATCTATTTCTGATAAAGGTCCATGAGAAGTCGAAGTTGAATGAGAAACACAAAATAATTAAAGTTCAATTTTATGGATAAAAAATGTTAATTGATAACTGAATTTATCTGGTCTTATTATGTTATATTTTGTAATTTCAGGCATTGGTTATTCGGTGAAAGAGTTTCGAGTGAGTTACACTCACAGGTAGCCAAGGAAAAGGGTTGGTTTCCTAGAAAATGTGCAATGGAAGCTGAAAATGACTTCAGAGTACAGAAGAAACAAAAGCAGCAATAGTGTTATGAGCAGCCATGAGTTACTACGCTTTAAGCGGGACTTGCGTATTTTACTGACTGAACTGGCTATTATTTATACTGTATTTTTTTAAGCTATACATATTTTTCTTGTAACTAATTAATTGTACAGACGGAACATGATAGGACGATTGTATGAAAAATGTTGACCCATGACTCTAGTCAATATGTATATCATTGTATTCAATTGTTTATTTTTTAAGTATCCGATGAAATAAAATTTATACTATATAAGGATTTTGCTTATTATTAATTATTTTGTTCAGGTTTGTAGGTTTGTAGGCTTGTAACAACATGATTAACTAAATTTGCTGTCTACGAATGAATTTTTGTTTGTCCACGTATTCTAGGGACAAAAGACTACAGATAGCCGTTAATCGTGATCACTTTGGCTTAAATCATACCAGTTTGACGTGAAGTACGTATGCGTTTACATACTAGGGTAAACTAGTTTGGCCTAGGATAAACTAGTTGTGCCTAACGCTCTGCGGATGAACTAGTTTGACCTAGGTCAAACTGGTTCTGCCTGAAAACTGGTTTTGCCAGTAACATACATTTGTAACAATTAACTTAGGCATTTGTATTCCCATTCCCAAGCATTCTTAAGACACCATTTTCTCGCAGAGTACAGTAGTGTAGTAGGATTTAATACAATTTTATAGATGGCAGTGAAACCATGAGATATCTTAACTTGTTATTTATGGGTGTCGATGTGTCATCTATTGATATACACAAAAAAGAACGATACAATTTTTCAATTATACACTCGTATTTCCAAAGATATTATTTATTCAATTAAAAATTCACAAATTGCTTATAGGTAAAACATGTTCTGAAGAACAGGAACAGGATACTTTCAAAATATATTGTTTTCAATTGTTAGTACTTAAAATGCAGTGGATTTCGACGTTTATAATAAAAACATAGCACAAAAACGAGAAGTCCAATTGCATACTCGAGTTATTCCACTATCTTTAAAGATAGTGGAGAACCCATGACCAACTTTTAGTTTTCTTATAAACAGCATGTTAAATTTTGTATTTTTCAAAAGGCATTTTTCTTTTTTTCTGATTCACGTGACACTTGTTTGCTTGTAGACTTTTGGTCATAAGTTTTTTAACTAAAACCATCAACTTTTCTTATTGAATAAAAATTGACAGTAGCTTTCACTTTTACTGGAGGTCAGGGTTTCTGAAATATGAGTAATTGAAAATTGTTTACAGTTTTTTTGTCTACAGTGTATATATTTTTTAAAAATAATCATAATCAAATGTTTTATTGTATATAAATAACAGCGAAAACAAAAGTTAATAGATTTTTTCGAATGTACCTATACTTTTCTGATTTCAAAGATCTAACATTTCACTTGATGTTAATGTGAAGATTTTATGAGATTGCTCCAGCATATTCTCCACATCTCTTAGTATTTTGATGTCTAAATAGATTCAGAAAGCAAAACAGTCCCGCTACATCGGTGGATTATTGTCGCTTGAGTAAAAGAAGAATGGTCCTGTGCGGTAAGTAATTACCATTTTCAAATAAACAACAATCAATTCTAAATCAACTACTTTATTACATCATAATATATTTTTAATGCATCTTAAACAATAATAAACATTAATAATAATCACCATCACTCATGTCCGCCGACGCCTCCTCAACGATATCGTAATCCTCCGTTATGAAAGAAACGTTATCTTGAAATTCCTCAACATCATTCTCCAATTTTCCTGTTATCGACTCATTATTTACCGATGACTCTGATACTTGAATCGTTGGTTGAAGATAACCTTGCAATAGCCTATTTTGTCTCTCCCATCTAGCCTTGTCCTTATTCCTTATACGTTGCGTGATGTCGAATTTTGGCGGTCTAGAAGAAACGATACAACATAACAACAACATTGGATTTATTTGACAATGAAGGTACATACTTCTCTCCATTGGCGTACACCCTGTTCTGGAGATGGATTATATCATGTCGGAAATCTGCTAACAAAAGAAGTACGTTGTCCAAATTTGCCTTATCACCCTTTACTCCTCTTGGCCCACGTTCACCTCGATCACCCTTTGGACCTGAAGTACCTGGTGCTCCAATATCGCCCTAAAAAAGTCGTATAATTATTATATTTAAGGCAAACAAATTAGTTCATAAGTAGACAACAAGAGACAAAACGATTATAGATAGAAACATCTTCGTGAATGATATATGTAAAAAAGTGTTGCTCTTTTCTGGCGTCATCATTCTCTGGATTATGATTTTGATGAGTTGGGAGATGTTTTAGCGCGTTAAAATTGGATGGTGTATTTCATTCATTCTGGGCATTTCTGGGTAAACATGTAGGTAATGTAATGTGCTAATGTGCTATGTAGTGTGTCCCCAAAAATATAGCAATGCGGTCCACATATGAAGGCATATCTAAGGAAGCCCAGGAGAGCACATTCCCCTTGCCGTCAAATAAAAATACGCTCGTAAATTACGAAAGATGTCATAGGCGACGGCATCTTGGATTTGCACGATGGCGGCATACGTTCGCGTCTGAATATAAAAGTATGCGTAACGAGATTCAGTTGAAACGTGAAATGCGACAGGTAATATAGAATAACCAATATCTAAAACCTGGCTTGGTGCTGTGAGGAGCCGAAGCCGTCATCGCAAACATTTGTAATTGCGAAGTTGCTGTCGACGAGATGTATGACATTTCGGCATGTAGGACCTATCCTTATCTAGATAGTATCCTTATAGTTATTTAGATGTTTCTACAGCTGAAGATGGAAACTACCGATACCTCTGTGCTTTGTTAAATTAAATACATTGGACAGATTTAAATATGTTATGTAGGTATATCAGTATCATACTGAAAATTACAACGCTCCATCTTCTCTAGTTTAGCCGGTAGGATTTTTGAAAGAAGCAAATCACATATTCGCTGGTTTGATGTTTTGATTTTATATTATGTGTCATTGCGGTCAAAGTTGATGAGATAAAAATTATTTCCACACTTTTATTTTACAGATGAGTTGGGTAATTAATACTGAAAATTACAACGCTCCATCTTATCTAGTTTAGCCGGTAGGATTTTTCAAAGAAGCAGAAGACATGATATTTGCTGGTTTCATGTTTTGATTTTACGTTATGTGTAATTGCGCGCAAAGTTTATGAGTTGAAAATCATTTCTAAACACATTTATCTTACAGATGAGTTTGGTAATTAATACTGAAAATTACAACGCTCCATCTTATCTAGTTTAGCCGGTAGGATTTTTGAAAGAAGCAAAACACATGATATTCGCTGGTCTCATGTTTTGATTTTACGCTATGTGTCATTGCGCGCAAAGTTGATGAACAAAATTATTTCTAAACACGTTTATCTTACAGATGAGTTCGGTAATTAATACTGAAAATTACAACGCTCCATCTTATCTAGTTTAGCCGGTAGGATTTTTGAAAGAAGCAGAAGACATGATATTTGCTGGTTTCATGTTTTGATTTTACGTTATGTGTAATTGCGCGCAAAGTTGATGATAAAAATTATTTCCAAACACGTTTATCTTACAGATGACTTGGGTAATCAATACTGAAAATTATAATGTTCTATCGTATATAGTTTAGCCGGTAGGATTTTTCAAAGAAGCAGTAGACATGATATTTGCTGGTTTCATATTTTGATTTTACGTTATCTGTCTTTGCGGGTAAAGTTGATGAGATAATAATTATTTCTAAACACGTTTATCTTACAGATGAGTTGGGTAATTAATACTGAAAATTACAACGCTCCATCTTATCTAGTTTAGCCGGTAGGATTTTTCAAAGAAGCAGTAGACATGATATACGCTTGTTTCAAATTAAAATCCTTCATATCAAAGTGTAAAGTCATCACACTCATCACAATACATTTACATGAATACATTAATTGTATGCAGTAATTTACAAAATTATAAAAGATATTGAACATCAGAGCTAAAGTTTCAGAGTCTTACTTGTGACTCTCTGATCTTTTACGATCATTCAGATATTGAGATGAACCAAAAAACAAATATTGGTCAGTTTTGATATTGCTTTTTAATACAGTTCCTTCCGTTCCTTAATTACCTTGTCCAGAGGATGTGTAAAAAGTTAGCCTCGTTTTGACGATATTACAGTCATAACAATAGAAATAAAATTATTTTGATTTCATGTCATCGCCAGTTTTACAGGTACAGATCAATAAATGGAAGAAATCCCACGGACCTGTATGAGATTGATATGATTATTATAACGACAATAATAAACATAATTAACGAATATCCTACGAATTGTTTTGAAGCAATCTAATTGAAGAATATAAACGTTACACAATTATTGTTCTGATAAGAACCATCATCCTCCCCGTTGTTCCATTATAAATCACAACAATCATTTCCGTAACGATTCCGAATAATTAAACCCAGACACCTACAATTTGCATTTCCCCTCCACATTTCCACCGACGCAATATCGCGATTTCCCCAAAATTCCGAAACCTGAAACAAAGGTATTGTTCCGCGCGCCTAAATGATCAAATCTGGCGCGATGGATCGTCTACGCGATGGGCGAACGTAATTTTCGCCCCGGTAATCCAAATTTAACGTCCGCCGCTCGAATTGTCTCGTCACAATAGGTGGGGGGGACGGGGACAATGCGCCCCCGGCTGTTTTGATGAATGTGTAAACAATGAACAAACCTGCGGACCCCTTTTACATTTGCAGTAGGCGGCCCCGTCTCCCTCTTCGCCCTGTAAAGGGACGAAGGCGTCCAGTACGGAGTAAGTGTAATCTTGATTTCCCGTCGGGATGGTGCTGCCCCCTTCCGGACCTGAAAGCACACCAGCGTTAGATAAGACGCCGCTCGTCCGCCTGTTGAATATTGAACAGATCATGTGGACGGTGTATTGCTTCTTTTGTGGGCTTATGAATACATTTATGGGATTGCCGGACTGTAATTGGACGGGTAATTATTTGAATTAGATTTTGGTGGACAAAAAGTATCTGGATGTTATGTCTTGTGACTGTTTATATAATTGGGGACGATATTACCTGGAGATTAACCAGTAGGGACGATGATTATGTGTGCTGGAAAGAAAGCGTGTGGAAGGGATTATAGGTGATTAGCTTGTACTCTGATGTATTTTGTGCCAGTTTAATTCGCTTCGTCGGTTCCTTTTAGTTGGATCAATCAGTCTTTGATCTCTGGTACTGAAATAAGCATAATAATAATAAAATTTTAAGTTATTTCTTTATTTCATTGTGCTGTACGTGAATCATAGAATAAAACATAAATCATTAATTAGAATTTAGAATTATAGGGAATTCCCTGAATTTCCCTGAATTATAATTTATAATATTTGCTTATTTAGTATGGCAACATACAAATTTTATGGCGTGACTTGAAACTGTCGGGAAAAAGACTTCTAATATGAAACCCCAGAGATGTTACATTACGGTAATTAATTTTTGTCGTAATTTACCGTTGAATTATTAATTTCAAATATTAATTAATTAACACAATTAAAAATTAGAAATTGTAAATTACGTTGGCTTAAATTGCCAGGCAATTAACAATTCAAAATGGTAAATTACGCTGATATGTTATGATTGCTACTTATGGTAATGAATATATTTTCCTTAACTACCGGGTAATTCAAAATTCAAAATGATAAATTACCGATGACAGTAACTTATAATAGCTACTCATTCCAATAATATGTATGGTAGGTACAACCATAAACGTCATTATTTTGTAGAAAACCAGCCATATCTAACGGTTTTCCTGATGTAATAGTAGTAATTAATTATTAAAATTAAAACAAAGACTTCAATAAAAGTACTATTTATACAAGCAATTTATAAAAGGACAGTCTAATTGCATAATTATCGTACAAAATACTTTAATTCATTACCGACATACAAAACAACAACACTCGGTTTCAAAAACAATGATTATTTTTGTTTGTCCGGATCACCGGAACATTTCTTTAAATCGTGATTTCGATAGAAGGTTTCTGGTTAAAATTCAGTTACTGGCTCCCTCTTTCGACCCTCTATTCATTCAATACAGAAAGATTACGTATATTTTACTAAATAATATCATTCGGTAGATTAATTGAGGAGCGGAAATGGGGTTTGATAACGAAAAAAACTGTATAAAATTGTACCGGTGTAAAAAATATCCGGATTAGAAATAATCTTTGGTTGTGAAACCAAAGTAATAAAACACAAATAAATAATAATGAACCAAAAATAAAGTATTTTTTACTTTATCATACGCAGTATGTAAAGTATTGTAATCGTGCCGATTTTTTTTTTTAGATTTTAGCGAAAATAGGTCTTTTTGGGTCCCCTGAACATTTTTGACCAAGGTACAAAAAAATGTCTGTGTGTGTGTGTGTGTGTGTCTGTGTGTGTGTGTGTGTGTGTACTCGATTTTTGAGGCGACGATTCCGGAGAAACTACTAAAGGTATCATGACGAAAGTTCATATTTAGAAGTTTTATGACCAACCTTAGAGCCGAAAAGATTTTGATTCAAAAGGGTCGAAAGGAACGTTTCCTCTAAGCATTTTTCAAGGTATTTGCAAATGAACCGCCATTTCTTTAATTTTGCCAAAATAGTAAAATAGTAAATTAAAGTAGAGGAAATTTTGAATAGTTTATGCCTATGACAATTTTTGGTAAAATTAATAGTTTAGCTGCAAGAGCAAATTCTATGTGTTCGAGATCGGTCGCATCTGCATTGATATGAAACTACATAGTAGCCAGGATTTGACAATTATTTTTTTGTGCTCTCACACTCGAAAACAGCTGATTTCATCAGACGTTGGAGAACCGCTATGGAACGTTGCCGCTCTAGTGCGGCAAAGTACAAAATACAAATTTCAATAAAATAAGATCACCAATTTGATTGTTTGTTCATAAGAAATATCGACCCGTTGTTATATCTAAAAACGATAAATTGTAAATAAATTATAGCGATGAGTGTAGTTTTATTTTAGTATGTTGGTACGGATGTGACATCTATAGTGTCATGAACAAATATAAATCTGTCAGAATTTGAATTGGCTTTTTAAAGTGGTACCAACCTAACATTTCCTATACAGAAATACAACCATTTTGTAATTTTTTTTTTACTTTATCATACGCAGTATGCTAAAGTATTGTAATCATGCCGAAAAAAAAAATTGAGATTTTAGCGGAAATAGGTCTTTTTGGGTCCCCTGAACATTTTTGACCAAGGTACAAAAAAATGTCTGTGTGTGTGTGTGTGTGTGTATGTGTGTGTGTGTGTGTGTGTGTGTGTGTGTGTGTGTGTGTGTACCCAATTTTTGTTAATTCATTTCCGGAGAAACTACAAAAGGCATCGGCACGGAACTTCATATTTAGAAGTTTCATGACCAAACTTAGAGTTGAAAAGCTTTTGGTTCAAAAGGATCCAAAGGAACTGGGTGTTTACTCTAAGCCTTTTGCAAGGATTTTAGAAATCAGCCCCCATTTCTGTAATTTCGTCAAAATAGTTAAATAATAAATTAAAGCAGAGGAAATTTTGAATAATTTATGCCTATGATATTTTTTGGTAAAATTAATAGTTTAGCTTTTTAGTTTATTCTAAGCCTTTTTCAAGGATTTTGGAAATGAGCCGCCATTTCTGTAATTTCGACAAAATAGTTAATTAATAAATTAAAGTAGAGGAAATTTTGAATAATTTATGCCTATAACATTTTTTGGTAAAATTAATAGTTTACCTTCAAGAGCAAATTCTATTTGATCGAGATCGGTCGCATCTGCATTGATATGAAATTACATAGTAGCCAGGATTTTGACAAATATTTTTTTGTGTTGTCACATTCGAAAACAGCTGATCTCATCAGAGGTTGGAGAACCACTATGGAACGTGCCGCTGTAGTGCGCAAAATTATAAAATACAAATTTCAAATAAAATAAGATCACCAATTTTATTGTTTGTTGATAAGAAATATCAACCCGTCTTTATATCTAATTCTAAAAATGATACATTGAGAAAATTATAAATAAAGTATAGCGATGAGTGTAGTTTTATTTTAGTGTGTTGGTAGGGATGTGTCATGAACAAATATAAATCTGTCAGAATTTGAATTACCTTTTTAAGGTGCGTTTTCATTAGTGATAATGGCAGTGGTAGCAGACGCCGTTATAGTATTTCCAATAGAAAATTGCTAGTGACTCATGTTTATGTACATGCAAACTAATATGTGTCATTATCGTGTCATTATCACGATATGTAAGAAATACTATAATTTCGTATTCTACCACCGCCATTAGCTACCATTACCTACCAACCGGAACGCACCTTTCGTCAAAGTGAAACCAACCTAGCATTTACTATACAGAAATCATTTATTTTTTTTAAATACGTATTTCTAAAAGCAACACAATAAACGTTGATGTCGCTCCTGCCAAAAACTAGATAGCGCGACTCGCTCATATGCGACGGCGACACTCCGCCTTCGGTGACGCCCCGTATCACCGCTCGTCGCGCTATTCCGTACTTTCGGCATTTGTGACATAAATAACTATTATTCTAATGACGTAGTGTAGGTAGTGTCAAATGCTGATGCTTTGACAATACCTACGATTTATCTCTATAGAATAGATTCTCATGCAGCTAAACTATTAATTTTATATTTTGTATGATAAAGTCATGTGCCTGGCCACATCAGATTTTTTAAATACGTATTAATTAAAAAAGCAACACAAAACAAGTTTTATTTCACTCCTGCTGAAAAGTACATAGCCCGACTCGCTCACATGCGACGGCGACGCTCCACCTTCGGTGACGCGCCGCATCACTGCTCGTCGCGCTATTCCGTACTTTCGGCACTTATCACATAAATAACTATTATTCTAATGACAGTAGGTTCTGATGCTTGGCGAATACCTACTGATAATATATATCTCAATCAAGTAGATGCATGAGAAAAAACACATCAGATTTTTTCAATAGGGACTATATATGATGTAACGTTTGCTAACGTAAATTTAAATTAATCTAAAAGGTGTGCAAAAAAATAAATATTATTTTTTCAATGCTCAACACTCTGATTAAAGTTTTTTTGCATTAGTTAGAGAAACGAGAAATGTCACTATTCAATTTACCAAACCTAAATTTATGATCTCCCATAAATCTGTAGCACGACAAGTTTTGATAAATTCAAGAATTTATTTGCACATGGTTGATCATTCTTAATTTGCCTTTCATACATCCACCCCAGAGCGTCCTAAATCGTAACTCCGGAACTCCTTAATTACACCATCCTAAGAGAGTAAAAATCCTGCATAAATACAGGTAGAGTCGCTTCTTAATAATCACCGTTGTTTGGAATATTTTAATTGCTATCTGCAGGCGTCCGCGCTGCGACCTCCTTGCAAAAAGTTTATCAAATAACAATAACAATTCTCTCGCACCGACTCCATTGTGCAGCGGAACGGATTAAAACGGTAAATCCGACGAAATCCTTATAGCCCAGACAGTTCCAGTTTCGAATTTAATCAGGACGCTTCCACCTCCTACCGCCCTACACCCCGCACCCTCGTCCACATTTCTCCGGGTTTTATGAAAAACGAAGCCGGGGAGCCGCTCCCGAGCGCCGGCCGCCACTCCTGCTTCGCAATTAACGTTAATTAACATATCAAAGAAAATTTTGGAGAAAACGTCGCGAGCACTCGGTAAGCAAACTGATGAAAGGGGGGATTTTAGGGGTATTGTTGGGGAATTGTTATTTTCTTTTCTGGAGAACATCTGTCCGTTAATATTTGGCACGGGGCGGCTTAAGGATATGACAGGAACAGAAGGGAAACTGTTGGAAATCAAAACATGCCCGAGATTAGGGTTCGCTTCTGCTAACATTGACAAAGTTAGTTTTGAGTTCGAGTTAAAGGCAGTTAGAATTTAATAGTATATTATTTGAGGAGCACATAACTAAGGATATAAATCGCGGGCATGAAGTTTATACACGAGCCATAGACGAGCGTGTAATCATGCGAGCGATTTATATCCGTTGTGTGCGAATCAAATACGACGTTTTATCTACGACTCATAACTATACATTTTATAACAAATATTTTAAATGTATTGGTCAATGATGGCGAGGCGAACTGTCACATAACTCTCATCCACTTTCATGTCATTTTTTAAACGAACTGTCATTATTATACAACAGTAGTGTCATTATAATCCTTGGCGTGTATCATGATAGGGATTATATAATGATAGATACGTATGCAATGAACGGGGATGTAGGATTCAGGGATATAGGATGTAGGATTCAGGGATGTGAAAGCGTAATTTCCCGCGTAAATTACCAAATTAATTACCGTAAATAATGGTAATTTACCGATTTTTAATTACCGTAATTTACCGCTTAAATTACCGATGGTAATTTATCGTCAATTTAAATTACCGTTGGTAATGTATCAGTAGTTTACCGAAAATTTTAATTACAGTTGTTAATTTAACGGAATTTCACTACTTTTCACTATTTTACATAGGGATGTAAGAGCGTAATTTATTGGGTAAACTTACTTAATAAATTACCGTAATTAATGGTAATTTCCGGATTTTTAATTAGTTAATTCAGCTGAGCGAATAATGTAAATAATAATAAAAACCAAACCACACCTGACTATAGCGCGGTACAAAAAAGTGCTGATTTTTGCGGGCCCAGTAGTGCGTCTTCTTTCGGTTAAAAATACCGCAGTTAGAAAAATATGTTTCATCGAACCATAATATTTCTTTTTATAAATCTGGGTTTTCATCAATTTCTTTCATCAAATGGGTACAGATGGGTAGATATCACATTGTTTCACAAAACGTCTTCCATTGCACCATGCGATTTTCAGCAATTCTCGAAGTGTACAACTTTCAGTCAATTTTATTATCCTACTGTAATCAAAACATGGTATGTGGCATACCAAATATTCAGAAAAAATAATTCTGAATACAAACATGTATAAAACCAATATGGCGTCCATAAGGAAAACAAAAGTTTCGTTTGTTTCTGATGAATTCATTGGCGAAAAAAAATTTAAACTGTCATAATCAAATTATAGACAAAAAAAGTGCCTTTATAATGTCCATACGCTTTTTTGAGGGGATCACAAATAAAGAAGTTATGACCATAATTAAAAAATTACATTTTTGGTTTTATCAAAATAGCTTGGAAACCATTTGGAATTCAACTGTTTTCTGAACAGATTATGAAAGAGCACATACGTATGCACTACTTTGCCCATTTAACCGACTTTCTATCTCTATTAATAACAAACGTACCCATAGAATTCAAGGTCCCGTGAGACACTCTGTATATTTGACCTAATTTCGCTAAAATCTCAATTTTTCTTTTTCAGCGCGATTACAATACTTTATCATACTGCGTATGATAAAGTAAAAATATATAATAGATCACACTGAGATCTCTTGTCACGAATTTTGTATAACTCTGTTTAGAAACATCATAAATTAAAGTATTATAACAATTATTATCAACGCAGAAAAGTTTCGTAACTACATATATAATAAAATTGTATTCAATATTTGCAATATCAATTTGTAATATTGAAATTATGCTGGAGATTGATTTTTTATATAATATCCAAAATACCTATAATATTGTTTTCAAGGATGTTTTCAAGTTTTTACGTAGTAACGTAGTACTTAAACGTTCTTAATCGAAGTGGTTAATATAGGTATAACATAAGGTGGAGGTGCCGGAAATTAACGTGATTGTATGTGAACCGACTAGATGTTGAAATGTCAAGCAAATTGCACATGTTTGAGTTTTTGACTAAGAATTAACAATCGTAGTGAATCTAAAATAATTACATATTTGGAGGATTTTAGATCGCCATCCTACGGCTTTGTAAGTTTAATTCACTCCTCCATAGTGCTCATCATGAAATATTCAATCACCTATCAGCAACTCTGATAAATTTGTTTTCTTATTTATACAATCTATGTTTCTTTCATGCTTGGTAGTACGTAAGCAATTAGGGCGCCGAGTGGGTAGAATTGTACAGTCCATTAGGAGAAATTCCTGTTTGGTGGACGTTCCAGACCCATTTGGGACGATTAATTTTTCACTGTTGCATTTCCGCATGACAGTAAATGTGCACGTTCATTTCGCCATTACACATCCGCTACTCCGCAGTTTAATCTAAGTACGACCAAAACTGTATATTAATTTACATTGATCACTGACTGAGTTCATCCCTTAACATGGCCAATGCCAAGTGGTTCAATTAAGAAATGAGGAGCTGGTTTTTGGTAAAATAGCACATAGTATACGGGTGTGGGGTAATTTTAATTTTAACTCCTATCAAAAACAGATTTTTTTATATAGTGGGACGTTGGTTTGTATGTGTCCTTATGTTACTATTAGAGATAAAGATTATAGATATAGTGATATACAGATGTCTCATTTTATTTCCCCGAAAAACTTTATTTTTAGAAAGTGAATGTCTTACTGAAAGTTCTTCATTTGGACCTATCTGTTTTTTAAACTCCTTATAAAGTTACAGCCGTTTGAACAAAGCTAAGACAAATTTGGAATATGCCTATCAAACGAAGAAAAAACATAATCAATACCTATTACAACAACAAGAAAGTAAATAAATTAGATGAATAAGTTTTAAGGTGGGTTTATTGGTTTAAATAATTTTTAAAGAAGTTAGAGCCATTTATATAACGGTTTTGTATGTTTCAAACTGATGTAAATGTTAAGGAGTTGCAAAACAAATAAGTCTATATGAACCTTTTTACTCACTATGACATTTCATATCTAAAAAAATATTTTTTGCACATTTTTACTCGTAACTCTATACTTTACAAACTTTCAATACAAACAATTCAGAAATTGGGATGAACCCAAAAACTAAATGTCGATATTATTAATTGATATGGATATGTTACTGTAAAAGACAGAAATACGGTTAAACCTAGGATTAACGCGTTAATGCTAGATTTGACCTATTTGATTTGTTAAATGTCCGAAAAATTGTATTATGCATCTAATGTTGTGCTTTTACCAACCTACATTGGTCAATCCCAGCATTTTCCTCTTTGTATTTGTATAACCTAGTTTTCATAATATAGCAAAAAAGTTACCGCAAACGTTTTATTAGCTCTGCTCGCAGTAATAGTTGTTTTGAGTGTGTGTACTATAATAAGTAAATTACATTGTCACTGTGAAAACCGTACAAGAATGATATCATAATATCATAATCTTCACAAACTATTTACTAAAGTGTTACCGCAAGAAAATATAAGTACTTTTATATTATTAATTACGTCACAACAAACAAGTTAATTCTTAAAATAAACATGAAGATTGCGTAGCATAACCCAAACACCTCATTTTTTGTTTCTCAGTGGATAATATACTAGTAAACTGACTAAAATATAAGTATTTTTAAGGATTTTCTTTGGCAAGGCTCATACAACAGCTGATATTGCACAATCTATTTAATACATTTTTCTTTATTTACGGTTAGCTTCCTTAAAAGTTCTTGTTCTAGCTCCATGGCGCGTAACTAGATGCATTTCATAGAGGGACTTGATTACCGTAATCAACAGTTTAAATTACCGTTGGTAATAATTTATACTGTCAATTATGATAGGTATTACCGTTGGTAATTTACCGATATTTATAATAATAAAAAAGGCCTGAACACTAACTAACCATTGAAAAATGTGCTTTATTTTTGTTTCTTCATTATTTATTTGTAATTTATTACCTTGTGCCTGGTTTGACAAACAATAATCATTTTTTTACGGATATTATTTTAACACCGGGATATTTTTATACTGTTTTTGCTATCAAAGCTTCTTTCCAAACCTCAATTCACCTGCCGAATGATGTGATTTGAGAAAGAATAGCTAGCTTTTATATTGAATGCATGGGGTATCGAAAGGGTATTCGCCCATGGACGTCGATTCGGCGGAGCCTATAACGAAAATTTTAAATCACTACCTACTTTTTAATTTACGAGTTAAAGAGATGTTCATTTTTATGAAACCAAGCGTTGGTTTTTTTGTGAGTTGGTAAAGAATTCAAGTACATATTTTATACTATAATTAAGCTATTTGACTTTCCCCTTTTTAAATTGCTGCTATAAATAGTAGTTTTATTATATCTTTGTTCTGATCTTAATAATGAATTAGTACTATCAAATTACGTAAATAACAAGGGATTGGCAGTTATCTACAAAATAATGAGTTTTAAGGTAATACCGTACATTTTTATTGCCATATGTAGTTATCATTACTTACTTACTGTTATCGGCAATTTATCATTTTTAATTTTTAAATACCCGGTAATTTACTCTATCTTATTTACCATTACCAATTTTTAATTACCCGGCAATCTAAACCTGCGGAATTTACTCAATTATATTTACATTTGAATTGTAAACAACAGCAATATATCTGATTCAATGTTGTTGTCGGTTGTTGTCGGAATCTATTGCCCTGATGTAAACTAAGCACAGGCCAGAGTCGTTGGTATATATGGTGGTAATAGGTACATCTGAGGTCTACCAACACCGCCAACACGAAACAGTAAATCCTAGGTTTCACCACTATGTATTGGTCAATTATAGGATTGAGCGTTATGTCATAGTAAAAGCCTGTCATTTTTCGGACATTAACCAATTCATATCGGTCAAACCTAGGATTAACGCGTTAATCCTAGGTTTGACCGTATTTCGGGCTTTTACAGTAACAGATATAAGAAGAAGAGAACAAGAAAGCAGAGTACAAGAAAACCTCACCAAATTCCATAGTTATTCCACAGTGGCGGAAACTTAGACCATTAAAACATCATGGGGTTTTTCTGGTATAAACAGGTTTAAGACTTTTAGTCCCAAAATTTCAATGGTTTCTAATAGAACCTCGGGGACAACAAAGTTTCGGTTTCTCCCTCTTTAAAGGAAGATAATAAATCGTATTTATCATGTAATCGAACAACCCTCTATTCCACATGAAGAAGTCCTACGAGTACTACCCCTCATCGACACCCACCTTATCGACCCCCTATCGACTCTCCCCCATCGCTCCCCTAGCGTGGTTGGACGCTAACTTTCCCCGGCCGCATGCCTAACTAATTTTTAATTTGTATTTTAATGTAACTTATTGCGCAAAATTTTGTCGCATTGTTCCAAACTGATTTAATTAAAGTGTAAAAATACATCACTATCACAATAATCTATTTTACATCTAAGCAAATTTATTACCAAGTACACAATTTACACCATTACAATGAAACAAATAAGTATTCAATAATAACCGTGATTTACCTACTCTACCACCTCGTACGTATATGACCAATATCCACCACGACCTTAGTGCACGTACGTCTATGACCGATTCAGTAAAAAACAAAAAATCGTGCGAATTCTGCGTGCCCGACTGGCCGTAGCGATTTCTGATTGGCGGAGACCTATCGCGTCGTGCCAGCTGATTTTTGTTGTGACCGTGTTAAATCTTCTCCTCGATATGTCACAATTTTCGGTGGTACAAAGACCCTAATATTTCGTGGAAGTGTGCGAATAGTGTTGTGATAGACCTACCGGTTAGTGATTGCCCGCTGGTGAGGAGTATTACGCAAAATTTTGGTTATTCAAGGCTTTGGAATGCGATGAAGAACGGACCACGGTTTTCCAGTTTTTGTCGCCGTGTTTGAAGCTGGTTGAGTCAAGACATCGGAAAGGTAGGATTTGTTGCGTATTTACCGCATGTTTTTGTGTTTCAGTACTTGTTATTAGGTACTGTTTATAAACATTAAAGATATAATTAATTAGCAATCGGTTTGTATGTTGCTAAACGCCCCAAATCAAATATTTTGTTATTAATTAGTTATATAATAACTTGTGTTCGTAATTTCCCAGACAAACAGTGTAGGTTGCGCGATTTTTGGCAGATGCCGTGTAACTAATTATTGTAAACTTCATCAATATCCTTCAATTACTTCAGCCAATTTCTCGTACTTCAACAAATCATACCTGCCTAACGAGTGATTGGCTTGATCTGTTATGGCTGTGTATTATTTATTTATGGATAGTAATTAATACTTTTTCTAAACTCATATCTGCCTAACGAGTTTTTGGTTGATCTGGTATGGTCTTTGTATTATTTATTGATAAATAATATATAATTGAATATTAATTTTATCAACATTCTGCTTTTACCTTTTTAGTTATGATGTTCCTAAGCTGTCTTTAGCGAAATTTTAACCAATTTCTCGTATTTTAAATAATCATACCTGTCTAACGAGTGATTGGCTTCATCTTAATGGTCTTTATAATATGCATAATAAATAATTATTCTTAAATTTATGAACATTCTGCTATTACAATTTCAGTTAAGATTGTTCTAAACTGTCTTTAGCTCAATTTTAGTTCACGTAGGTACTTAAAAAGAATACCTGTTCAACCAGTGATTGGCTTGATCTGGTATGGTCTTTGTATTATTTATTGATAAATAATATATATGTAATTAATATTAATTTTATCAACATTCTGCTTTTACTCTTTAGTTATGATGTTTCTAGCTGTCTTTAGCGAAATTTTAGTTCATTTCTCGTATTTTAAACAATCATACCTGTCTAGCGAGTGATAGGCTTTATCTACTACGGTCTCTATATGCATAATAAATAATTATTCTTAAATTTATGAAGATTCTGCTATTACTATTTTAGTTAAGATTGTTCTAAACTGTCTTTAGCGCAATTTTAGTCAATTTCACGTACTTAAAAAAGAATACCTGTTCAACCAGTGATTGGCTTGATCTGGTATGGTCCTTGTAATGTTTATTGGTAAATAATATATAATTAATATTAATTTTATCAACATTCTGCTTTTACTTTTTAGTTATGATGTTTCTAAGCTGTCTTTAGCGAACTTTAGCCAATTTCTCGTATTTTAAATAAACATACCTGTCTAACGAGTGAGTGGCTTCATCTGTTATGGTATTTATATGCATAATAAATAATATTCTTAAGTTTATGAACATTCTGCTATTACTATTTCAGTTAAGATTGTTCTAAACTGTCTTTAGCGCAATTTTAGTCAATTTCACGTACTTAAAAAAGAATACCTGTTCAACCAGTGATTGGCTTGATCTGGTATGGTATTTGTATTATTTATTGACAAATAATATATAATTAATATTAATTTTATCAACATTCTGCTTTTAGTTTTTAGTTATGATGTTTCTAAGCTGTTTTAGCGAAGTTCTAGTCAATTTCTCGTTTTTAAATCATAGCTGTCTAACGAGTGATAGGCTTCATCTACTACGGTCTTTATATGCATAATAAATAATTATTCTAAAAATGTATGAACATTCTGCTATTATTATTTCAGTTAAGATTGTTCTGAACTGTCTTTAGCGCAATTTTGGCCAACTTCACGTACTTAAAAACCAAAACTTGTTCAACCAGTGATTGGTATGGTCCTTGTAATGTTTATTGGTAAATAATATATAATAAATATTAATTTTATCAACATTCTGTCTTTAGCGAAATTTTAGCCAATTTCTCGTATTTTAGTACTTAAGGTAAATGCTTGACTGGTTTAATTGTTAATGTAGGTGTAAAAGCACATTGATAGAAAAATCGATTTATGGTTTATTTTAGCACTAGCGTGTACTCTTTTGTGGAGAGCGATGTGTAGAATTCAAAAAAAGAAGTTCCATTTAAAAATTTAACTTTCTTAGGAAAAATGTTTGCTTTATTTTGCTGCAGATTATGACCCCTCTGTACACAATTTTGATGTGGTAAGTAGTCATGAATGTAGAATGCTTCTTACTTAATCATAATCTAAACGTGCGAAATAAAATTAAAAACAGCTATTGAGATATACAGTTTTCTTACACTACTGTTTTTCCATAAAAATGCCAATACATCAAAAAGTATAAAGTTTAGTGTAGGTAATGTTATGTTTCATTCGCGTAAAATTTAGCGAGGAATTCAAAATCGTGCCGAAATATATGTTGTTCTATTAAGAAAAAACATAAGTTTGGGTTGGTACTACCGTATGGAACAGCCTGTATACACATATTATATATAGGATGTCACTTTTCGAGTCCCGAAAATTTACAGGGGAATTTATAGACATTTAAAGTATTTAAACTTTTTGATAAAAAATCCAATAAAGATGTAGTCAAAAGTTGGTTGTTTTCGATATATGTTCTTCAGAAGAAGAACGCATTTAATATAAATGACAATATTGTTTTTATGTTTTATGTTTTGCAAAACTAGTATCCTTTAATTGGGTAACATTGGAATACAGAGTTACAGAATTTGTGAACCTTTTCCATAAAAGAAAAATAAGGTATTTCCTTAACCATCTGATGGACATATCTTGGAAATTGTCAAGCTTCCATGCTATTAGTTTACTTGTTATAAAATATGATGCTCTAGCATGTTTTCAATGACTTGGGTGATGGAAAACTTTATGCATTACATACATACTTTGTTTTTCTTACGTGCTTTCAACTTTTTCTCTATCTTTGTAAAATGCCCAAGAACATGAAAAAGGATGATGAAGGCCGAAATATTCATAAAATCTTTACCTATTATACAAGTGTCCATAGTCATGATATAAAATTCAATTTAATCGTCTTAGTCGGCATTATTTACACTTCGTATGGAAAGGACAAGGACAAGACACGTAAGTGGTTCGGAGTTTGTTAAATTGTCCCTTACGGCCGTATTGCACTTAATATAAATCGGATCGGTTGATCAGTAATGCGATGGAGCAGTTAGTTGAGGAGGAGGGCGGAGTAAGCGGTGGCGAATCGCCTCCTGTCCTAATGCAAATGTTAAATAAATCCGTACCCGTAAATCCCCGAGGTCCTTGCGGTCCTGGCGAGCCTGGCGGACCGGGAGGTCCTGGTGGACCAGATGCTAAACTGGACAGCTTGATTGCGGTACTCAATGCGGACACCTGGGGAGAACGCAATCACTATTTCAGATAAGTAGGTTGATAGACGTAGTATTTGCTATATACATAAGTCGACATACTTTATATACAGTCCTTATTTTTAACCTTTAATTTTTGTCTTTGGAACCCCTATCAATTTGTTCTTTTATAGCCATTTTTTTTGTCCGAATTTGTTCTTTGTTGGCCAGTATTAACACTTAGTTAACATAAAAATATTTTTAACAAATTAAGTGCGTGGAAATAAGTGGAATGCTGAGAAATCTAGACGCAAAAGTTAATTGATTTTTGTTTAAATTAAGCTAATGACTGTGGTATATACATTTATTGTGGTAAAAGAAAACAAAAACGTTTTTTAATATTATTAAACTCAACTTTTTATCGATTTTGAGTCCCGTGGGGCACGGTTTAATATGAACTGATCAATCTTAAATTTCACAGAATTAAGTATGGATATTAAAGAACAAATTGAGAGAGATCGTCTAAAAATAAAATATTTTTATTACACAAATGCCATTATCATAGAAATTCTAATATGTCTTATTGCTCATTCTTTTGAACCATTCAAATATACTCACACTGTACACTTGAGAAAATTATGATTTTTTAAGATGTTCCTTTTTCTAATAGTATATAAATAAATTATACATAATTCTTCATAGTTTAATGGTCAGTTATGTTTATTTTTTACCTTTATGTGAGCTGTTAATGTTTTTCTTACACATATTGACCTTTTGATACCATTAAAAAAGTTAAATTTCTATTAGAAGACCAAACTGAAATCTAAACCTTAAACTTTAAGCTACAAAGACGAAAGTCTTGTGCAGGCCAAAATTGGCACGTGTTGTTCACGTCCAAGCAGTGGCGTAGCTACATATTCAGCGCCCTGGAGCAAGAAAAATCTGTGCGCCCCCATGTTTTTCGGAAGAGGTCTGGCATTTTTTAACATTTAATTTAATGTAATCCCACTTTAAATTCCAATTTTTCAATTCCAAAATTAAACCAAAAATGGTGTTTGTATATATAAAATCCATGAGAAACTCAGTTTGGGCCAGAGTTGTGATGTTTAAAACAATGGTTTTGAAACATGTTTTAAAACAAATATTTTGTTTCGAACTATTTTGTTTAAACAGTTTATTTTAAATGTTGTGTTTTAGACGTGTTGAAAAAACTATCGATATTTGAACAGTTTTTGTAGTTTTTCATAAAATATTACGATACAATCTCTGTGGGAGCAAGTAAAATAAGAAATGAAAAGACACCGATTAAAATAGTTACAAATAAAATAGTTGCTTAATTTAAAACATGTTTAAAACAACATGTTTTATTCCGTGTTTAAAACATGTCTTTTGTGTGTGATTTAAAACATGTTTTATTTCATGCTTAATACATGTTTTTTTGCAAAGTGTTTAAAAACATTGTTTCGTTCCGTAAAAACCAAGTCTTAATTGAACGCTATTGTTCTTCTTATTATTATATATGATGCACAATCATGTTTTCAAATACTAGGGACGTGGAATAGATCAAAAAGCACATAAATACGTTATACGTGCTTTGACGTATTTTCAAACGTATAACTTGAAAGCGCCAAGTCGTACTTAAACGATGTATACACATATTTTGTAGAGAATTAAAAGATTTAGAAGATACGTAAAATAACGGTCAATAAAAAATCCAATTCGGTCATCTTTGACCGCGAATAAGTTGCAACCCAGACTCGATATCGATGGGAACTTTTTCTAACGCTCAATCAAAGGCATATTTAAAAATCCAGCTGGGTTTGTATTTTTGGGAAGTGAGTAGCTTTATTTGTTTTATATCACTGGACTAGACGCGATAGTCTACTTTTCCCGTATTTTGAGTTTGCAAGCTTGCATTTAGAACTTGTGGCGATATTTTGAGTGTGCTATAATATAAATAATCAAATTTTATTGTCTATAATTTCTTTCTTTTTTTTTAGTTTTATGAATCTGAAAATTTTAAAAATACTAATATCTACAAAGTTACAACCGCAATATACAAACGCAATAAAATATTATGTGTTATATGAATTGTGTTTCATATTAGGAAGTTTATGCTTTCAAAATATATTCTTACTTTAGTAAAATATACACTCAAACACATTATCATTCACATATGAAATTCCATAGAAGACTCTTCAAGGTTTATTTCAGTCTACTTACAGAAGGTTGTCACGCATTATAATTATTTAGGGGAAATATAATATATTGGCCCGACAAATTAGGTATTCTCAACGACAAATTATGCACGACAGAGTTTGTACATAGCACGCCAAATTAGGGATTTTCTACGACACAGGTTACCACGACACACATGAACATGTATTCAGCTCGACAAATTAGGGATTCTTAATGACAACTGAATTAACCAGCTAGATAGATTTTGTAATTTTACTTTTTATGCTGTTTGCGGAAAATAATGGTTGTTAATTTTCCAATTTTAGTTATGTAATTTGGTTTTTATGAAACCTGTAGGGTGTTCAAAAATATAACAAACAAACTAATTAAATACAAATAATTGTAAATAAATAAATTTTACTTATGCTACAGAAAATAATTGTTTTCCGACTAATTGCACATTATACCTTTACATATTTAATATTGCAAAACTAAGAACAAAATACCTCCCATTTATGGAAAGAGAAATAGGTTAATTCAGAAGGTACATGACCGCGACCTTAGATATTGATTTCCGGTGCAATTATCTACTGCCTTACATCAAAAGTGAACTTTTTAATTCTCCCTAACGATTTTTTAATGACTTATGACGAAATACACGCCATTTATCGAAGGGAAAGGGCCGATAAGCGATAAATGCAATAGTTGAGTATGTACATAACCTCAATCTTTATTTTTTATTTGCGGTCAAACTATACACTCCCTTACATCAAAAGTGGACTTTTTATTCCTCCCTAACGATTTATTTTTTATTTTAACGGTTTATTTCAGAAATACGACCAATTTTTGTTAAACAAAGCAGATAAATACATTAGCTATGACAGCTTCCGTATTCAAAGTTTTTTACTGAATTGCGGTCAAATAATGCAATCTCTGATATACAAGGTGACATTTCTAAGCCTCCCTAACCATATTCTAACCGTTTGTGAAGAAATGGGTACAATGTATAGCAAAACAAAGCCATTAGGGTAACTTTCCGACGGTAAACTAAAAAGTGAGGTTATGTACTAAATAAGTACGTAGGCTACGAGGACGGTACGAGGTACGAGGTACGAGGTACGAGGACGGTACTGACATTAGTAGGGTCTGGAAATCGATCCTAACGCGGTCAGGTGGAAAAGCACATGGGAGCGGTTCTCCAGATGTGCGCAGTGAGGTGTAAATTTAGGTATATAAGGGAGAGTGTCTTGGTAGGTCTTCAGTATTCAATTAGCTTTGGAGAAGTGAGCAACATGGTTCGCGAAACGTCAGCATTAACAAATCTTGACACACGGCATAACCCGGAAGCAGTTTATTTTCTTATGTACTAAACATTTATATTACTTTGCAGTTAAACTAATTCCTCCCGAACGTCGAAACTACACTCCCTAATGCTCCCTAACGATTTCCAACCCATTCCAATAAAAAAAATCACAAAATGTGAAAGTTTGGGGGCCAATTTGACGGTACAAAAACAATTTTCATTTTCTCAAAAACCGTGTACTCCCAAACGAAAAAAATATACTCCCAAACCCTTCCTAACGATTCACAAACGATGTGCATAAAATTTTACTTAAAATTCATAAGTGGGAAGGATGTAACAAGATTACACTCGCTTGGTAGCTGCGGCAAAACTTGTACCTCTGAATAATCGCTAGCACATAGAAAAGATTTTCCACTGGCTTACTTTTAATTACATTTAATGAAGTTCGGTACACGCTTACTCCCGCGCTAATTCCTATTACCCCTGATAAATAAGTAGCGTGCAGTTTTATTCGAGTTAACTTTGATAACTTTAAAGTTCGAGTGCATATCCGGTGGGGGAAAAGTTGTCCGGCCACTTAGCAACGATAAGCTCTGCGGAGGATAAGACGGAGGACTAGATAATGCCTTTATCGCTCGGCTTACCTTTTCCTGAAGGGCTCTTAATCTGTCATGCAATCTTGACACCGTGTCGCAATTTGCATAGCAATGGCCGCGTAGGGCCGCCTGTTGGTCCCCGGTTTGATCTACGCTTCCCTCCGGGCTGCATGTCCTGTTGTCTCCTTGCAATTTGTAGCCATCGTTGCAAATGCACTTGTAACCACCTGGCTCGTTCACACACTTGTGCTCGCAGTCTCCATTGTTGTCTAAACACTCGTCCACGTCTGGAAATAACGAACAGACGGATAAACTATGCATTTTAATGTATCTAATTAACTTAAGTATTACTGAGTTTGTTTGAAGTTGTACAGAAATGTAGCCAAGTGTGTATTTAGTTTGAAATACTGCGCGGAAGATAAGGTTCTGTTAATGATTTTTTTAAACGGAAGGCGATTAACCCGAGCTAGAAATTCGTATAGAAAATTAACAATTATAGTAACAGACATACAGCCGGAATTATCAACGTCTAATGCTGTTTAACTAGCAAAGCATTTTTCGTTACAACACCGTAATCCTTAAGTGAAAAAAAAAATCATTTGCCGTTCGCATCTACAGCATTTTGAGTAGAAACAGTGTTTGAAAATTTCAACAAGTACACGAAAAAAATTACCCTAAGTATACTATAAAATATATCTACTGTTATTTTTAAGTATGGAAAATGTTAACGAATGTTTTCTGATGTTCAGTACAAAGGAAACGTTGTTGTTGTTTGTGAGTGATCAGGGATATTATTAAAATAAAACTAGTAAGAAAATTATCTTCCGCAGTTTTGAAGTTAAAATACCCCCCAACGTAAAATATATAAAAAATAAAAAAAAACATGTGAACCGATTTTGCCCATTCACGAACTTGTCCATACTTTTTAAGAGATAAGCTTGTATACCAAATTTCAGATCAATTACTTCAAAATTACGGCAGTTATCGTGTACACAGACGGGTAGGCGGACAGACAGACGGACATAACTAAATCGATTCAGTTTTCAATTCTGATCAAAACCATATACATAAGTGTACATCTGCGACGCCTCCTTAAAGGTGTTACAAACGTTCTATCAAACTCAATGTACCCTCACCACATTAAATGTGAGGTATATTGCAGCTATCTTGTACATCCCATACTTCATGATAGTCGAATTCCGGCAAGTCAATCTGTTATGAAAGCGGTTATCAGTACAGTACACAATTTTTTTTTTGGAATAGGGTTAGGCTTATAAGAATTGTGCAACTTTGCAACTACATGAAATGGATATCTAGTTGGGAACTAAATGCAGTATAAGTGGGCAAAGCTACTAAGTAGGTTGCAAAGCAGCAGCAGCATGCTACCTCCTTACTTCGTACGCACTACTAGCAATAAACTTTAAATTTGTTTTACACCTATTTCCTAAACGAAAAAAAATAAAGGCTGGAAACCCACGCAAAATAAAATTGTCGCGTTTGTCGCTTATTGGTAATCTCCTAACGATATAACTACAAGAAAAATTTGTGGATATTTCATTGCATACCTAACTTAGCGATTGAACGAAGAAGTAAACGTAACTGTTTATCTTATGGCATAAAATAGTGGAAGTTGAACCCCCATAGCCAGGGCGTCAGTATTTGTTTTTCAAAATCGGAAAATCTATTTCGCCAAACTTTAGTAGAAGATCTATTTCAAAAGTCAGTTCAGTGCAGTTCAAATGGAATAGCCTTACGTTAAAAAAATGAGAAAAAATTGATTGAAATATGTTGATAGTTCTGTGGGGACGCCGATTTTGTGTAGTGAAAGTGCATAGACGTCTTCGATATATTTCGTTGCGGTGAATACGAATCCGCACTCAAAGTTTCCTATCACGTAAGGTTCTCGTAAAACCTGAGGCCAAATTGTTATTTCGGAAAGTGTCAGGTCAAATTTTTATTGTATCAGACGTAACGAAACAGATAAAAAAAATGATTTAGGTTTTGTTTGAAAGCGTTTTGAAGTGTCTAGGGCGTCAGGTGCAGCCGCTATAAATTTACAAAAATAAAAGCAAAATAACAATTTATATCATTTTGACATCTACTTTTTCGAGAACCATACATTGATAAGAAGATTTTGTGTCCGCATTCGCATTCACCGCAAAGCAAACTATTAGGAACGCTTATGCATTTTCATTACACAAAATCCAATCCACAAATTTGCATTTTTTCGAAAATTTACTGATGTAAGGCTTCACAACTAATAAATATTTTCTTATATATGTCTAACATTTACATTAAATAAACTCAATATAATAAAAAACAACAAAAAGAAAACAAAATGTTCTTTCGTTGACATGTACGGGATTTTAGAAATCTGGTAACATTGATTTCTCCTTAAGTTGGTCTGATATTATTAGATCCACATTGCCATACATATAAACTAATATTAGTACGAATGAAGTTCTGGTATTGCGAATATTGTATGTTTTCCATCCTCACAATACACATAAGAAATTTACCTTTTAACGACTATGACTCAATGAACGCCATAAATTTAATCTATAATTAAATTATCAAGTAAATTTACAACATTAATTTAATATAATCAATAAAAGAATTCCATACATAAGCTCAATAATTACCTATACACACCGGCTTCCTTCCCAGTTTTTGGTTTTCCGGACTAAATTTGTACCCATCGAAACATGTGCATATCACCCTTTGATGATAGACTGTACACACTTGCTCGCAGAAACCCATTGCGCATGGATCTTCATCTTTGTGAATGCATCTATAATATAAACACAACAGAAATATTAAAATTTAAGCTATGGTAAGTAAAGTAAACAAGTAAAGTGTATCACTATTTTATGTATATTTTATATTCATCTATAAAAGATATCTTCGAATTTCGAACAGCATGCCAATTTATACATAAAATAATATCCATTTACGGACCATGTAGATAATCCATTTTTCCATTACTATTGAGTGTTTCCTTTTGCCGAGTGTCAATGTGGATTAAAGTGAGCAGGCACGGCGTTCGGAAAAGCTTTCCATTATCTGTCTACTAATCATCTATCTGCCAGAGGCGTCCCTATGGAAAGGCTTCCACCGGAAACGCTGTCGATAATTGCCTTTCTACAGACGAATGAGAGAATACCTAAACACAGGAAGCTCGAATGCAGTACTTCGGCGTCAGGTTACCAGACGGAATATTTTAAAGACCTGGATTATTTACAGGTGCACTACTGTAGGATTAAATGGTTCATCCGACTAAAGGAATCATGAAATCTGCCCACTTCTGATACCAAATGTACTATCGTGGCCATATATTATGTCCCCTCTTTTGGCGTCGATTTTTTCGCAAATCTAGTGCCTAGAAAATTGGACAAAATTCATATGCTGTCCTTGATTAATATGCAAAAACTCATAAAAACTAGAAAGCTGTATATGTTGGCGTTTTTCCGATTTTTCCAAATGAAGAATTGGAACTGTTTTTGCCCCGTAAAATTTAAATTAAGTGTGTCATACTTCTCAATGATTTCTAAATTAGCTGTATGACTATCAAATTATTTTGCCTCTCGGTGTAAATATGAGCGAGAAGTGGAAAAATTTACTCACTATTTGAATTTCTAAATTACCGGTCGTCTTTCCGATTTGTGTTCTCCTAAACTGTTCACCACAAAAATTTCAATGTTTATTCAGATTGCATTGAGAGTCTCTTCTATCGATTGGCGCTTTTGTTTTCTTCAGTTTTTATTCAATAAGGTTGTAATCATTATTTTTATGGAAGCGGATAGATCAGTAACGAATGTTAACAGAATAAAGCAGATAGCATGCATATAGGTAATCCTTATTTACTCCGTCACATGTACCGTGAATTTAATAGCATTCCGACTATTATTATTTTTAAGACCGAAATAAACATTTTTTTTTAATTTTCTTCAAATTCAGAGTGTTTGTAGCATAACACCTAGTCAATGACTAACAAGTTGTTTTCACTTAACCTAAACTGATAAAATAATGAGTTTTCTACAATTTTGCCCATTGGCCCAAGTTGTTTTAGTCTGAGAGTTTTTACCACTCAAGTAGACGGCGGTTGTTTTCACTTATACTATCACTGTGAATACACTACGGGTGCCCTGCTTTTAATTACTCCCGCACTAGTTCGAATGGTTTAGTTCTTTTTAGCCGACGCACTAGCGCAGTGTTGTCTAGCAGCTGGATGGCTTCAAAGTTGTCGTAGTGGAGTAGACGATCCTCGTGCTTCTTAGCAAATTTTGATATTTTGCTAGTTAGCATCTCCATGCTTAGTGCATCCCCATAACTGTATTCCATACACCCATACTGGCTTTAATAATTACTTGTATAGTAGGAGCTTATTTTGCACTGACAGGGCTGACCTCCGTCCCATTACCCAATAGATTTTAGTGGAATTTTAGGTCGAGTTCGTTCCGCTTTTTCTTGACATGTACTTCCCATCTAAGCTTGGCAACCAGTATCATGCCAAGGTATTTCGCTGTATCCGCGTATGGAATACCGTTCCCATTAATGGTTACTGGAATATAGTTACCTAACTCTCTTATTGGTGTAGTTTACATGCGTGGATTTTCCTTCATTTAGTTTGATGCGCCATTTCTTTGTCCAAAGGCTGATTTTGTTTGAAGCTATCTGTAATTTTTCAGTCGGTTCTTCAACACTGTCACTAATCGCCAAAATGGCCGTGTCGTCTGCAAATGTAGCCACTGTGGTTTCTCCCGGTACCGGAATATCATAAGTATACTGTAGGTACAAAAGTGGTCCCAATAGACTTCCTTGTGGTACTCTGGCATTGATATTGCGTAGCGAGGAGTATTCGTCATCCTGTTTCACCCTGAAGTGGCGATCTTTCAGATATGATTTTAACAGTTCTGTATATTCAGTAGGAAGCTGATGTTCCAGTTTCTCAAAGAGTCCATTATGCCACCTTATCGAAAGCCTGAGCCACATCTAAAGAAATAAACATGAAAAATATTTTGCGCAGAGCAGTCAGTGGCTCCGTCTGAATCCGTTTTTGTGGACTTGAAGAATATGGAATTAACAGATTTTCCGATTAGTTCTGAATACTAAATTACGTTTGCTTGATAACCTGAAAATAAATTTATAAAGTATGGTCGATTTTGTTATATAAATATTCAAACTATTATAACAATTTGAACGGTTTATTTATTAGTAATATATAAATGCAAGCACAAATATAATAATCGTCGTGCCGTTATATTGTGTCCACACTGTTCTTCTATATAGTAACTAATAATGCATCGTGCGATACCCCACTACCCGCAGCGTCGCTGTCGATCCCTTCCCCCGCACCACCCCAAAGACCGAACCGCGCCGTGTGAATTGCGGCGATCATGAGATGCTTCAACACGATCTTTTGTAGGGAAGATAACAATGATTCTGTAAGAAACTTTAAACATAAGATTTATTAGGTAGCCTATGATCGTCACTTCATCATCTTAGTTCTTCTCATAACGGAATTGATGGCATTGCAAAATAAAGTTTTTTGTGGGTCAACCATTAATCCGACCATTTTACAAAAGTGCGCATTAAAATCTACCATTCCGCAAATGATTTTACTTTTTAATTTGTTGAAATCTATGGATTTTATCCAGAGTAATTGATTGTTAAAGTTAAACGAATGAAATTTACGGGGCAAAAACAGCGCCAGTTCTTCTTAGTTTGGAAAAATACACGTCAACATTTACAGCTTTCTAATTTTTATGACTTGTATCATATGAATCAAGGACAGCATCAGAATTGTTTAAAATTTTTTGTTACTAAATTTGCGAGAGAATCGACGTCAAAAATGGGACATAATATATATATATATATATATATATATATATATATATATATATATATATATATATTATTTGCAGAGGGTACCTACACTAAAAGATAAAATGAAAGTTCACACCTCATCTTCTGCAACACCCAGTATATATTATCTATTTCTAATTCTAGTTATTTATCTAGTTTATGTGCACGTAAGGAATACATGATCGAAGAATCAAGAAAATAAATTCAGAGCATAGTAGAACCTTCCACAGTCCATATACGTATATGAATTATATTCAGCACCATACTTCATGTTTGTATATTGCACAACAGGATCTCATTTTTACATGCCGTGGGAATAGTCCGGAGGCTGCTACGCTAAGAAGAGGCACAAATAATAAATACTTACGTGCCAGCAAGATAGACGTAGTCTTGGCAACAGTGCTTCCGCTTGCAGTCTACCCACTTGTCGTCTACTTTGCATTTATATGGTGTTGTGATGATATTTTTCGACGGACATTGATAGACGTCAGACCTGAAAAGAATATATGAAGTTGCGAGATGTATATTTTGTAGGTTACTAAATTAACATATATGCGTCTAGGTGTGAAAAGAAACCAGTTTCCGTTATACCCATGTGTATGGGTCCATTTTTAAAATACAAGTTTTGTGTTTTCTGCTTACATTACACTCATAGTAAATGTTTAAAAAGTGGTGTTGGGTAATCGGTAGCATGACGATAACCCAAGAACTTCTTCCGTCTGAAAATTTGTTACACCTATCTCAATTTCCGGAACCGGGTCCTTTCAATATCAGGGTACGTAATTGATGGGCTTATTGTAATTACCTGATAGATATTCCAGAAAGGAACAAACCGGTGATAATAGAAATTAATATCAAATAAGACAAAATAATATAAATCCCTCTTTGGTCAAAGATACGTTCTTCAAGTAAGTTCGTAATGTATTTTCTAAAAATCAACAAATCAGACTTATTTACAAATAACCATTTTATATTTATTTTATTTCGATGAGTTCTTCTTGTAGTTTTAGCGTTCTGTACTGATGATGTTATAGATTTGGGTTTGGTATGTATACAAAATGGTGAAGGTGACGGAGCACAAGTCCGTTTTCATCAAGAAATTCTTTTTAATTTACTTTTTAAATTTAAATTACTTTTCAATTCAGGTAGATAATCACAAAAGCAGATCGGAAAAAAGATTAGTGTAGTGTAAATGAGAAATTTGCTCTCTACCAGTATTTTTAGTGTTATAAGACCTACAATCGTATACCATGAAATCATTTATTCTCCAATGCAAAGTCTTTTTATTTTGTTATTAATTGTTATTATGTATTTAATAAAAATTTAGACACTAAATGACGCTTCACTTATTCTGTACTTATAATATATATAACTGATGTTGACAAATTTGTGAATTTTTTGAATGGTAACATACAAAGTTTCTGGTTAAAAATTTTCGAAGAAAACTCTTATTTGCACTAGATGCAAAGAGAGCTTGAAAAATACATTGCACGTCAGGGTGCATTGCACACTACTTAAAGAATCGCTGTACATGCATCAAAAACATTTGTATATAAACTTTCTCGGATCTCGTAAAAAGAATTTCCTTTTAGTTTGCTAAAACTGTGTTATGAATTTAAATAAATAAATAAATAAATAAAAGTACAGGGCAATTTTAATGTTAACAGCATATTATCGTGAAAGGTACGCCGCCTGGGAAATCAACATATATACAAAACTTTTCTTATATGAAAGGGGCCCACGTGGATACGTTGCTGGTCTTATTGTAGATGGCGCTAGTATCGTAAAAACGTGGTAAATTTTTGAATTGTAATTGAGTTATCCATATTTTATTAAGCAATAGCAAAATCTATATTGTTATGTACTTTTTAATTGTAAATTTCAATCCACATCAATCAACTACTGAGTAGGTCTTACATAATCACTACAGTTTTCGAGTTACTGCGTTTTTGCCGGAAAAACTGCATTTTAAAGACAAATTTGATGTTAACTATTACAACATTGTTGATTGAGAAATGACAAATGGTCTATGAAGATACATATATATTTGTTTAAAATTTGCGTTCTTTTAATGTCAAAAATTAAAATACGTAATTGCATTTTTACGTAGCTTATATATCAATATTTTATTTTAAATGGAAAGTGGCTGTTTTACTGATTATATCTCTCTGCATATTTACATTCCCTATGTGGAAATGTGTTAATTCTGGTCACTTGGTAATTATATTAACAGTTCAAGTAAAGAAAGCATTTGGTTTTCTTATTATGTAGGTAATTCAATTATCTATTAGTAAACATAAACAGTAGATGTTTACAACTTTGGCAAGTTGAAAATCATTATATCCATATTTTTTGCTATTCCTTTTCTATTTTTTTACCAAAATATCGATTTTTTTTGCTTTGTTAGTTTTCGAGATACCGAGGCGCCGCTTACGTTCCGACAACTCAGCGGCGCAGTATGTCAAAATAAAAGAATATGAAAAATGTGAGTAGCCTATATCTTTTGCTAATTTTTTGCTAATTATTTACAGAAAAGATTTTTTTTTATTTGTTAGTATCCGAGATGAAGGGGTGCGCCGCTGATGTGCCGGAAACTTAGCGGCACGCTATGTCAAAACAAATGAATATGAAAAGTGTGAGCAGCCTATATTTTTTTTGCTCATTTTTGGATAATTATTTATCAATTTTTTTTGCTTTGTTTGTATCGGAGATATAGGGATGCACCGCAGTAAACAATCTTTTTTTTGCTCTATTAGTTTTCGAGATATGCAATGCTAGTTGCAATGTACATTAATGATCATAAGAAATACAAGTTTCTTCGATATAGAAAAGTTGTGGAATCATTCAATCATTCGCGCCACAGTAAGAAAATAATTTCACATATAGGTACACGTTCCACAACAACGTGCCAACACAAACTTATGTTCCGTGGTTTTAATGAAACATTAGCGATATTATTTGTATCCTAAGCGTTTTGTCAACAACTTATCTTTTTATATAAAAAAATGTACCACGCTTGATGCAAAGTACATCAATGACGTTAAGAAATCGAAATACACGATTCTTCTATATCGAAAAGTTGCAGCGATAAATAAACAAAAGACTTATTTTGGATAGTAAAAATATCGCACTTTTCGAAAGTTACCTACTATTGATTTGCGATTACCATATGACTCATCCCGAATAATGGAGGTTTGCTAAATGTCAAATAACTTAAGAATTTAAATAGAATACAGTAAACCAGCTTTCGAAAAATATCAACAATTTAACTCAACAAGCTACAAAGTTAGTAAACATCTAGTTTCAACGAATTCCAATAATCGCACAAATATAATGACCTGAAATGAAATAATTGCAAACTTTAATTATGAAATACACAAACAAATATAATCATCCCAAACCTTGTTTGTTTAGGTACCAATCGAAAATTGTTTAAAATTTGAATTAATCATCTGTGGTCCTAATTATTTAAGTATGTAATTATTAATGAGTTCTTTGTTCTTGGGAAGTATTTTCGTACACTTAACACAGTAATAAAGTTACAGTAATACTCTCATAAGATGCAATAACTAAATAAAATGTTTACTGAAATAATTAATATATTCAGTTTACAATTCTCAATAAACCGCAGGTCAGTACGTGCTCATATTTGCCGTTCAGGTTAATGTGTTTAAGTCCTCGGATTCTCGGTGGGCATATGACACTTTTCATCATTTCTACAGAAATTATTGGTTAATGCTCCCTTATTCTTCATGTTTATCGTAGTTGTGATTCCCCTATAAATTTCTCCCTATGTCTCCACTAGTAAGAAATCGAACATGGTCAAATCAAGCAATCTAGTTTGTCAGAGCGTTTGACTACATAAAAAATTTAATGTCTTTTATAAATATTGATTAAACAATTTTGGAGTGGAACAATTTTAAACATGCTGTTGCATGTAGAGAAGAATTATTACATTTATGAGATTGTTGAATTTTGTCGTACCATCTAGATATTTAATATTAATTTATGAATTGTTATGTTATATGTCAATGTCGAATTAGATGATTAATAACTTTTAGTAATGTATCGATAATTTGAATTATGTTAAGATATACAGGGAGATCCATTTCCAATTTTTAAGTTTTGTGACATTTAGCATACCTTGAGTTATTCAGGATGTCATATAAGAATCGCAAATCAATAATAACTGTCAAAAAGTGCGCTATTTTTACTATGCAAAATGAGTTTTTTTTCGTATTCATTGTAAGTTATCACAGAATTTTTTTTTGCAAAATAATAACTCGGAAACAGTTAATAACAGCCTAATAAAAGTTGTTATCAAAACGATTAGGATACAAATCATAATCAAAAACTGCAATAATGTACCCAGTGTTCCATTAAAACCACGGAACATAGGTTTGTATTGGTACGTCGTTGTAGAACATTCTTTATATGTATATGAAAATATTTTCTTTCTGTGGAGCGAATGATTATCCACAACTTTTCTATATTATGGAAGAATCGTGTATTTCTTAAGGCCATTAAAGCGGCGCACGCCTATGTCTCGGATACTAACAAAGCATAAAAAAATCTTTCTCGGTAAAATATTAGCAAAAAATTAGCAAAAAATAGAGGCTGCTCATATTTTTTAAAATCATTTATTTTTAGTAGTGCGCCGCCGAGTTTCCGGCACGTAAACGGCGCCTCGGTATCTCGAAAACTAACAAAGCAAAAAAATAGACATTTTGGTAAAAAATAGCAAAAGAATAGCAAAAAAATATGGATATAAATATTTTCATTTTGCAAAAGTTGCGCCGCTGACTTGCCCGACCTGATGTTTACATTATTTGCACGTTTGTAATTTGATGTCATAGAATTGATAAAACATTTCCTTCCAAATTATGTTTAATCATATTACTTCGAATATTTTCCGTACGTGAGTGTTATTCTTGGTTTTAAAAACCGACAAACAATTTGTATTGTTTTTTTTTATTTAGTTGTATACAAAAGTCAATATAATTTGATAGATTTGTAAATAATAATAAACCGATTAAAAAACTTACTCTACGTTAGCAAGACCTATATCATGAAGTCCATCAAGCGAGTATCCATCAGTTGTCGATAATTCCTCTAAAGATTCCAATTCATAAGTCTCTAATTCTTTGGCAACATTTACTAAACAGAATATCACAATAATTTCTAGATTTATCGCAAGCATCATTGTGCCACTTGTACACCCAAATCGTTCATTTTCAACACGAATAAAGTCTGTAATATAAATTTACAAATCAACCAAATTCCGCATTTCCATTTCACAGAAATCTCATTAATCTGGCAGCCAAGTACTGGAAATACATTTCAATTAAACTCGAATCGGCTTGAATTTATGAAAAGACACCACCGTAATCCGATGAAATAATTAGTACGCGGATGAGCGTTTTCGGCGGTTGCACGGTTTTGTCACTTAACCCAATTAAACCGAAACGTCACATATCACGGAAAACACTCGACGATTATTCGGCGGTACGCACTTCCACATCTCACCACCAGCACTGGCGCTACCGAATCGCTGTTGTTGTTTTACTGTAACATCTCTGGATCTCAACGGCTTCTATGAAGCCTGGATCATAAATAGGCGACACGAAATCCTAGATCGCTCGACGTGTGTCTTTTGCTCTTACAGTAGGGTGACCAACTTTTCAATTCTCCAAGGCAGGACGCTGAGATCCACCACTTTAAAATGTTATGTAACCTATACAATATTTTTGTATAATATGCCTTCAAAACTGGCGTTGCTACCGTCTATCAAGGTTAAGAACATAAAATCTTTTAAAAGGAAAAAAATAAAACAGTTTGATAGTTTTTTAAATAAATTTGCATACCTCAGTCATCATCTTAGATGTCAGAGCAAATCACAGATTTTCAATTAGTTAATTTATCATAAATACTATTATCGAGACTAAATAACTACCTTAGCGGTTATCGAAAAAGTTTTAACTGCTGGTAAAGCTCGTCTGCTGTATTTCCATAGAATGAATCTGATTTGGAAGATAGTAATTTTCAATTTTGTTTTTGAGAAAGAAACGCGTATTTTTATTTTATTTTTTTCATTTTTTGCATTGATTTTCTTTAAAACCTGACTCAATTCACATTTTCTGTTTTCAATCTATATAGATTCTCTGAAATAAGTTGTCCGACAGGGTAATCGTTTAGTTTCAAACATTCAGCCTATTTCTGTACCAAAATTGTTAACGCTAGCAACCGTAAAAGTTGCTAAATGCAAAGGTCAGTACGTAAATAAGAATTTTGCCAAAAGTTGCACTTCTGTATGACCCTTAGATAGGATTACCAAGATTATGAAATTTCAAACCGGGACAAAATTACCTACTTTTGAAAATAAGTCAACACGTTGCAAATTTATTTACAAAATGTTCCGAAATCGACTACCAAAGGATTTAAAATGGTTATTACGTAAACTCGTCAGTAATATAGAATCAACTAAATAAGCGAATGATTATTAACCCAGGTGAGGATAATTTTTGGAAAAAACACCTCCGCCTGGATTTGAACCAGGAACCCTCCAATTGCCGGTTGAAAGCTCTCCCAGTTGAGCTACAGAGACGATGGAAAAATTATCCTCACCTGGGTTAATAATCATTCGCTTATTTAGTTGATTCTATATTACTGACGAGTTTACGTAATAACCATTTTTCCTTGAATTTATTCATCTATATGAGCTGTTTAGCAATAAACATTTAGCGATTCCTAGTTACCAAACTTCTATCTAGCCCCAATAGGTGTCACGACGGGTTTGTTTAATTCGAAAACTCGGATTGCGAGTCCTGAAGTGACAAATAAAACCTATAAATTTCCATCGTCTCTGTAGCTCAACTGGGAGAGCTTTCAACCGGCAATTGGAGGGTTCCTGGTTCAAATCCAGGCGGAGGTGTTTTTTCCAAAAATTATCCTCACCTGGGTTAATTATCATTCGCTTCTTTAGTTGATTCTACATTCCTGACGAGTTTACGTAATAACCATTATCCCTTGAATTTATTCATCTATATGAGCTGTTTAGCAATAAACATTTAGCGATTCCTAGTTACCAAACTTCTATCTAGCCCCAATAGGTGTCACGACGGGTTTGTTTAATTCGAAAACTCGGATTGCGAGTCCTGAAGTGACAAATAAAACCTATAAATTTCCATCGTCTCTGTAGCTCAACTGGGAGAGCTTTCAACCGGCAATTGGAGGGTTCCTGGTTCAAATCCAGGCGGAGGTGTTTTTTCCAAAAATTATCCTCACCTGGGTTAATTATCATTCGCTTCTTTAGTTGATTCTACATTCCTGACGAGTTTACGTAATAACCATTATCCCTTGAATTTATTCATCTATATGAGCTGTTTAGCAATAAACATTTAGCGATTCCTAGTTACCAAACTTCTATCTAGCCCCAATAGGTGTCACGACGGGTTTGTTTAATTCGAAAACTCGGATTGCGAGTCCTGAAGTGACAAATAAAACCTATAAATTTCCATCGTCTCTGTAGCTCAACTGGGAGAGCTTTCAACCGGCAATTGGAGGGTTCCTGGTTCAAATCCAGGCGGAGGTGTTTTTTCCAAAAATTATCCTCACCTGGGTTAATTATCATTCGCTTCTTTAGTTGATTCTACATTCCTGACGAGTTTACGTAATAACCATTATCCCTTGAATTTATTCATCTGTATGAGCTGTTTAGCAATAAACATTTAGCGATTCCTAGTTACCAAACTTCTATCTAGCCCCAATAGGTGTCACGACGGGTTTGTTTAATTCGAAAACTCGGATTGCGAGTCCTGAAGTGACAAATAAAACCTATAAATTTCCATCGTCTCTGTAGCTCAACTGGGAGAGCTTTCAACCGGCAATTGGGGGGTTCCTGGTTCAAATCCAGGCGGAGGTGTTTTTTCCAAAAATTATCCTCACCTGGGTTAATAATCATTCGCTTATTTAGTTGATTCTATATTACTGACGAGTTTACGTAATAACCATTTTTCCTTGAAGTTATAAACAATGTTCAGTAATCAACTTTGTGTTGCTTTGGCTGTCGATACTTAATATTGTTACAATACTAATCGGCTAGTCGCTCTGTTGCCTGTTAGCAACGGAGTTGTTACCCCTAAATAATTATTATTTTGTTTATCATTTAATAAGTGGCAAAGAACATATGATTTGAGGCCTTTTTAGATTTCCAATATTCTACCAGTTGCAAGTTTCAAAGCTTAGTGTCGCAAGCACAATACTTGTCTGACAGATATCGTAAAACCTCCAAAATAAAAAAAAATACGAGAATATAATTATAATATAATAATTTTTGTCGTACTAATAGTACTAATACGTACTAACATTGTATATATTATTGTTTAAACAAATTTATTTGTTCAAAGGATTGCACATTAAGTAACAAAAAACATGCCAACTATGTAACAATAATAATTTCTACAAAAGGAAAAAAAAGATTTGTTTAAAAAACTGAAAATGTTTCAAGAATTGTAAATTCGTTAATAAATAACAAAAATTGCCAATAATTTAATAATAGTTTCCACAATAAATACGTCTATATCTGCCACGCTTCCTTCAAACTCAATATAATTATACCCCACATTTAATGTGGGGGGTTTATTAAGTTAATAAAAAGAAACTCCCAGTTTTTTCAACCTTTATCTAGATTTTGTGAAAAATGAGACGCACATACGGTGGTTCCCTTATTCCTAAGGGAGAATTTAAATAATAATTTCCGTATCTATAACACGTTTGGAACATTTTGCTTGAATTTTGGAGTTTTTTTACAAAAGTTATTTATAGTTACAAATGGCAGTAAATTATAATTTTCCTTGAACAAAATACTTTCGTAACTATGCATTAAATCTGCTTCTCAGTTTTTTTACGTATGTATTTATTTCTTTATTTGGTATTGAGAATATAAAATGTGAATCCAGTTGTGTTAGGTAACTTCATGAAAATCATCATCGCCCACTTTTCTTCCCACTTCACACAAATTTTGCAATACGTGTATTGCATTCAATACCAATTCAAGGCAAAAAGCGATTTCTATGTACCAAAAATCAATCTATCCCCAATAGGTGTAACGACCTCTTTGTTATGTTCGAATTTCGGCATCTTCCACTGACGTGACAAATCCGCCTATAAATTTCCACCGTCTCTGTAGCTCAACTGACCGGAAATGAGAGAATTCCTGGTTCAAATCCAGTCAGAGATATTTTTCCAAAAATTATCATCATCCTGGGTTAACTATCATTCGCTCCCTTTGACTTTTTAATAAAAATTTTACCCCTATTTTTATCCTCTTAGAAATGGGATTTCCAAAAACCAGGGGCGTAGCTACGGGGAGCAGTGGGGACAAACTCCTCCAAGCGCACGAGTAGCGAGGGCGCAAAATTCGAAGAGAAAATAACAAAAAAAACATTTGTGTAAAAAATGGCCAGAATTTCTCAATAAAATTCTAAGGACGTTGGTGCGTTGTGTTATACATATATAACTCCATGTACATTTTACTTCTGTAAATGTTCGTTTTTTTTTAAGCAAGTGCACTTCATATTTATTTACTATTGAGTTTACTATTATTAGTATACTGTTCACTTTAAATGACTGCTATTATTTTACTAAAGTATGTAAGTAGTTTTCAGTATTTTCTTGTTAATATGAAACACATAATGTTACTTGCTTTAAAAGAAAGAAATTGCTAATCCTAAAATTTTAGTGCTAGGTAAAAGTTTCAATTGCCTAAAACGCTTTCTTCCAAAAATATCGATGAAAATTAAAAAAATCTCTTTGGAAACTTGAAAAATGTCCCTAAACATCATTTGAATGGGGTTAGAAAAGCGTACTGTGGCATCAAACCAACCTACACCTGAACTGTGAAAAAATTTCAAGATTTAAGTTATCTTATTATTTTAATGGTAATTTTATTTTATTGCGTTTGTATATTGCGGTTGTAACTGTAGATATTAGAAATTTTAAACTTTTCAGATTTATAATTACAAAAAAAAGAAAAAAAGAAGAAATTATAGACCATAAGATTTGATTATTTACATTACAGCACACTCAAAAAACGAGAATAGTATCTATCGCGTCTTAGCCCAGTGAAATGAAACAAATAATTCACAGAAAAATTCAAACCCAGATGGATATTTCAAATATGCCTTTGATTTGGCATTAGAAATAAAGTGTACAAAGTTTCGATCGATATCGGGTCTGAGCTGCGAGTTATTCACGGGCATAGATGACCGACTTGGATTTTTTTATTGATCGGACACCAATGGATTACACTTCTAGATCTTTTAGTCGTAGTATCTTTTACTCTATGTAAAATGTTTTTACTTTTAAGCACGGGTTCGCTTTTCAAGTTATGCGTCTGAAAATACATCAAAAGCACGTATAACATTATTTGTATGCTGGGTGATCCACGTTGAAAACATGATTGAGCAGCATATTTAATAATAAGAAGAATAATAGCGTGCAATTAAAACTTGACCATTTGCGAGAAAGTCCTCCAGAAGGTTAAGAAATGGCCTTGGTTTTTAGAGAAACTAAAATTAGTGTAAATGTTCTTAAATCTACGCTAGTAAAAGATAGGTACTAGTTTTAGAAAAATTCCATAAAATACAATGCCGGTATTTATATAAAACACTTGTGAAGCACATGTGAATACATTTGAATAATGTGTTAGAAACCGAAAACAGCCAGCTGTTGATTAATTGTTTTTTATTGTCATAAAACTCATCAGCTCCATTTCTGGTTCAATCTGGAATTGAAAAATTGCAATTGAAAGTGGTATAAATTAAATTAAATGTTCAAAAATACCAGACCTCTGCCGAAACCAAGGGGCCGAATAGATTTTTCTTGCTCCAGGGCGCTGAATTTGTAGCTACGCCACTGCCAAAATCCCTTTCTTAGTAGGTATCTACCGTTATAAGAACATTAAACCTTCCAAATTGAATGTTAGCGTGCAGTCCGGACAAACAGTTTTATAGATTAGTCAATACATAATTATTTATTTTGCTTACAAGCTAAACTTGTTTTTCAATTCGACAGTGGAAAATCCACTGGGTGTCACGTGACGCGGAAATAAATTCCATTGCACATAAACTTAAACAGATCGTCGTAAACAGTTGTCGTCGTCCTCGAGTTCGCCCCAGTTACTGCTTTTAATTACGATCTGGTGTAATCTCAAGTGGCTGATCGTACGGATCGCGGTCTAGCGCAACAACTCCACAATTTCTTCTTTTACTGTCTACACGAGCAATCGTAAATAAACAGAAGAACGGGCGAACCGTTATACAACAAGCTGTTTAATTGACAGCAATTTTAAGTGATGCTGCCTTAATTGGGCTCTATAGGAGTCGAGTACACACTCCCGTCAATATGAATCATCAATCATCAACGACACTGCTCCTACAGTATATCATACTTGAAACACATAAACGCGCATGGAACGATGTTTGACGAAGTCAGTCAAGCGATACTGTGTGATGTAGTGTATATCATCCGTCAAGACCTTGCGATGATTGACAAAATAGTAGTGCCAAGATAGTCGGTTTACTCGACGTGAGAAATTCTAAACTGCTGGTGCAGCTGCATTGATCGACAAGCTCGTTTGCGCGATGCGGCCATGACAGGCAATCAACTTGATGTCAATTGATGTAAATCGTATTGCGTATCAGATGAATTATTAGTTTTCCATACATCATTCTGCTTATCACATTTTCAGCTTCGAGTGGAAACTTTTTAAAACTATTGTGTCACGTCAGTTGTTAACATTAAGGGCTATCTTGTCACTAGATTCTAGTGTCTGCATGCGATTTATATAAATTATAGGCCTTGGGCCATTATATGTCAATTTAATTTTTGAGATTTAATTTTGAAACTCCGTACAAACAAAAAGGGGACATCCTATGTTCTGTTAAACATTAATGTTTAACTTTTGTAATTAATGTTGGATATAGATAATTTTCTGAAAATATTGTAAACAAATTCATCAAGATTATCAAACGCATTGAATTTTAAAAAAATCGTGAAATTCATTATACCAGTAGTCAGTAGAATCAACATGTTGTTTTGGTGGTCTAAGTTTGATCCACCGTATGGAGTAATTAAGCAACGTGGTCAGGTTATCAAGTAGTATTTACAAAGCCATATCAATTTCCAATATGTTGGTATTTTATTCATCACAATATCTGAATGTTTGATATATTAATGTTCAATAAATTCTTTCAACTTTAATCCGATTTTTATTATTGTTTTCTGTCTTAACAATTTTGGGAAAAATAAACTTCCAGATTATTATACCGGCAGAACAAACGTGATGTGCTAAAGAAATTTAAGATTTTGGCGTCTCAAGAATATATATAAAGTTGCTCAGAAAAGTTGCAAAGAAAAAGCTTTTCCTCAAAACTGGGCTGTTTTGTTAACATATATTTGTTTTAAATTTCATTTGGAAAATAGTTTACTAAATGCAAAAAAAAAGAATTTGTAAAGTGGGTTTTGACAAAAAGTCAACTTGATTATTTTTCGATTTGCGGAGTTGTAATACGCATAAATGGTGTATTATAAACAATAATAGTTATTTATGTACCAAGGGCATTAAACGGATGTTTATGCCCCGATGGTGACGATCTCGGGCTTGTCTGCGTCGAGCTTATTTTACAATCGGATATTATTATATATGCATGTTTAAGTTTGTACATTAAAAATATACGTTAGAGTGAACTTTGTACCTTTGCTTATAATACAAAAAATACCTGACTCAATTCTGGCAAGTGAAGGTGACGAATCCTGGGAAGATTGGTGTTTTTTAGTTGATCACAAGCAGACTACGACATATCCACCAAGATTATTAAAATCCGTCACCTAGACTCGACAGAACTGAGCCGGATCTTTTTTGTATTATCGGGAATGGCCAATTTCACTTTAACTTATAATTTGAATGGATATACCTAACCATTTCGGTGTAGATCTGAAAATTATGATGTATATTTGGTTGCCTACTCATTTCGATGCCAACCTTAAGTCGCCTGAGAGTATAAACATCAAGTAATGCCCGTCGTACATACAACATTTTATGTCCAACAATGATTTTGTTCCTCCGTTTGAATAATATTAATAAATATTTTGACGTAATCAAGTAACAGCCAATTATTAACATTGACGATTTATAATTTACAATTTGAATGATGTAAAATGTCACTTTATGATCATGTAGGCCTAGGGCATAAAAAAATTCATTGGCAAACATTCAGATATTGAAAAACAGAGTAGGTACAAGCTATTTGCTCAAAATTGCTATAGGGTGGCAATGTTGATTGTGGCAGTGATGATGTTGAGTGTCCTGGATAATGGACAGTAAAAAGTGGACTACTAAATCGCCTTAAAGAGTGATTCAAACCATTAAAGAGTGATTCAAACCATCAAACATTACAAAAGCACTTAATATAATATTTTATCAAAATATTATAATGTCCTTTTTTATATACTGGAGTAAGCAATTTTATTTTAAAATAAATAATGTAATGAACTAGAAAATATTACTAACGACTAAGGTTTCACAAACGCGTATTAATATTATTTATTGCAACTCACTGTGACAAAAGTTATTTTGTGTACCAAACTTTAACTTAAATAAACTTGACGGTGTCAAACAGGCGGAATGTAAATTTTGAAATTAGGGTAAAATTTATAACCAAGGCCTAGATTTGAACCAGGTACTCTCAATTTCGCCCTCACCTTTGATTATTCACTCGCTTTAATCTGGTTACAAGATGATGCGATTTTCATTTATGTCTAGCTATAAAGTGATGTATTAGCTAATCTTTGTCATATCACAGGTGTTGGGATTCTAAGTGTAAAATTTAGGAGTTTAATTAGCTTTTAAATGTCCGTTTAATAAAACGTACGTTTGAAGTTTAGTATTAAGTTGGGCCGTTCGGTCTACTCAGAACCACACAGATTTAGTAAAGTAGTATTATATGAAAAATATATATATATCCAAGCGTGATGTACGGAAATGATAAAAAAGACAGACATGTAAGGGTTGGAGTGATGGATACAATAAGAGCACAAATACTGTAAGGACCCACTTGAGACGCGACGGACAAAAAAAGGCGAAAGTCGATCAACTTTCGAGGACAATCATCATTTCGAGCACTTGAAAGAATAGTCGCTATTTGCAACGATTTTGATGAGTTGTTGTTTCCAATAACAAATTTTCCATTGCATAAGAATCCCCTATGTTTAGATACTTATAGGTAATACAGATACCGATAATTCTTTATAAAAACTTTATTAAAGGAGTTCAAAAAATATTAAATATAAAAAAACTATACCTGTTCGTATATCTTCCAAAGCTACTTTTAGATTGGAGTACCTTATTCCAACACTTACGTAGTAACAATTTCTTATTTTAGTGTGTTTTATAAAAAAATAGCAAACTAGTTTTACTACATTAATATTTATGGAACTACAACTCTCAAGATCTCAAAGAGGAAAAGCTAACATGTTTGCAGGGTGGACCAAATTCGATGTTACTATAGGAGATCTCGGTAACTATAAGAGATATCGAAAAATGAGTAAGGTCGTCTTTTCTTGAGAGAAACTCAATGGTGAAAACCAAAATTAGCTATCGTCTTATGTTTTCGAGTTATACTACAAAACTCGATTTTTCGCTATTTTGATACTTGTCGATATCTTTGTTGTTTGTTAAATCAGACGAATGACATTTACACGTTATCTCGAAAGGCACTCATTTCGATTAGAATTCAGTGGAATTCACAGATTTTAAATATTTCTAATAGTTTTGTAGATATAACATAAAGTTGTGTTTTTTAAATGAAAACCATAGCTAGGTATGACTGAAATAAATAGAGCCTTTTTGCACATTGCAACGATATATAACATGCCGGTCCAAAATATTCCAAAAGTAATGTTTTATTGAATAACATGAAATTAGTATATATCAGAGGAATTATAATTATTGTCTTCGAGATTTCTCCGAGTAGGCGTATGTTACTACTGGTTTGACACTACTAATCAGTGAAATTAGTAAATTTCATTCTTTTATTTTAATTGAAAATTACGGAATGCCGTTTGAATAGTATGAAAAATGCGCAATAATCGAATGCTTTATTCAAAGTAATAACAATAATGTGATATAACATCCGAAACATAATTCAATCGTTATCCAGGTAGTGCACGACCGCACAAACTTGTCTTTGGGATTAAAAGAACATCTCATCAATTACGGGTTGATTACTATGCTAAAAGCCGAACATTATGATATGGAAGTGATATGCTGGAGAAACTCATGAAAGTATGTAGCCTTGACCCTACAATTTCCAGTCGTCAATCTTCACTTTATATCGGCATGTCGAGGGTATAACTGAAAGGTTAAACATTGCAGGATATATTGTTTTATTCGAAGTCAAATAATTAGATAATTACCTGAATACAAAAATAAAACATAAGATTACCTACTACAAACTACTTAACCATTTTTCAAATTGATGTCCTTTTTTATTGATGCATAAATTATATCTCGTCGCAATACTTCGAAGAGACTTGTTTATAGAAATATTTGGAACGGCATTGATACATTGTTCAAAATGCTGCCTTAGGTCTTGAATGTCGTTATGTGATAATTTGTTTTTAATGTGCACCGAAAGAAAAAAATCCAAAGGTGTAAGATCTGGTGATCGTGGTGGCCACCTGACTGGTCCGTTGTTTCCAATCCAACGGTTTTCAAAATTTATATTCAAAAATACCCTTACCCTTCTTATTTTGTGAGGTGGTGCACCGTCGTGCTTGAAGTATATAGTTCCCCTCTCCATTAGTGGCAAATTGTCCAAAAATTCATTCACAATATGATGGTTTACAATATCGTGGCCGGTACCACGATATTGTTAAACGCCATTAAGATGTTCCTCGTAAATATAGTATGCTAAAATACGCTCGCCAAGCACGGCACACCAAACACTAAAACCAAAACGTCCTTGGTTTTGCATGTTGACGGTACAGTGAGGATTCACATCAGACCAATAGTGCTCATTGTGCCTATTAAAAATTCCGGCACTGCTGATGTAGGCTTCATTAGTCAGAATAACTTTTTAAAAGATAATGGATTCTCCTGAAGATTTTCACGGTACCACTGGCAAAAATCTATTCGTTGCTGAGGGTCTGTTGGTTGCAAATAATGTTGTTTTCTTAAAGCATATGGCCTAAATTTATGCTTCTTGAGGATTCTCAAAGCTCGACGTCTTGATACCCCAGATTCAGTTTCTATTCCACGACTTGAAGTTCAGGGATTTGCAACTGCGGCTGCAACTGTGTTGGTGGTTGCTTCTTCAGCATTTTCAATATGGTGATGTTTGGGTCGTGGCATACTAAACGACCCGTGATTAATGAGATTTTCTTTTAATCTCTCAAAAATAGATTTGTGAGGTTGTGTTCTTGCTGGATAACGATTGAAGTATGTTTCGCATGCAACTTCAGCATTGTTATTACTTTGAGTAATGCATTCGATCATTGCGTATTATTCATATGATTCATACGGCATTTCGTAATTTTTAATTGAAATAAATATTCAAAAGAATGCAAGTTCAATACTTAAGTCACTAATTAGTAGTGTCCAACCGCTAGTGACATACGCCTACTCGGAGAAATCTCGAAGACAATAATTATAATTTCTCTGATATATACTAATTCCATGTTATTCAATAAAACATTACTTTTGGAATATTTTGGACCGGTATATTATTTAACGTTGAAAAGGGGAAAAAGGCTATATTCATTTCAGTCATAGCCAGTTAAAAAGACACAACTTTATGTTATATCTACAAAACCAATAGAGTTATTTAAAATCTGTGAATTCCACTAAATTCTAATCGAAAAAGTGCCTGAAGAACGTGCTAATATCATTCGTCTGATTTAACAAACAACAAAGATATTGACAAGTATCAAAATAGCGAAAAATCGAGTTCTGTGTTATAACTCGAAAACAAAACACGATAGCTAATTTTGGTTTTCACCATTGAGTTTCTCTCAAAAAAGACGATACAACAACCTTACTCATTTTTCGATATCTCTTATAGTTAACGAGATCTCCTATAGTAACATCGAATTTGGCCCACCCTGTACAAACATGTCGTATGGGTGGCGGTTTATTGATAACCTCTAATGACGATATTACATCCGTTGATACAATGAGCAATATCGCCGATAATTCCGTGCCATAAAGTTTAATAGTGATGGAATGCGTAGGTGTGCCAATTCGCGACAATAACTCGGGTCGTTAATCGTGCGACCCCTACCGTTGAAATTGCGAACTATGTATCGTATAGGGGTTGCTTTTCTTTCACGTTCGCGTTATGGCTAGCAGGCGATTTTATACTTCAACAAAAAGCGAACGCTTTGCCTTTCGTCGAGGTGCCGTAAACGTGTCGGGTTATATTTTATGTGCGTTCATATTTAGTTTACGTTGCTCGTATAAAACACCCCGACAGATATGCGGAGACGGTCGGGCCCGGATACTATTATTACACTTTCGAGTAGTTTGGAAATTTTGATTGTAAATTTATACAGCCGCGCTGTTTTGCCGAACAATGCACCCACCGACAGTTTTACGGGGCACGTCGGGCAACTTTTACGTGTAATATTCGCCTACCTCGTTTAGCTTTAAGCCAACAAAGCAGTGTTGTTACTGAAGCCGGTTAACAACACTGAAACTACACGGCGACCTAGTTGGTGGTCGTTGTTGCAAATTTCATTTTGCAATGATTCCTCTTGTATGCCAGATAACGTTTACAAGGTCTGCATAATATTTCGATGCATTCCATAATTACTACGATATAAGCCACGCAAGTACACTCCAGTTACGTATCCTGGTATTGAGTGAATTTGTAAAAATGTTGAGACGAAGTTTTTACTTTATCATACGCAGTATGATAAAGTATTGTAATCGTGCGGGAAAAAAATGAGATTTTAGCGGAAATAGGTCTTTTTGGGTCCCCTGAACATTTTTGACCAAGGTACAAAAAACGTCTGTGTGTGTGTGTGTGTGTGTATGTTTGTGTGTATGTGTGTATGTGTGTATGTGAGTACCCGATTATTGTGGGGACGATTCCGGAGAAACTACTAAAGGTATCGGGGCGAAAGGCCATGTTTAGAAGTTTCGTGACCAAACTGAGAAGCCAAACTAGAGCTGAAAAGCTTTTGGTTCAAGCGAGTCCAAAGAAACTGTATATTTCCTCTCAGCATTTTTCAAGGATTTTGCAAATGAGTCGCCATTTCTGTAATTTCGTCAAAATTGTTAAATAATAAATTAAAGTAGAGGAAATTTTGTATAATTTCTGTCTGACATTTTTTGGTATAATTAATAGTTGTAAGAGCTATAAGAGCAAATTATATTTGATCGATATTTATATATATACTCAATTAATAAATTTTTATTGGCCGTGTTATTATATATGTAACAAGGTAAATATTTGGGAAAACGGCAAAGTTTTTAGTTTTTTTTTTAATTTTCAATATTTCGCCTAAATTTTAGGCTTCTTCAGGAAATTAAAATAGCTATAGACTATAGGTACACATATAACTTTTTTAAACTTCAAGTTTAATACAGTAGCTTTAACAGTTACAGTCCTTAATTTTTTAACTTTTTTGTGGAATCTTCTCAATTATTATGTCAAATATTAGAATGTAATTATCTGCTTGCATGTACCGGGTATTACCAAATATATACCAAACTCTTATGAATAAAGTAGCTTTATGTTCAAAGCTATGCAAATATGATATTAGAAAAAAGTTGTTAGAAATATTATAGGTCATTAAATACGAAATTATAATCACGTTTGCCATTGCATATACAGGCTAATTTTATTTTACCAAAAAGATAAAAATGACATTAGCTAAAGTACTTTTATCTTAAAAGCTATGCCAAAATATTATTTGAAAAAGTATTTCAAAATATTAGAACTCATTAAATATGAAATTATAATCACCTTTGACGTTCTATATACCGGGTGTTCATGCAACGACGAAAGAAATTATAATTTCGCATTTAATGCCCGCTAATTTTTCTAAGCACTTTTTTCACCAGACACAGCAACATTATTTGTTTAAGCAAACAGAAAACGGTTTTCTAACCAAAGAAAGATTATCCAAAAGGTAATTCCGAGCAGAGCAATCAATATTTTTCAAGTTGCTGGCATTTAAACATTACACTTGAAGCTAACCAGGCGCGGATTTTTACCAGCGTCTAGAAGCAGGCTTGCTTACAGACAAGCTTTTACGTGACGCCCCACGTTGGGCGTCAAATCCTATTGTTGCTGTTTTATTGAAAGATACGCAGGTTGTTTCTTCCAATTATTTTATGGCGTGTATATACTATTAAACAAAACAGCTAACATTAAAAATTACAGGTTCAGTCGTAATCTCTCTTGTCAAACTTCTCACAGCCCTTTTATCCTGTTACCCTAGTAATGGATATAATTTCCTTATATAATCTAATAGGGTATTCCGGTCATGTCAAAATTTAAGCAAATATTCGGTTTAACCTATTGTACAATTTATGAGGATTCATAAAGTTAAGCTATGGGCTTTTTGATTTAGTTTTTCTGTGAGATAATTGCAATTAAAAGTGCATTTCGTTTGAATTCACCGACCACCCTCGGAAACACACGATCATTACCGATCCCTATTAGCGCTGGCAACAGCGGACAGCTCTCGAACAGCTGATCGCCCAAGTTGACGGTTGGCTACCCTGTTGTTTGAGAACGAAGTCCAACTCCATTTTCAATTCGGCACAGAACTATGTCGGCGTTGGCGTTTATACATTTTGAAGTCAAGTATTTGATATAACTTCAATAACCAAAGCAGGTGTCAACAAACGAGCGATTCTAAACGTTGACACAACGAAACAAAAAATTACGTGCACCCTAGATATAGCATGTTGTCAAGTCGCTCACTTTGAGCGGTCTTTGTGACGTCACAAAGACCAATCCTAATTCAAAATTCAAACAACGATTTCTCTTAATTTAAAACGATGTTTGATATTTTACTAGTGAAGTAGCAAACAGTAACACCCATAGTTTATAAAAAATGACAATTTAAAAAACACCGGAATACCCTATTAGTAGGTATCATGAGCCCTAAATGAAAGTCGTAGACTAGATTTGCAAGCAAATATACTCATCTCTAATATTTTAACTTTATGAAACCTTCCTTTTTTGACAACTAAACGCTGTCAATCAGATTAGCTTAAATGGTTGACGGACTCAACTAATAGTGTCATAAGCTTGATATACGTGCAGTGTTATTGTGTTATTTTTTGCGTTCGTTATAAACTCATAACGAAACCGCTTTCGGTGTCGTTATGAAAACTCTAGATCAAAAACTTTCAGTAACTTTTAGTAAGATTGATGAAATTGACGTCAACTGTCAAATAAGGCTGACATCTCAATCGCTATTGGCTCGCCTCAATCGTATTTGTGAATTTTACTACAACTACCAACTGTTGAAGAAAAAAAGTACTCTTGATTGTAAGATGACAACCGCAATTTTCGACACTTATGTGAAAATAATGTCACAAAGTAGAAAATATAGTATATAACAGTCGTTTTATAAGGCGCATTGGCGCACTCGTTCCATTTTTCGTTCCATACTCGTGCGCCAGTTTTTGTATTATAATATACTCTAGTATTTATGTCGAGTGTGGCGGAAGACGAATTATTACAACAATCCTGAAATAAATTAACTATTACATATTTAAATTTTTAGTGTAATTGTCAACTTGATAAACTAAAATATAGCACAAATTATTTCGCTTAAAAATAGACCGAACGATTTTTTCTGGCAATTTTAATTAAATTATTATGTATTATACATATTAATTTGAAATTTAACTAAAAGCTGTTTAAAATTACCAGTACCGATACAAATGCAGCTCTTTACACTATACAGTTTCGCGTATATCGGTCGATGCGAACATCACATCATCATTATGAAGTCATTTATTTGAAATAATGACGTCGATTGTTTACATTTGAATACTTGTAATAGCGCGTAAACTGTGGGCGAAAATGGCAAATTGAAAATGCTAATTTATTCGCCACCGGTCGACAAAATTAATTGTCCATTAAATGAAGGCATTGTTATGATAGCGGCATACGCGGTAATAATTCCGGTTGATTCGAATACGTGCTCGTAAATCGGACGACGAGATAGATCCATAATTACCAAAATAATGAACCGATAAAATATATGAAATTATAATACATACGTAATAATAACAATATGATTTATATCCGATTTATACTCGATTGCACCACTTCTTAACTTTAAAGTGGCACTTCAATTTAAGTGTATCTGATATTAATATAATTTTCAAGATCATACTTCCGAACCAACCCACTTTGGCTACGTTCCTTTCACTGTTTGAGAGTAACGAGGTATTTAGATATTTATTTAGATTCTTTTCAGATATCTTTTCTTTTGATGTTACCTGCGCTTGGCGTCATTTCGATTTTTGGCAAAGTCAGAAATTCCGTGATGACATAATTAAAATTTTGACAGCATTACAATAGTATATTATTTGATGAGCATATAATTAAAGATATAAATCGCGAGCATAAAGATTATGTGCGATTCGATTACGACGCTTTATCTACGACTCATAAATTCCATTTTATATCAACATTTTTAAATATGTTTGGCGATGTTGGCGATGCAAACTGTCAATCAACTGCCAACCACGTAGGTGTCCTAGGAAGTCATTATGCAAGAGAACTATCATAATTATTCAAAGCTTATATAATCATAGATTTGTAGACAATGAGCTTATTATTATGTGAGTCGTAGGTACTAGTATATATGTCACAGTCATAGTGATAAATAGGTTATTATTAATAATTACCGGCTATTATTGATAAATTAAAGTGAAGAATTTATCACATGAACCGGCTTTTAATTATAATTTCCAGCATGCTGTGATCTATGTAATATATTTCAATTCGATATTGCATTAAGATGATGCTACAATAGAAGAGCGTCAGATTTGGAATTCTGTTAGTATCTACAATATCTACATAATCGCCACACAACGAACCTATTCACTGGGTTTTCAGTGTTGGGCCTTTAGTGACGTTAGTCCTGACTAACTATTTAGTACTCATGACTAAAATAAGGAAGATTATCAAAACGAGACTAAAAAATGCCAATCCATACTAATTGCATGCACGAGTGTGTGACTCTTTGGATCATGCTTGTTTGCGCAATTGTTATTATCTAAGTAAGTAATAAATTAGAAACTCAGTTTGTATTATTCTGCCAGTGCATACGTACATAGTGCTTCTGTATTTCGCATTTCGTGGCAAGGGACGGTGTAATAAAAACATCAATATTAAACCAGAAGAATTTGCATCTAAACTAGAACAGTGTATATTATACACGAACATAACGGCAATACGATGTTAAAATGTCTCCTACGTCAAACGTCTCCGTCCAAATAAAGAAATTTAATATATTTGATGGACATAAATACATCAAAAGCCAATTTCGCAAAAGTACCTCTTCTGAAATATCTGAAAGGGTAGCTTTTCAGGCCAAGCAATGGACCACCCGCTACTTACACGAAGTTTGGCGTACGCTTTTCGGGGACGGAGAAATCATTTCCGCCAACATTAAAAGCCGAATGCACTACCGCGAGCTGACTTTTCACCCCCTAGCGTCAGGTAGGGGGTGAAAAGTTGCAACTCGCCCGCTGCGCCATCTTTGTGGCGTCCCGCTAATCAATTTTTGCCGCATAACTCGTGCAAAGGAGTGAGGCATATCGGCGAATTGCACCGGAACGAAACTATAAATTTTGTATAAACCTCGTCAAAGCGAACCGACGACGGTCATAAACATAAATTATTGAGCGTCATAAACCTGCACAAACACGAATGCGTATGCTAATACGGGCAGAGGACGCATTATAATGAGTTATGGCGAATGGAAAATTAGATAGCGGGCGCCATTTTGTAGTAAGCTAAATTAATGAATAAACGTTATTTATTATTGTGGACAAGTTCGCTGTTACCGCTATTAGTTTTTTATGGTAGCTCTACACTCAGCCCGAATAAATCGGCGAAACGTTCGGCGAGGCTGGGCGAGGGGGAAAAGAAGGCCATCCACATTCTCGGGGTTCGGCTCGTGGCTCGTCCATTCAGTGCGCATCTGCGGGGACGTCGCTGAAGTAGCAGCGTATAGTGTGTATGCATACTTTCATTGAAATTGTGGTTATTGTTAATTAATAATTAAATGAATAACATAATAGTTATTTAACCAACAAGTATATTAAAAAGAGCGATTAATGATCGAGACTGTTTAACGCACGAGCGAAGCGAGCGCGTTAATTGTCGAGATCATTAATCGCTGTTTAATATTCGAGTTGGTTACAAAATTTTTCCGTCGATCGTATTCTTCTAGCGTCGTCTACATAGATTTTTCTTCGCCGATGTCTTTTTAGGTTATATGACAATTTATGTAACTTGACGCTGACAGTTCTAGAGAGCGGTATGTTTTGATTGGAAGGTTTCTTTTCACATATGTTCGATTGGCCAATCAAACGACGTCATTGCGTCTTGTGATTGGCTATAACAAATCATGCATTAATAGAAATCGTGCATTAATGGAGTACTTTAATAAACGATTTCCTATTCACTAAACTGGCTCGTAAATAAACGATCGACGGAAATAGAAATTTAATTAAATATTTGATTTTTTTGCTAATTGCTATTGATTTATTATTGTGATTAGATACCATATACTAATATATAACATAGTAATATGATTTTCCATAGACAGAAATTATTATTTGCATAAATTTATATTTTCTGATTTTGTATAATGTATTGCGGTATAAATCCAATATTATAGTGCATGTCCATACTGAGTTTATATTTAGGAATTTATTGTGCAAACCATTTTCAGAAAAGGCATCACTTTACGTATCAGCAATTAAAACTCGTACTTTGATTTAATTTGCTGTTTGAACATTTAATTTAATTCTATTTAATTGCTCTGTTATTTTTATCCGTTTAGTTAAATTAAAAGTTTATGAGTTTTGATTAATTGCTTATAACACAAAAATGATGCATTGAATAAAAACCTATGCATAGAATAAAAACGTATGCACCTATGCGACATTCCCCATTAGTGAGGGTAAAATAATACCAATTTACCAGGTAGTCAGCCGGCCCAAGTAATCAAAAAACTGCACCAAAACGATACAATACATACAGAAATCATAGAAAAAAAAAATAAGACATGAATAACGTGGAACTAATAAGATTTATTTGTAAGACTTAAATAATTAATTCTTTAGTTCTAATTAATTAATTATTGATTTAATATTGTTATTAATTTTAGTTTTCATCAGTAATCTTATAATACGGATGGTTAATTTCTTAATATGCATTTGCATTTCTTCAATAATACAGAAATAAATATCATTATCCGGTATATTTTTCTTTTTAACTTTGTGTATGTATTTTTTTTGCTGATAAATTGTAGTAATGCGGACGCTACAAATACAGATAAAAACTATCGGATATTAAATTTAACATCAATGTACACTATTTGTATTTTGCATATAAATGTATTGTGTGCAATATTTTGTAATCTTTTTATTTCAATACTAAATAATTTATTCCATTCATTACCTACTGTTCGGGTTGCATTGATGCACCCCTGTCATATTTGTTGTAGTTGTCATAAATCAGATCCCTGTCATAAATAATACCTTCGGGTACACATAAAAATGCCTTTGAGTCACGTCATTAGACCGACATTGACTGGATCGACGCGAATGCGAATAAATAAAGCGGTTTATGGCGAGACGCTCGCCGAACGCGTGAATTATTCGACTTCTGGCAGTTCGATTGTTAGCGGATTTAAGTGAATGTGGCATCCCCACTCCCAATTCGCGGTCTCTCGCTATGTCTCGCGAGAGTGGGGAAGACGTATTAGAGTTCCGTACTTCAAAACTGAAACAAACATAAACATAAACTATTACGATGTTTCTAATGATCACATTTTTTGAGAAAATAATAATGATACCAGATCTAAATAATTCTAAATAATATCCAATAACTGTCAATATTAATGGAAAATAACTGCGCTTTTATATTATAATTTTTACATAGAATTCTATCTCTACAAACCGAACATCATACATCGCTTTAAATTACCAAAAAAATCGTTAAGCCCATTACGCCCTAGAATTTTTGCTACCGTATTTTAGAATATTGCATGTTTGCAGATAAAGTCGACACGCGGGTAAATATGGAGCTCGGAAAACAAAATATAAAAGCAACGTGTAGGACTAATAAACTCAATTTATTCACGATATTGGAAATCGGGGCTCCGCACGAGGCCAATGTATTGAAATACAAAACAGGTTCATATTAAAAGTAACGTATTTAAAAACCTTGCATCGCGAGACTGGTGAATATGACCGTGTAATTAAAAATCACTTGCCCATGCTGAAATTTCTGATTTCTGAATTGATTGATACTAAGACCCTCGACATCAGTGGCGTACCTAGAGTAAATGGCGCCTATGGCAAACACCGATTGGCGCCCCTCTCCGACGGTAGATTGCTTACGTTTTATTCCTAAAAAAGTACTTTAAAATTGGGTAAAAACAATACAAATTAAATCTATTAGCACTTTATTACAAATTTATTTATAATTTTTACTTTAGCTGACGCAAATTGTTTAATTGTCTATTTCTTCGGTCAATTTTCATTCTATGCAAGATCACATATTCGACTTTGGCCCATCGAGGCTCTCAAATATGAGTAATAATAATTCAAACAATCAACAATTTTATTTGCTCTCAATTTATATCTTTTAAGTGATCTTTCGCAACTGGCAATAGTAACCGCAATATGCTCGCCAGCAATATGACGGCTTGCACGGCTTGTTAACAGCGCTCTAAAATCCAAAATTTCTTCATATAATTCTTGCCATTCACATCACAACTGTAGGTTTCCCCAAATATTACACAAAGTTCTCAAAGCTTTCTTGTAAACGAACACCTCCTTTTTAATTCATTACATAGACGGTCGATAGTCCCTTTTATATCTTCTTTAGCTGATAAACCAGCATCTCTCGATATTTTGCCATCCATTCTTTTCATTCTTCTTTGACGTCTCTCAAATTGAATGTCGGGTTCATTGCATATTTGAATTTCTTCTTCGAGTAAGTCACTAACTAACGATTCTCTTTCATCATGAGCTTTTAACTCTAAAGCTGCATTATGTAAGTTCATTTTAGGATCCTGCAACTTCTTTTTAACGCGGTCAATACGAATGTCTTGTGTCCAGGCAAAACAGCAGCATTATCATAGCCTGTGGCCTGCAATCTTGTAAATTCATGTTGTCTTTCTCTAACCTCTTCAGTATTTCTTAAACCAAGCTTGCAGGGTATTTATCGCTTAATTGTATAAAACCGAGAAATAATTCTTTAATCTGAACATCTATTTTATCAAAATTAAGCTTATAGGGTAAATCTTATAGGGTATTTTACGACAGAGTCAAAATTAGAAATAAGTTTAAACAAACCAAGAATTTCCTGTATTAAAATCTGACTGAAGGACTCTCTGTGGCCTCATAAAAACAGGTCTTTTCAGGAAATCACACGACTTCTGACTTTCTCTTTGATTTTTTTAGTAGGTACAAAATCACACCTGTAGACAGAAAGAGGCCAAGAGTACATGGACAAACAAACGAAAAACGAATGCATGCGTTATTCCTTGGACGTTAGGATTTTTGTTTTCCATATTCATCTTATCTATACTTTTTTTTATTTTCTGTTTCGTATTTGTACGTTAGGCGTACAAATACCGTAATACAAATGCCATACCCTAGTTAAGACTCTGGGTGTGCGGTCCACACGTACAGAACGGGCAGTGTACACCCTAAGATTTAAGAAAAAAAGAAAGAAAACTATTAAAGTATTCCAGCTAAAAAATATTATATATTATATATGTATGCACACCATACATACATTTTAAATAATATTTCTTTATAATACAAATTTAAAGAATCTTACACCACATGGAGTAATAACTGCGGTGCACTTGTCCGGCACAATCATTTCTATCATTGTTAAAACCGAGTAGCTTTTGCGACTACTGCCATCACAGTGCAGCGACAACCGATGCACGTCGGGTTAAAATCGGTGAATATAAGAATCATTCCTGTTTTATACGTACGTAAATAATGTATAGTGAGATCAAAAATGATTGACTTTGATTGACCTGTCCGCTCTTATGGAATAGGGTTATATATGGATGCATATACACATGGCACATTTTTACTAAAGCCCAGTTTCATGCGAGCGGACAGGTCAATCATTTTTGATCACACTGTATGAACTTTCGCAAACTCTACCATTGATAAAATAAAACTACATTCTAGAGACTGAATACTGTACATTTGTTTATTTGTCTGGTGTCCAATCTTTACTACCAACCGATACGCAGACATTGCGTATAGGTACTACGGAACCATATCGCTCACGCATGTAGCGGCTAGAGGTGCCCACGAGGCACGGACAAACGTTAAACATTCTTCATTCACAAACTTAGGTGTAATTCAAAAACAACCAACAGCTTTTGATCGGTATTTTATCTATGCATTCTTTAAACTCCAATAAGTAATCCAGAGGAAGCCAGATCACATTTTAGAATAATGAAATATAGATCCGTTGTTAGAAGAGCTAAAATAATGAAATATAGACTGTAGGGTACCCAATGATTCATGTGTTTAAAGTTTACTACATAATCATTGTTTAATTTGCGTTTTCCATACAAAAGATCGTGCTGAAGCGCCGCGCGCATTTCGACGCTCTTCGGTCTTTGATTATAGTTTGTGACCCAGTATGAGAGAAATGCCTAACTGCCTTCTCTCGCTTCGATGGTATTGACTCCTGTGTTTTACGGCTCATAACTATAAAACTACAGAACAGAAAAAAAGGAATTAAAGTGTGTCATACTCTTCAGTTTTTCTACAAAAGTTGTATGACTAAAAACTTTTTGCATTTCTCAATTAACGATCGTCTTTTCGATTTTTTCTCCAAAACCGCAGTTTCAATGTTTCAATCTCCTACAGTTTATATTTTGTTCAGGTGGCAGAGTCTCTTCTAGCGATTAGCGTTTAGTTTTATATAATAAGGATGTAAACAAGATTTTGATGGAAGCGGATATATTAGTAAGGAATGTTAACAGGACAACGCAGTTAGCATGCATATAATGTTTTCTAGTTACTGCAATACATATTCCTTGAATTTAATAGCATTCCGACTGTTTGTTAACTTTTAAGACCGAAATAAACATGAACAATACTTTGCGCAGATCGTTCGGAGCGGTCAATGAATCCGTCTGAGGCCGTTTTTGTGGACTTGCAGAATATGGAATTAACAGATTTTTGGATTAGTGGTGAATACTAAATTAAGATTGTTTCATAAACTGAAAAAATATTTAAAAAGTATTGTCAAGAAAGACCGACGAGCGCCGCGTGAATTGCGGGGGGGAATTTTGTAGGGAAAATGCAAGATAAACAATGATTCTGTAATAAACTTTAAAGATATGATTTATTAGGTAGGCAAAGATCGATGCTTCATCATCCTAGCTCTTCTAATAACGGAATTGCTGGCATTGCATAATATAGATGTTTGTAGATCAACCACTAATCAGATCATTTTACAAAAATGCACATTGAAAGAAAGCTGGCATTCCGCAGGTTATTCTGCATTTTAATTCGTTGAAATCTATGGATTATTTCCGGAGTAATTAATTGCGAAAGTTAAACGAATGAAATTTACGGGGCAAAAATAGCGCCAATTCTTCTTAATTTGGAAAAACAGTAGTACCTGTTCAGAAATCCACTTCAGGGCGGGTATCAATGTAATCAACTGATATTCGCTTAATATTGAAACGTATTGAATGTATGTACTACAGTGTACATATAGCGTATAGCAACTGCATGCTATCCAAATCCTCTCTTAGCTAAGCATTGACGTAAGATCTAAAGTCGTGCACTTAACCTCCAACAGAACGATCTATCTAATCCCACACGCGATCCTAGCACACACTTAACAGGAGATATATGGAAACGAAGCGCCATCTAGTCTGAATAGTGTTTGCGATCGGCGCAGTTTCGACAGTATGGGGTAGTAGCTCGTTTACTTATCGCTAAATTAAAGGCTCCTTTCTCGGGTAATGCGTGGGTAACGCAAAGTGTCAGTTATTCAGGCACCTAGGCCTACTCATGGACATGATAGGGCTCCTTGACGAGCCCTTGCTCCACTAAAAGCATTCGATAATCTGCGACATCGAGGAGGCGACTCCTCTTCCACGGTCCCATTATTAATGGAGACGGGAGCGCAGTTGTGGGACGCGCTAGGGGTACGAGAGCCGGCCATTCAATTTTGCCCCTTAATGAGATCCTTGTATCCAAATCAGATCGATTAATCATATTATCTTAAGACGGGCGAATGCCCCCAAGAAATCCTCACCTAACTCAATATTACGGATTAACTTGCGGAAGTAATTTTATTACTAGACATCAGTTTTAATTAAATTTACGTTGAAGTAATTCAGTTATATTTGTACTTGTGGTTGAGCAAATTATATAAATTGGTATTAACAATCGCCATCGTTGAATTTTCTCGGCGACTTTTATCTGAATATACAGCCTGTTTCAGAAATAACGGCTAACCTTGAATGAGCTTATGCCGAAGGACGTAATAAACATGTTTTGTCAATTAACGTATTGTTTAACTTACGACATTCTTAAGAACATTAATAATGAAAACCGGCCTTGTTCACAGCAAGAAAATCGTCAACCTACCACAAGTGTGATGCAATTTCTTACAAAACAATATACTACCACTATTTATCGTTTTCTCATGCTGATTAATTTATTGGCAGCAGTGGTATCAATGATGATACTTTTTATTATCCATTTCTCAGAGAATTTTATTCTTTATAAAAGTTGGCGACTTGTATGAAACCAATACGGCAATAGTCAAATATGTAAATTTCGGTACCATATACCAAGCGATTCAGAATATATGAATTTGTGATAAGAATAAAGTACCTTTATTTTCATTATTATCGATAAAGTCTATTCGGAAATGTTGTTTAGAAGTAAAATTTATATTCAATTATGAAGTCACAGCCCACCTGAAAAATTTTCTTTTTGTTTTTTTTTTAGCTTTTACTCTTATGACTAATATTAGTCAATGCCAGTGATACTAAAATGTTCGCTTTAATCTAATTTTTAGAAATTTGAATACATTTTTTACATTTTCGATTATTTTGGTATGATAACTAATGTTTATTTAGAACTAGCGCAAAATTACTCATTTTCTTGATGCAAAGTGGATGTTTCACCCTGTAGATGATAATAAATCATACAATAACTAATACATGAGCGTGACTTACTATTAATTCAATTAATATTAATGGCTTTGGATATGTTTATAACAGCAGTTATCGATCTACAGAAAAGCAATTATCTCAATGTTGCTGATATTTTCAATGCAAACACCCGGACAACTAAATTCCCCATTCCACCACTTCTAGGATAATCAGAAAATTCAAGCAGACTGGGTCTGTTGTAAATCTCTTTAAGAAACACCTCAAAAAATATATTGCCGAAAATAGGAAAGCAAGTTTACCAGTGTTGCAAGCGGTAGTCGTGCATAGAACGACTTCGGTTCGACAAATTGCTTCTCACATCCAACGCAGTAAATCAACAGCACATAAATGGTAAAACTGAACAAATACCACCATTAAAATCATACGAAATTTATAAGTACACTAAAGGAAAGATACTATGGCATCAGTACCATACTTATGACATCATGCCTAATGCCATCTGCCATCTGGTTTGAGGGAGAGATGGAAGAGAACAGATTGTTTTTTGTTGATTAGACGGGGCGACATTTACGTCAAATAGCACTGTTTTTTCATAAAATAGCCATTGGTGGACACAAGAAAACCCGAATTTTACAGTAGAATGCCGATATTAGTACGATTTTAAGACAAATCTACAGTGTGGTATTTTGAAAAATCAAATCTAGGCCCTTTTTTTGTTAAAATTTAAATGTAGATTTGTATCTTTAAAAGTGTGTTAATACCTTTTTTAAAGATCGTCAGGAACTTTTTAAACCAGAAATTAGGTTAGAAATTATTAAATTTTAATTCTAAGCAACATCTTCAAGTAAAGTTTATCGATAATAATGAAGTCATACCAGATACAATAGTCTCTTGCCTTTAGTTTAGTAGTTATTTTGGTTTATGAAGGCGATATTTATTCAGTTTTTGTATGTTATGTGATGGTCATTTACTGCATTGGGTGTGAGAAGCAATTTGTCAAGTCGTTCTATGCAGGGCCGCCGCGTATGAGCGTGCAGGTTGTGCACCGCACAAAGGCGCCTTGTCCAGGGGGGCGCCATTTCGAATTACAAAGCAAAATGTTTACTCCGAAAAAGTGCAATTCACTATAGGTTACCTTAATATTTCCATATTGCAGAGTAGCACATCCTAGCTAACTGTAGATTACTGTACGTACAAGTTGGATGCTGATAAATTTAATTATGTATGTGAACCTAGTATTTACACAACCTCCAGATGCGATTAAGTAAGAAATGTACTATGATTCAACTCAGCAGGATTGTATGAAACTGAGAAAGAATACTGGCAGTCAGTGGTAGAACGATTAATTACATCATACTGTACCTAGCCAGACAATAATTAGCTTTCAGAGTTTCTTCTATAAAGCTTTTTGTCAATGACAACGGTAACTTCTTAAAATTATATATATGAATTGTTCCATCTTGCACATTCACGTGACTGATATATTGGAATAAAACTATGGTTGTTTTGTGAATGTCGAGTATATTAATTACAGGAGATCGATTTCGGTCTTTAAAAAACCATCTTCAGGCCAATAGTAATTTATTAAATTTTACTTATTAACTTTACCTAATGACTATTGGCCTGAAGATGGTTTTTTAAAGACCGAAATCGATCGCCTGTAATTAATATACTCGATACTCACAAAACAGCCATAGTTTTATTCCAACATATTCTTAAAATTAATTGAAACTATATCCAAATTTGATTCGGTAATGGCAGAATACTTACGACGCATCCAGCTATCAACAAAAAGGACAGCACACTATTTAGGCGATCAAATTCAAATTGAAATTGTTCAAATTATTTCCAACGTAATACAACAGAAAATTATAGAAATGGAAAAACGTTCGAAATATTTGTTAATAATTTTAGATACTACTCCGGATGTAATAATGTCATAATGAAGAATAAACTATTACTGTTATTAGATTTGTAAACCATAACAAAGATAGAAATGCTGCTGAAATACGTGAAGATTTTTTGGGTTTTCAATCAATTGATGACAGACACCACTGCTCAAGGGTTGTTCGAATTTATTACTAATCATTTCAAAATGAATCTCGATATTTCTAATTTACGAGGGCAAGCTTATGATAATGCTGCTAACATGCGTGGGAAGCATAATGTCCTCCAACAAAAATAATTGAAATAAATTTAAGAGCTTTCTTTTACCGTATTCATTAAA
>OZ030397.1:33867316-34103013 GCA_964023965.1 Melinopterus prodromus
GTAATTTTACCCGGAGTCTTTTTTGGGTTCGTAATTTTACCGGACTTTTTAGTTGGGTTCGTAATTTTACCCGGAGTTTTAGTTGGGTTCGTAATGTTACCCGGAGTTTTACTTGGGTTCGTAATTTTACCCGAACTTTTTAGTTGGGTTCGTATTTTTTACCCGGACTTTTAGTTGGGTTCGTAATTTTACCCGGAGTTTTAGTTGGGTTCGTAATTTTACCCGGAGTTTAGTTGGGTTCGTAATTTTACCCGGAGTTTTACTTGGGTTCGTAATTTTTACCCGGAGTTTTATTTGGGTTCGTAATTTTACCCGGAGTTTTAGTTGGGTTCGTAATTTTATCCGGAGTTTTAGTTGGGTTCGTAATTTTACTCGGACTTTTTAGTTGGGTTCGTATTTTTTACCCGGACTTTTAGTTGGGTTCGTAATTTTACCCGGAGTTTTAGTTGGGTTCGTAATTTTACCCGGACTTTTTAGTTGGGTTCGTAATTTTACCCGGACTTTTTAGTTGGGTTCGTAATTTTACCCGGACTTTTTAGTTGGGTTCGTAATTTTACCCGGAGTTTTAGTTGGGTTCGTAATTTTACCCGGACTTTTTAGTTGGGTTCGATTTTTTTACCCGGACTTTTAGTTGGGTTCATAATTTTACCCGGAGTTTTAGTTGGGTTCGTAATTTTACCCGGACTTTTTAGTTGGGTTCGTATTTTTTACCCGGACTTTTAGTTGGGTCGTAATTTTACCCGGAGTTTTAGTTGGGTTCGTAATTTTACCCGGAGTTTTAGTTGGGTTCGTAATTTTACCCGGAGTCTTGAGTTACCCGGACTTTTTAGTTGGGTTCGAATTTTTACCCGGACTTTTAGTTGGGTTCGTAATTTTACCCGGAGTTTTAGTTGGGTTCGTAATTTTCCCCGGAGTTTTAGTTTGGTTCGTAATTTTACCCGGAGTTTTACTTGGGTTCGTAATTTTACCCGGTGTTTTACTTGGGTTCGTAATTTTACCGGAGTTTTAGTTGGGTTCGTAATTTTACCCGGAGTTTTAGTTGGGTTCGTAATTTTACCCGGAATTTTTAGTTGGGTTCGTATTTTTTACCCGGACTTTTAGTTGGGTTCGTAATTTTACCCGGAGTTTTAGTTGGGTTCGTAATTTTACCCGGACTTTTAGTTGAGTTAGTAATTTTACCCGGAGTTTTAGTTGGGTTCGTAATTTTACTCGGACTTTTTAGTTGGGTTCGTAATTTTACCCGGAGTCTTAAGTTAGGTTCGTATTTTTTATCCGGACTTTTTAGTTGGGTTCGTATTTTTTACCCGGAGTTTTAGTTGGGTTCGTAATTTTACCCTGAGTTTTAGTTGGGTTCGCAATTTACCCGGACTTTTTAGTTAGGTTCGTATTTTTACCCGGACTTTTAGTTGGGTTCGTAATTTTACCCGGAGTTTTAGTTGGGTTCGTAATTTTACCCGGAGTTTTAGTTGGGTTCGTAATTTTACCCGGACTTTTTAGTTGGGTTCGTAATTTTACCCGGACTTTTTAGTTGGGTTCGTAATTTTACCCGGACTTTTAGTTGGGTTCGTAATTTTACCCGAAGTTTTAGTTGGGTTCGTAATTTTACCCAGAGTTTTAGTTGCGTTCGTAATTTTACCCGAGTTGTACTGGGGTTCGTAATTTTACCCGGAGTTTTACTTGGGTTCGTAATTTTACCCGGAGTTTTAGTTGGGTTCGTAATTTTACCCGGAGTTTTAGTTGGGTTCGTAATTTTACCCGGACTTTTTAGTTGGGTTCGTATTTTTTACCCGGACTTTTAGTTGGGTTCGTAATTTTACCCGGAGTTTTAGTTGGGTTCGTAATTTTACCCGGAGTTTTAGTTGAGTTCGTAATTTTACCCGGAGTTTTAGTTGGGTTCGTAATTTTACCCGGACTTTTTAGTTGGGTTCGTAATTTTACCCGGACTTTTTAGTTGGGATCGTAATTTTACCCGGAGTCTTAAGTTAGGTTCGTATTTTTTATCCGGACTTTTTAGTTGGGTTCGTATTTTTTACCCGGAGTTTTAGTTGGGTTCGTAATTTTACCCGGAGTTTTACTTGGGTTCGTAATTTTACCCGGACTTTTTAGTTGGGTTCGTATTTTTTACCCGGACTTTTAGTTGGGTTCGTAATTTTACCCGGAGTTTTAGTTGGGTTCGTAATTTTACCCGGAGTTTTAGTTGGGTTCGTAATTTTACCCGGAGTTTTAGTTGGGTTCGTATTTTTTACCCGGACTTTTTAGTTGGGGTTAGTATTTTTACCCGGAGTTTTAGTTGGGTTCGTATTTTTACCCGGAGTTTTAGTTGGGTTCGTAATTTTACCCGGAGTTTTAGTTGGGTTCGTATTTTTTACCCGGACATTTTAGTTGGATTAGCATTTTTTACCCGGAGTTTTAGTTGGGTTCGTACTTTTACCCGGAGTTTTAGTTGGGTTCGTATTTTTTACCCGGAGTTTTAGTTGGGTTCGTATTTTTTACCCGGACTTTTTAGTTGGGTAAGTATTTTTACCCGGAGTTTTAGTTGGGTTCGTATTTTTACCCGGAGCTTTAGTTGGGTTCGTAATTTTACCCGGAGTTTTAGTTGGGTTCGTATCTTTTACCCGGACTATTTAGTTGGGTTAGTATTTTTTACCCGGAGTTTTAGTTGGGTTCGAATTTTTTACCCGAGTTTTAGTTGGGTTCGCATTTTTTACCCGGAATTTTTAGTTGGGTTAGTATTTTTACCCGGAGTTTTAGTAGGGTTCGTATTTTTACCCGGAGTTTTAGTTGGGTTCGTAATTTTTACCCGGAGTTTTAGTTGGGTTCGTATTTTTAACCCGGACTTTTTAGTTGGGTTAGTATTTTTACCCGGAGTTTTAGTTGGGTTCGTATTTTTACCCGGAGTTTTAGTTGGGTTCGTAATTTTATCCGGAGTTTTAGTTGGGTTCGTATTTTTTACCCGGACTTTTTAGTTGGGTTAGTATTTTTGCCCGGAGTTTTAGTTGGGTTCGTATTTTTTACCCGTAGTTTTAGTTGGGTTCGTAATTTTACCCGGAGTTTTAGTTGGATTCGTAATTTTACCCGGAGTCTTAAGTTAGGTTCGTATTTTTTATCCGGACTTTTTAGTTGGGTTCGTATTTTTTACCCGGAGTTTTAGTTGGGTTCGTAATTTTACCCGGAGTTTTAGTTGGGTTCGTATTTTTTACCCGGACTTTTTAGTTGGGTTAGTATTTTTACCCGGAGTTTTAGTTGGGTTCGTATTTTTACCCGGAGTTTTAGTTGGTTCGTATTTTTACCCGGAGTTTTAGTTGGGTTCGTAATTTTAGCCGGAGTTTTAGTTGGGTTCGTATTCTTTACCCGGACTTTTTAGTTGGGTTCGTAATTTTACCCGGAGTTTTAGTTGGGTTCGTAATTTTACCCGGAGTTTTAGTTGGGTTCGTAATTTTACCCGGAGGTTTAGTTGGGTTCGTAATTTTACCCGGACTTTTTAGTTGGGTTCGTATTTTTTACCCGGACTTTTAGTTGGGTTCGTAATTTTACCCGGAGTTTTAGTTGGGTTCGTAATTTTACCCGGAGTTTAGTTGAGGTAGTAATTTTACCCGGAGTTTTAGTTGGGTTCGTATTTTTACCCGGACTTTTTATTTGGGTTCGTAATTTTACCCGGACTTTTAGTTGGGTTCGTAATTTTACCCGGAGTTTTAGTTGGGTTAGTAATTTTACCCGGAGTTTTACTTGGGTTTGTAATTTTACCCGAACTTTTTAGTTGGGTTCGTATTTTTTACCCGGACTTTTAGTTGGGTTCGTAATTTTACCCGGAGTTTTAGTTGGGTTCGTAATTTTACCCGGAGTTTTAGTTGGGTTCGTAATTTTACCCGGAGTTTTATTTGGGTTCGTAATTTTACCCGGTGTTTTACTTGGGTTCGTAATTTTACCCGGAGTTTTAGTTGGGTTCGTAATTTTACCCGGAGTTTTAGTTGGGTTCGTAATTTTACCCGCACTTTTTAGTTGGGTTCGTATTTTTTACCCGGACTTTTAGTTGGGATCGTAATTTTACCCGGAGGGTTCGTTGGGTTCGCAATTTTACCCGGACTTTTTAGTTGGGTTCGTAATTTTACCCGGACTTTTTAGTTGGGTTCGTAATTTTACCCGGACTTTTTAGTTGGGTTCGTATTTTTTACCCGGACTTTTAGTTGGGTTCGTAATTTTACCCGGAGTTTTAGTTGGGTTCGTAATTTTACCCGGAGTTTTAGTTGAGTTCGTAATTTTACCCGGAGTTTTAGTTGGGTTCGTAATTTTACCCGGACTTTTTAGTTGGGTTCGTAATTTTACCCGGACTTTTTAGTTGGGATCGTAATTTTACCCGGAGTCTTAAGTTAGGTTCGTATTTTTTATCCGGACTTTTTAGTTGGGTTCGTATTTTTTACCCGGAGTTTTAGTTGGGTTCGTAATTTTACCCGGAGTTTTACTTGGGTTCGTAATTTTACCCGGACTTTTTAGTTGGGTTCGTATTTTTTACCCGGACTTTTAGTTGGGTTCGTAATTTTACCCGGAGTTTTAGTTGGGTTCGTAATTTTACCCGGAGTTTTAGTTGGGTTCGTAATTTTACCCGGAGTTTTAGTTGGGTTCGTATTTTTTACCCGGACTTTTTAGTTGGGGTTAGTATTTTTACCCGGAGTTTTAGTTGGGTTCGTATTTTTACCCGGAGTTTTAGTTGGGTTCGTAATTTTACCCGGAGTTTTAGTTGGGTTCGTATTTTTTACCCGGACATTTTAGTTGGATTAGCATTTTTTACCCGGAGTTTTAGTTGGGTTCGTACTTTTACCCGGAGTTTTAGTTGGGTTCGTATTTTTTACCCGGAGTTTTAGTTGGGTTCGTATTTTTTACCCGGACTTTTTAGTTGGGTAAGTATTTTTACCCGGAGTTTTAGTTGGGTTCGTATTTTTACCCGGAGCTTTAGTTGGGTTCGTAATTTTACCCGGAGTTTTAGTTGGGTTCGTATCTTTTACCCGGACTATTTAGTTGGGTTAGTATTTTTTACCCGGAGTTTTAGTTGGGTTCGTATTTTTTACCCGGAGTTTTAGTTGGGTTCGCATTTTTTACCCGGAATTTTTAGTTGGGTTAGTATTTTTACCCGGAGTTTTAGTAGGGTTCGTATTTTTACCCGGAGTTTTAGTTGGGTTCGTAATTTTACCCGGAGTTTTAGTTGGGTTCGTATTTTTAACCCGGACTTTTTAGTTGGGTTAGTATTTTTACCCGGAGTTTTAGTTGGGTTCGTATTTTTACCCGGAGTTTTAGTTGGGTTCGTAATTTTATCCGGAGTTTTAGTTGGGTTCGTATTTTTTACCCGGACTTTTTAGTTGGGTTAGTATTTTTGCCCGGAGTTTTAGTTGGGTTCGTATTTTTTACCCGTAGTTTTAGTTGGGTTCGTAATTTTACCCGGAGTTTTAGTTGGATTCGTAATTTTACCCGGAGTCTTAAGTTAGGTTCGTATTTTTTATCCGGACTTTTTAGTTGGGTTCGTATTTTTTACCCGGAGTTTTAGTTGGGTTCGTAATTTTACCCGGAGTTTTAGTTGGGTTCGTATTTTTTACCCGGACTTTTTAGTTGGGTTAGTATTTTTACCCGGAGTTTTAGTTGGGTTCGTATTTTTACCCGGAGTTTTAGTTGGGTTCGTATTTTTACCCGGAGTTTTAGTTGGGTTCGTAATTTTTGGCCGGAGTTTTAGTTGGGTTCGTATTCTTTACCCGGACTTTTTAGTTGGGTTCGTAATTTTACCCGGAGTTTTAGTTGGGTTCGTAATTTTACCCGGAGTTTTAGTTGGGTTCGTAATTTTACCCGGAGGTTTAGTTGGGTTCGTAATTTTACCCGGACTTTTTAGTTGGGTTCGTATTTTTTACCCGGACTTTTAGTTGGGTTCGTAATTTTACCCGGAGTTTTAGTTGGGTTCGTAATTTTACCCGGAGTTTTAGTTGAGGTAGTAATTTTACCCGGAGTTTTAGTTGGGTTCGTAATTTTACCCGGACTTTTTATTTGGGTTCGTAATTTTACCCGGACTTTTTAGTTGGGTTCGTAATTTTACCCGGAGTTTTAGTTGGGTTAGTAATTTTACCCGGAGTTTTACTTGGGTTCGTAATTTTACCCGAACTTTTTAGTTGGGTTCGTATTTTTTACCCGGACTTTTAGTTGGGTTCGTAATTTTACCCGGAGTTTTAGTTGGGTTCGTAATTTTACCCGGAGTTTTAGTTGGGTTCGTAATTTTACCCGGAGTTTTATTTGGGTTCGTAATTTTACCCGGAGTTTTACTTGGGTTCGTAATTTTACCCGGAGTTTTAGTTGGGTTCGTAATTTTACCCGGAGTTTTAGTTGGGTTCGTAATTTTACCCGCACTTTTTAGTTGGGTTCGTATTTTTTACCCGGACTTTTAGTTGGGATCGTAATTTTACCCGGAGTCTTAAGTTAGGTTCGTATTTTTTATCCGGACTTTTTAGTTGGGTTCGTATTTTTTACCCGGAGTTTTAGTTGGGTTCGTAATTTTACCCGGAGTTTTACTTGGGTTCGTAATTTTACCCGGACTTTTTAGTTGGGTTCGTATTTTTTACCCGGACTTTTAGTTGGGTTCGTAATTTTACCCGGAGTTTTAGTTGGGTTCGTAATTTTACCCGGAGTTTTAGTTGGGTTCGTAATTTTACCCGGAGTTTTAGTTGGGTTCGTATTTTTTACCCGGACTTTTTAGTTGGGGTTAGTATTTTTACCCGGAGTTTTAGTTGGGTTCGTATTTTTACCCGGAGTTTTAGTTGGGTTCGTAATTTTACCCGGAGTTTTAGTTGGGTTCGTATTTTTTACCCGGACATTTTAGTTGGATTAGCATTTTTTACCCGGAGTTTTAGTTGGGTTCGTACTTTTACCCGGAGTTTTAGTTGGGTTCGTATTTTTTACCCGGAGTTTTAGTTGGGTTCGTATTTTTTACCCGGACTTTTTAGTTGGGTAAGTATTTTTACCCGGAGTTTTAGTTGGGTTCGTATTTTTACCCGGAGCTTTAGTTGGGTTCGTAATTTTACCCGGAGTTTTAGTTGGGTTCGTATCTTTTACCCGGACTATTTAGTTGGGTTAGTATTTTTTACCCGGAGTTTTAGTTGGGTTCGTATTTTTTACCCGGAGTTTTAGTTGGGTTCGCATTTTTTACCCGGAATTTTTAGTTGGGTTAGTATTTTTACCCGGAGTTTTAGTAGGGTTCGTATTTTTACCCGGAGTTTTAGTTGGGTTCGTAATTTTACCCGGAGTTTTAGTTGGGTTCGTATTTTTAACCCGGACTTTTTAGTTGGGTTAGTATTTTTACCCGGAGTTTTAGTTGGGTTCGTATTTTTACCCGGAGTTTTAGTTGGGTTCGTAATTTTATCCGGAGTTTTAGTTGGGTTCGTATTTTTTACCCGGACTTTTTAGTTGGGTTAGTATTTTTGCCCGGAGTTTTAGTTGGGTTCGTATTTTTTACCCGTAGTTTTAGTTGGGTTCGTAATTTTACCCGGAGTTTTAGTTGGATTCGTAATTTTACCCGGAGTCTTAAGTTAGGTTCGTATTTTTTATCCGGACTTTTTAGTTGGGTTCGTATTTTTTACCCGGAGTTTTAGTTGGGTTCGTAATTTTACCCGGAGTTTTAGTTGGGTTCGTATTTTTTACCCGGACTTTTTAGTTGGGTTAGTATTTTTACCCGGAGTTTTAGTTGGGTTCGTATTTTTACCCGGAGTTTTAGTTGGGTTCGTATTTTTACCCGGAGTTTTAGTTGGGTTCGTAATTTTAGCCGGAGTTTTAGTTGGGTTCGTATTCTTTACCCGGACTTTTTAGTTGGGTTCGTAATTTTACCCGGAGTTTTAGTTGGGTTCGTAATTTTACCCGGAGTTTTAGTTGGGTTCGTAATTTTACCCGGAGGTTTAGTTGGGTTCGTAATTTTACCCGGACTTTTTAGTTGGGTTCGTATTTTTTACCCGGACTTTTAGTTGGGTTCGTAATTTTACCCGGAGTTTTAGTTGGGTTCGTAATTTTACCCGGAGTTTTAGTTGAGGTAGTAATTTTACCCGGAGTTTTAGTTGGGTTCGTAATTTTACCCGGACTTTTTATTTGGGTTCGTAATTTTACCCGGACTTTTTAGTTGGGTTCGTAATTTTACCCGGAGTTTTAGTTGGGTTAGTAATTTTACCCGGAGTTTTACTTGGGTTCGTAATTTTACCCGAACTTTTTAGTTGGGTTCGTATTTTTTACCCGGACTTTTAGTTGGGTTCGTAATTTTACCCGGAGTTTTAGTTGGGTTCGTAATTTTACCCGGAGTTTTAGTTGGGTTCGTAATTTTACCCGGAGTTTTATTTGGGTTCGTAATTTTACCCGGAGTTTTACTTGGGTTCGTAATTTTACCCGGAGTTTTAGTTGGGTTCGTAATTTTACCCGGAGTTTTAGTTGGGTTCGTAATTTTACCCGCACTTTTTAGTTGGGTTCGTATTTTTTACCCGGACTTTTAGTTGGGATCGTAATTTTACCCGGAGGGTTCGTTGGGTTCGCAATTTTACCCGGACTTTTTAGTTGGGTTCGTAATTTTACCCGGACTTTTTAGTTGGTTTCGTAATTTTACCCGGACTTTTTAGTTGGGTTCGTAATTTTACCCGGAGTTTAAGTTGGGTTCGTAATTTTACCCGGACTTTTTAGTTGGGTTCGAATTCTTTACCCGGACTTTTAGTTGGGTTCATAATTTTACCCGGAGTTTTAGTTGGGTTCGTAATTTTACCCGGACTTTTTAGTTGAGTTCGTATTTTTTACCCGGACTTTTAGTTGGGTTCGTAATTTTACCCGGAGTTTTAGTTGGGTTCGTAATTTTACCCGGAGTTTTAGTTGGGTTCGTAATTTTACCCGGAGTCTTGAGTTACCCGGACTTTTTAGTTGGGTTCGTATTTTTACCCGGACTTTTAGTTGGGTTCGTAATTTTACCCGGAGTTTTAGTTGGGTTCGTAATTTTACCCGGAGTTTTAGTTGGATTCATAATTTTACCCGGAGTTGTACTGGGGTTCGTAATTTTACCCGGAGTTTTACTTGGGTTCGTAATTTTACCCGGAGTTTTAGTTGGGTTCGTAATTTTACCCGGAGTTTTAGTTGGGTTCGTATCTTTTACCCGGACTATTTAGTTGGGTTAGTATTTTTTACCCGGAGTTTTAGTTGGGTTCGTGTTTTTTACCCGGAGTTTTAGTTGGGTTCGCATTTTTACCCGGAATTTTTAGTTGGGTTAGTATTTTTACCCGGAGTTTTAGTAGGGTTCGTATTTTTACTCGAAATTTTAGTTGGGTTCGTAATTTTACCCGGAATTTTAGTTGGGTTCGTATTTTTAACCCGGACTTTTTAGTTGGGTTAGTATTTTTACCCGGAGTTTTAGTTGGGTTCGTATTTTTACCCGGAGTTTTAGTTTGGGTTCGTAATTTTATGCAGAGTTTTAGTTGGGTTCGTATTTTTTACCCGGACTTTTTAGTTGCGTTAGTATTTTTGCCCGGAGTTTTAGTTGGGTTCGTATTTTTTACCCGGAGTTTTAGTTGGGTTCGTACTTTTACCCGGAGTTTTAGTTGGGTTCGTAATTTTACCCGAGTCTTAAGTTAGGTTCGTATTTTTTTATCCGGACTTTTTAGTTGGGTTCGTACTTTTTTACCCGGAGTTTTAGTTGGGTTCGTAATTTTACCCGGAGTTTTAGTTGGGTTCGTATTTTTTACCCGGACTTTTTAGTTGGGTTAGTATTTTTACCCGGAGTTTTAGTTGGGTTCGTATTTTTACCCGGAGTTTTAGTTGGGTTCGTATTTTTACCCGGAGTTTTAGTTGGGTTCGTAATTTTAGCCGGAGTTTAGTTGGGTTCGTATTTTTTACCCGGACTTTTTAGTTGGGTTCGTAATTGTACCCGGAGTTTTAGTTGGGTTCGTAATTTTACCCGGAGTTTTAGTTGGGTACGTAATTTTACCCGGAGGTTTAGTTGGGTTCGTAATTTTACCCGGACTTTTTAGTTGGGTTCGTATTTTTTACCCGGTCTTTTAGTTGGGTTCGTAATTTTACCCGGAGTTTTAGTTGGGTTCGTAATTTTACCCGGAGTTTTAGTTGAGTTGGTAATTTTACCCGGAGTCTTTTTTGGGTTCGTAATTTTACCCGGACTTTTTAGTTGGGTTCGTAATTTTACCCGGAGTTTTAGTTGGGTTCGTAATGTTACCCGGAGTTTTACTTGGGTTCGTAATTTTACCCGAACTTTTTAGTTGGGTTCGTATTTTTTACCCGGACTTTTAGTTGGGTTCGTAATTTTACCCGGAGTTTTAGTTGGGTTCGTAATTTTACCCGGAGTTTTAGTTGGGTTCGTAATTTTACCCGGAGTTTTACTTGGGTTCGTAATTTTACCCGGAGTTTTATTTGGGTTCGTAATTTTACCCGGAGTTTTAGTTGGGTTCGTAATTTTATCCGGAGTTTTAGTTGGGTTCGTAATTTTACTCGGACTTTTTAGTTGGGTTCGTATTTTTTACCCGGACTTTTAGTTGGGTTCGTAATTTTACCCGGAGTTTTAGTTGGGTTCGTAATTTTACCCGGACTTTTTAGTTGGGTTCGTAATTTTACCCGGACTTTTTAGTTGGGTTCGTAATTTTACAACGGACTTTTTAGTTGGGTTCGTAATTTTACCCGGAGTTTTAGTTGGGTTCGTAATTTTACCCGGACTTTTTAGTTGGGTTCGATTTTTTTACCCGGACTTTTAGTTGGGTTCATAATTTTACCCGGAGTTTTAGTTGGGTTCGTAATTTTACCCGGACTTTTTAGTTGGGTTCGTATTTTTTACCCGGACTTTTAGTTGGGTTCGTAATTTTACCCGGAGTTTTAGTTGAGTTCGTAATTTTACCCGGAGTTTTAGTTGGGTTCGTAATTTTACCCGGAGTCTTGAGTTACCCGGACTTTTTAGTTGGGTTCGAATTTTTACCCGGACTTTTAGTTGGGTTCGTAATTTTACCCGGAGTTTTAGTTGGGTTCGTAATTTTACCCGGAGTTTTAGTTGGGTTCGTAATTTTACCCGGAGTTTTACTTGGGTTTGTAATTTTACCCGGAGTTTTACTTGGGTTCGTAATTTTACCCGGAGTTTTAGTTGGGTTCGTAATTTTACCCGGAGTTTTAGTTGGGTTCGTAATTTTACCCGGAATTTTTAGTTGGGTTCGTATTTTTTACCCGGACTTTTAGTTGGGTTCGTAATTTTACCCGGAGTTTTAGTTGGGTTCGTAATTTTACCCGGACTTTTAGTTGAGTTAGTAATTTTACCCGGAGTTTTAGTTGGGTTCGTAATTTTACTCGGACTTTTTAGTTGGGTTCGTAATTTTACCCGGAGTCTTAAGTTAGGTTCGTATTTTTTATCCGGACTTTTTAGTTGGGTTCGTATTTTTTACCCGGAGTTTTAGTTGGGTTCGTAATTTTACCCTGAGTTTTAGTTGGGTTCGCAATTTTACCCGGACTTTTTAGTTGGGTTCGTATTTTTTACCCGGACTTTTAGTTGGGTTCGTAATTTTACCCGGAGTTTTAGTTGGGTTCGTAATTTTACCCGGAGTTTTAGTTGGGTTCGTAATTTTACCCGGAGTTTTAGTTGGGTTCGTAATTTTACCCGGAGTTTTACTTGGGTTTGTAATTTTACCCGGAGTTTTACTTGGGTTCGTAATTTTACCCGGAGTTTTAGTTGGGTTCGTAATTTTACCCGGAGTTTTAGTTGGGTTCGTAATTTTACCCGGAATTTTTAGTTGGGTTCGTATTTTTTACCCGGACTTTTAGTTGGGTTCGTAATTTTACCCGGAGTTTTAGTTGGGTTCGTAATTTTACCCGGACTTTTAGTTGAGTTAGTAATTTTACCCGGAGTTTTAGTTGGGTTCGTAATTTTACTCGGACTTTTTAGTTGGGTTCGTAATTTTACCCGGAGTCTTAAGTTAGGTTCGTATTTTTTATCCGGACTTTTTAGTTGGGTTCGTATTTTTTACCCGGAGTTTTAGTTGGGTTCGTAATTTTACCCTGAGTTTTAGTTGGGTTCGCAATTTTACCCGGACTTTTTAGTTGGGTTCGTATTTTTTACCCGGACTTTTAGTTGGGTTCGTAATTTTACCCGGAGTTTTAGTTGGGTTCGTAATTTTACCCGGAGTTTTACTTGGGTTCGTAATTTTACCCGGAGTTTTATTTGGGTTCGTAATTTTACCCGGAGTTTTAGTTGGGTTCGTAATTTTATCCGGAGTTTTAGTTGGGTTCGTAATTTTACTCGGACTTTTTAGTTGGGTTCGTATTTTTTACCCGGACTTTTAGTTGGGTTCGTAATTTTACCCGGAGTTTTAGTTGGGATCGTAATTTTACCCGGACTTTTTAGTTGGGTTCGTAATTTTACCCGGACTTTTTAGTTGGGTTCGTAATTTTACCCGGACTTTTTAGTTGGGTTCGTAATTTTACCCGGAGTTTTAGTTGGGTTCGTAATTTTACCCGGACTTTTTAGTTGGGTTCGATTTTTTTACCCGGACTTTTAGTTGGGTTCATAATTTTACCCGGAGTTTTAGTTGGGTTCGTAATTTTACCCGGACTTTTTAGTTGGGTTCGTATTTTTTACCCGGACTTTTAGTTGGGTTCGTAATTTTACCCGGAGTTTTAGTTGGGTTCGTAATTTTACCCGGAGTTTTAGTTGGGTTCGTAATTTTACCCGGAGTCTTGAGTTACCCGGACTTTTTAGTTGGGTTCGAATTTTTACCCGGACTTTTAGTTGGGTTCGTAATTTTACCCGGAGTTTTAGTTGGGTTCGTAATTTTACCCGGAGTTTTAGTTGGGTTCGTAATTTTACCCGGAGTTTTACTTGGGTTTGTAATTTTACCCGGAGTTTTACTTGGGTTCGTAATTTTACCCGGAGTTTTAGTTGGGTTCGTAATTTTACCCGGAGTTTTAGTTGGGTTCGTAATTTTACCCGGAATTTTTAGTTGGGTTCGTATTTTTTACCCGGACTTTTAGTTGGGTTCGTAATTTTACCCGGAGTTTTAGTTGGGTTCGTAATTTTACCCGGACTTTTAGTTGAGTTAGTAATTTTACCCGGAGTTTTAGTTGGGTTCGTAATTTTACTCGGACTTTTTAGTTGGGTTCGTAATTTTACCCGGAGTCTTAAGTTAGGTTCGTATTTTTTATCCGGACTTTTTAGTTGGGTTCGTATTTTTTACCCGGAGTTTTAGTTGGGTTCGTAATTTTACCCTGAGTTTTAGTTGGGTTCGCAATTTTACCCGGACTTTTTAGTTGGGTTCGTATTTTTTACCCGGACTTTTAGTTGGGTTCGTAATTTTACCCGGAGTTTTAGTTGGGTTCGTAATTTTACCCGGAGTTTTAGTTGGGTTCGTAATTTTACCCGGACTTTTTAGTTGGGTTCGTAATTTTACCCGGACTTTTTAGTTGGGTTCGTAATTTTACCCGGACTTTTAGTTGGGTTCGTAATTTTACCCGAAGTTTTAGTTGGGTTCGTAATTTTACCCAGAGTTTTAGTTGCGTTCGTAATTTTACCCGGAGTTGTACTGGGGTTCGTAATTTTACCCGGAGTTTTACTTGGGTTCGTAATTTTACCCGGAGTTTTAGTTGGGTTCGTAATTTTACCCGGAGTTTTAGTTGGGTTCGTAATTTTACCCGGACTTTTTAGTTGGGTTCGTATTTTTTACCCGGACTTTTAGTTGGGTTCGTAATTTTACCCGGAGTTTTAGTTGGGTTCGTAATTTTACCCGGAGTTTTAGTTGAGTTCGTAATTTTACCCGGAGTTTTAGTTGGGTTCGTAATTTTACCCGGACTTTTTAGTTGGGTTCGTAATTTTACCCGGACTTTTTAGTTGGGATCGTAATTTTACCCGGAGTCTTAAGTTAGGTTCGTATTTTTTATCCGGACTTTTTAGTTGGGTTCGTATTTTTTACCCGGAGTTTTAGTTGGGTTCGTAATTTTACCCGGAGTTTTACTTGGGTTCGTAATTTTACCCGGACTTTTTAGTTGGGTTCGTATTTTTTACCCGGACTTTTAGTTGGGTTCGTAATTTTACCCGGAGTTTTAGTTGGGTTCGTAATTTTACCCGGAGTTTTAGTTGGGTTCGTAATTTTACCCGGAGTTTTAGTTGGGTTCGTATTTTTTACCCGGACTTTTTAGTTGGGGTTAGTATTTTTACCCGGAGTTTTAGTTGGGTTCGTATTTTTACCCGGAGTTTTAGTTGGGTTCGTAATTTTACCCGGAGTTTTAGTTGGGTTCGTATTTTTTACCCGGACATTTTAGTTGGATTAGCATTTTTTACCCGGAGTTTTAGTTGGGTTCGTACTTTTACCCGGAGTTTTAGTTGGGTTCGTATTTTTTACCCGGAGTTTTAGTTGGGTTCGTATTTTTTACCCGGACTTTTTAGTTGGGTAAGTATTTTTACCCGGAGTTTTAGTTGGGTTCGTATTTTTACCCGGAGTTTTAGTTGGGTTCGTAATTTTACCCGGAGTTTTAGTTGGGTTCGTATCTTTTACCCGGACTATTTAGTTGGGTTAGTATTTTTTACCCGGAGTTTTAGTTGGGTTCGTATTTTTTACCCGGAGTTTTAGTTGGGTTCGCATTTTTTACCCGGAATTTTTAGTTGGGTTAGTATTTTTACCCGGAGTTTTAGTAGGGTTCGTATTTTTACCCGGAGTTTTAGTTGGGTTCGAAATTTTACCCGGAGTTTTAGTTGGGTTCGTATTTTTAACCCGGACTTTTTAGTTGGGTTAGTATTTTTACCCGGAGTTTTAGTTGGGTTCGTATTTTTACCCGGAGTTTTAGTTGGGTTCGTAATTTTATCCGGAGTTTTAGTTGGGTTCGTATTTTTTACCCGGAGTTTTAGTTGGGTTCGTATTTTTTACCCGTAGTTTTAGTTGGGTTCGTAATTTTACCCGGAGTTTTAGTTGGATTCGTAATTTTACCCGGAGTCTTAAGTTAGGTTCGTATTTTTTATCCGGACTTTTTAGTTGGGTTCGTATTTTTTACCCGGAGTTTTAGTTGGGTTCGTAATTTTACCCGGAGTTTTAGTTGGGTTCGTATTTTTTACCCGGACTTTTTAGTTGGGTTAGTATTTTTACCCGGAGTTTTAGTTGGGTTCGTATTTTTACCCGGAGTTTTAGTTGGGTTCGTATTTTTACCCGGAGTTTTAGTTGGGTTCGTAATTTTAGCCGGAGTTTTAGTTGGGTTCGTATTCTTTACCCGGACTTTTTAGTTGGGTTCGTAATTTTACCCGGAGTTTTAGTTGGGTTCGTAATTTTACCCGGAGTTTTAGTTGGGTTCGTAATTTTACCCGGAGGTTTAGTTGGGTTCGTAATTTTACCCGGACTTTTTAGTTGGGTTCGTATTTTTTACCCGGACTTTTAGTTGGGTTCGTAATTTTACCCGGAGTTTTAGTTGGGTTCGTAATTTTACCCGGAGTTTTAGTTGAGGTAGTAATTTTACCCGGAGTTTTAGTTGGGTTCGTAATTTTACCCGGACTTTTTATTTGGGTTCGTAATTTTACCCGGACTTTTTAGTTGGGTTCGTAATTTTACCCGGAGTTTTAGTTGGGTTAGTAATTTTACCCGGAGTTTTACTTGGGTTCGTAATTTTACCCGAACTTTTTAGTTGGGTTCGTATTTTTTACCCGGACTTTTAGTTGGGTTCGTAATTTTACCCGGAGTTTTAGTTGGGTTCGTAATTTTACCCGGAGTTTTAGTTGGGTTCGTAATTTTACCCGGAGTTTTACTTGGGTTCGTAATTTTACCCGGACTTTTTAGTTGGGTTCGTATTTTTTACCCGGACTTTTAGTTGGGTTCGTAATTTTACCCGGAGTTTTAGTTGGGTTCGTAATTTTACCCGGAGTTTTAGTTGGGTTCGTAATTTTACCCGGAGTTTTAGTTGGGTTCGTATTTTTTACCCGGACTTTTTAGTTGGGGTTAGTATTTTTACCCGGAGTTTTAGTTGGGTTCGTATTTTTACCCGGAGTTTTAGTTGGGTTCGTAATTTTACCCGGAGTTTTAGTTGGGTTCGTATTTTTTACCCGGACATTTTAGTTGGATTAGCATTTTTTACCCGGAGTTTTAGTTGGGTTCGTACTTTTACCCGGAGTTTTAGTTGGGTTCGTATTTTTTACCCGGAGTTTTAGTTGGGTTCGTATTTTTTACCCGGACTTTTTAGTTGGGTAAGTATTTTTACCCGGAGTTTTAGTTGGGTTCGTATTTTTACCCGGAGTTTTAGTTGGGTTCGTAATTTTACCCGGAGTTTTAGTTGGGTTCGTATCTTTTACCCGGACTATTTAGTTGGGTTAGTATTTTTTACCCGGAGTTTTAGTTGGGTTCGTATTCTTTACCCGGAGTTTTAGTTGGGTTCGCATTTTTTACCCGGAATTTTTAGTTGGGTTAGTATTTTTACCCGGAGTTTTAGTAGGGTTCGTATTTTTACCCGGAGTTTTAGTTGGGTTCGAAATTTTACCCGGAGTTTTAGTTGGGTTCGTATTTTTAACCCGGACTTTTTAGTTGGGTTAGTATTTTTACCCGGAGTTTTAGTTGGGTTCGTATTTTTACCCGGAGTTTTAGTTGGGTTCGTAATTTTATCCGGAGTTTTAGTTGGGTTCGTATTTTTTACCCGGAGTTTTAGTTGGGTTCGTATTTTTTACCCGTAGTTTTAGTTGGGTTCGTAATTTTACCCGGAGTTTTAGTTGGATTCGTAATTTTACCCGGAGTCTTAAGTTAGGTTCGTATTTTTTATCCGGACTTTTTAGTTGGGTTCGTATTTTTTACCCGGAGTTTTAGTTGGGTTCGTAATTTTACCCGGAGTTTTAGTTGGGTTCGTATTTTTTACCCGGACTTTTTAGTTGGGTTAGTATTTTTACCCGGAGTTTTAGTTGGGTTCGTATTTTTACCCGGAGTTTTAGTTGGGTTCGTATTTTTACCCGGAGTTTTAGTTGGGTTCGTAATTTTAGCCGGAGTTTTAGTTGGGTTCGTATTCTTTACCCGGACTTTTTAGTTGGGTTCGTAATTTTACCCGGAGTTTTAGTTGGGTTCGTAATTTTACCCGGAGTTTTAGTTGGGTTCGTAATTTTACCCGGAGGTTTAGTTGGGTTCGTAATTTTACCCGGACTTTTTAGTTGGGTTCGTATTTTTTACCCGGACTTTTAGTTGGGTTCGTAATTTTACCCGGAGTTTTAGTTGGGTTCGTAATTTTACCCGGACTTTTTATTTGGGTTCGTAATTTTACCCGGACTTTTTAGTTGGGTTCGTAATTTTACCCGGAGTTTTAGTTGGGTTAGTAATTTTACCCGGAGTTTTACTTGGGTTCGTAATTTTACCCGAACTTTTTAGTTGGGTTCGTATTTTTTACCCGGACTTTTAGTTGGGTTCGTAATTTTACCCGGAGTTTTAGTTGGGTTCGTAATTTTACCCGGAGTTTTAGTTGGGTTCGTAATTTTACCCGGAGTTTTATTTGGGTTCGTAATTTTACCCGGAGTTTTACTTGGGTTCGTAATTTTACCCGGAGTTTTAGTTGGGTTCGTAATTTTACCCGGAGTTTTAGTTGGGTTCGTAATTTTACCCGCACTTTTTAGTTGGGTTCGTATTTTTTACCCGGACTTTTAGTTGGGATCGTAATTTTACCCGGAGGGTTCGTTGGGTTCGCAATTTTACCCGGACTTTTTAGTTGGGTTCGTAATTTTACCCGGACTTTTTAGTTGGGTTCGTAATTTTACCCGGACTTTTTAGTTGGGTTCGTAATTTTACCCGGAGTTTTAGTTGGGTTCGTAATTTTACCCGGACTTTTTAGTTGGGTTCGAATTCTTTACCCGGACTTTTAGTTGGGTTCATAATTTTACCCGGAGTTTTAGTTGGGTTCGTAATTTTACCCGGACTTTTTAGTTGAGTTCGTATTTTTTACCCGGACTTTTAGTTGGGTTCGTAATTTTACCCGGAGTTTTAGTTGGGTTCGTAATTTTACCCGGAGTTTTAGTTGGGTTCGTAATTTTACCCGGAGTCTTGAGTTACCCGGACTTTTTAGTTGGGTTCGTATTTTTACCCGGACTTTTAGTTGGGTTCGTAATTTTACCCGGAGTTTTAGTTGGGTTCGTAATTTTACCCGGAGTTTTAGTTGGATTCATAATTTTACCCGGAGTTTTACTTGGGTTCGTAATTTTACCCGGAGTTTTACTTGGGTTCGTAATTTTACCCGGAGTTTTAGTTGGGTTCGTAATTTTACCCGGAGTTTTAGTTGGGTTCGTAATTTTACCCGGACTTTTTAGTTGGGTTCGTATTTTTTACCCGGACTTTTAGTTGGGTTCGTAATTTTACCCGGAGTTTTAGTTGGGTTCGTAATTTTACCCGGAGTTTTAGTTGAGTTAGTAATTTTACCCGGAGTTTTAGTTGGGTTCGTAATTTTACCCGGACTTTTTAGTTGGGTTCGTAATTTTACCCGGAGTCTTAAGTTAGGTTCGTATTTTTTATCCGGACTTTTTAGTTGGGTTCGTATTTTTTACCCGAAGTTTTAGTTGGGTTCGTAATTTTACCCGGAGTTTTAGTTGGGTTCGCAATTTTACCCGGACTTTTTAGTTGGGTTCGTATTTTTTACCCGGACTTTTAGTTGAGTTCGTAATTTTACCCGGAGTTTTAGTTGGGTTCGTAATTTTACCCGGAGTTTTAGTTGAGTTCGGAGTTTTACACGGACTTTTTAGTTGGGTTCGTAATTTTATCCGGACTTTTTAGTTGGGTTCGTAATTTTACCCGGACTTTTAGTTGGGTTCGTAATTTTACCCGGAGTTTTAGTTGGGTTCGTAATTTTACCCGGAGTTTTAGTTGCGTTCGTAATTTTACCCGGAGTTGTACTTGGGTTCGTAATTTTTCCCGGAGTTTTACTTGGGTTCGTAATTTTACCCGGAGTTTTAGTTGGGTTCGTAATTTTACCCGGAGTTTTAGTTGGGTTCGTAATTTTACCCGGACTTTTTAGTTGGGTTCGTATTTTTTACCCGGGCTTTTAGTTGGGTTCGTAATTTTACCCGGAGTTTTAGTTGGGTTCGTAATTTTACCCGGAGTTTTAGTTGAGTTCGTAATTTTACCCGGAGTTTTAGTTGGGTTCGTAATTTTACCCGGACTTTTTAGTTGGGTTCGTAATTTTACCGGGACTTTTTAGTTGGGTTCGTAATTTTACCCGGAGTCTTAAGTTAGGTTCGTATTTTTTATCCGGACTTTTTAGTTGGGTTCGTATTTTTTACCCGGAGTTTTAGTTGGGTTCGTAATTTTACCCGGAGTTTTAGTTGGGTTCGTATTTTTTACCCGGACTTTTTAGTTGGGTTAGTATTTTTACCCGGAGTTTTAGTTGGGTTCGTATTTTTACCCGGAGTTTTAGTTGGGTTCGTATTTTTACCCGGAGTTTTAGTTGGGTTCGTAATTTTAGCCGGAGTTTTAGTTGGGTTCGTATTCTTTACCCGGACTTTTTAGTTGGGTTCGTAATTTTACCCGGAGTTTTAGTTGGGTTCGTAATTTTACCCGGAGTTTTTAGTTGGGTTCGTATTTTTTACCCGGACTTTTAGTTGGTTTCGTAATTTTACCCGGAGTTTTAGTTGGGTTCGTAATTTTACCCGGAGTTTTAGTTGAGTTTTAGTTGGGTTCGTAATTTTACCCGGACTTTTTATTTGGGTTCGTAATTTTACCCGGACTTTTTAGTTGGGTTCGTAATTTTACCCGGAGTTTTAGTTGGGTTCGTAATTTTACCCGGAGTTTTACTTGGGTTCGTAATTTTACCCGAACTTTTTAGTTGGATTCGTATTTTTTACCCGTACTTTTAGTTGGGTTATTAATTTTACCCGGAGTTTTACTTGGGTTCGTAATTTTACCCGAACTTTTTAGTTGGGTTCGTATTTTTTACCCGGACTTTTAGTTGGGTTCGTAATTTTACCCGGAGTTTTAGTTGGGTTCGTAATTTTACCCGGAGTTTTAGTTGGGTTCGTAATTTTACCCGGAGTTTTATTTGGGTTCGTAATTTTACCCGGAGTTTTACTTGGGTTCGTAATTTTACCCGGAGTTTTAGTTGGGTTCGTAATTTTACCCGGAGTTTTAGTTGGGTTCGTAATTTTACCCGCACTTTTTAGTTGGGTTCGTATTTTTTACCCGGACTTTTAGTTGGGATCGTAATTTTACCCGGAGGGTTAGTTGGGTTCGCAATTTTACCCGGACTTTTTAGTTGGGTTCGTAATTTTACCCGGACTTTTTAGTTGGGTTCGTAATTTTACCCGGACTTTTTAGTTGGGTTCGTAATTTTACCCGGAGTTTTAGTTGGGTTCGTAATTTTACCCGGACTTTTTAGTTGGGTTCGAATTCTTTACCCGGACTTTTAGTTGGGTTCATAATTTTACCCGGAGTTTTAGTTGGGTTCGTAATTTTACCCGGACTTTTTAGTTGAGTTCGTATTTTTTACCCGGACTTTTAGTTGGGTTCGTAATTTTACCCGGAGTTTTAGTTGGGTTCGTAATTTTACCCGGAGTTTTAGTTGGGTTCGTAATTTTACCCGGAGTCTTGAGTTACCCGGACTTTTTAGTTGGGTTCGTATTTTTACCCGGACTTTTAGTTGGGTTCGTAATTTTACCCGGAGTTTTAGTTGGGTTCGTAATTTTACCCGGAGTTTTAGTTGGATTCATAATTTTACCCGGAGTTTTACTTGGGTTCGTAATTTTACCCGGAGTTTTACTTGGGTTCGTAATTTTACCCGGAGTTTTAGTTGGGTTCGTAATTTTACCCGGAGTTTTAGTTGGGTTCGTAATTTTACCCGGACTTTTTAGTTGGGTTCGTATTTTTTACCCGGACTTTTAGTTGGGTTCGTAATTTTACCCGGAGTTTTAGTTGGGTTCGTAATTTTACCCGGAGTTTTAGTTGAGTTAGTAATTTTACCCGGAGTTTTAGTTGGGTTCGTAATTTTACCCGGACTTTTTAGTTGGGTTCGTAATTTTACCCGGAGTCTTAAGTTAGGTTCGTATTTTTTATCCGGACTTTTTAGTTGGGTTCGTATTTTTTACCCGAAGTTTTAGTTGGGTTCGTAATTTTACCCGGAGTTTTAGTTGGGTTCGCAATTTTACCCGGACTTTTTAGTTGGGTTCGTATTTTTTACCCGGACTTTTAGTTGGGTTCGTAATTTTACCCGGAGTTTTAGTTGGGTTCGTAATTTTACCCGGAGTTTTAGTTGAGTTCGGAGTTTTACACGGACTTTTTAGTTGGGTTCGTAATTTTACCCGGACTTTTTAGTTGGGTTCGTAATTTTACCCGGACTTTTAGTTGGGTTCGTAATTTTACCCGGAGTTTTAGTTGGGTTCGTAATTTTACCCGGAGTTTTAGTTGCGTTCGTAATTTTACCCGGAGTTGTACTTGGGTTCGTAATTTTTCCCGGAGTTTTACTTGGGTTCGTAATTTTACCCGGAGTTTTAGTTGGGTTCGTAATTTTACCCGGAGTTTTAGTTGGGTTCGTAATTTTACCCGGACTTTTTAGTTGGGTTCGTATTTTTTACCCGGGCTTTTAGTTGGGTTCGTAATTTTACCCGGAGTTTTAGTTGGGTTCGTAATTTTACCCGGAGTTTTAGTTGAGTTCGTAATTTTACCCGGAGTTTTAGTTGGGTTCGTAATTTTACCCGGACTTTTTAGTTGGGTTCGTAATTTTACCGGGACTTTTTAGTTGGGTTCGTAATTTTACCCGGAGTCTTAAGTTAGGTTCGTATTTTTTATCCGGACTTTTTAGTTGGGTTCGTATTTTTTACCCGGAGTTTTAGTTGGGTTCGTAATTTTACCCGGAGTTTTAGTTGGGTTCGTATTTTTTACCCGGACTTTTTAGTTGGGTTAGTATTTTTACCCGGAGTTTTAGTTGGGTTCGTATTTTTACCCGGAGTTTTAGTTGGGTTCGTATTTTTACCCGGAGTTTTAGTTGGGTTCGTAATTTTAGCCGGAGTTTTAGTTGGGTTCGTATTCTTTACCCGGACTTTTTAGTTGGGTTCGTAATTTTACCCGGAGTTTTAGTTGGGTTCGTAATTTTACCCGGAGTTTTAGTTGGGTTCGTAATTTTACCCGGAGGTTTAGTTGGGTTCGTAATTTTACCCGGAGTTTTTAGTTGGGTTCGTATTTTTTACCCGGACTTTTAGTTGGTTTCGTAATTTTACCCGGAGTTTTAGTTGGGTTCGTAATTTTACCCGGAGTTTTAGTTGAGTTTTAGTTGGGTTCGTAATTTTACCCGGACTTTTTATTTGGGTTCGTAATTTTACCCGGACTTTTTAGTTGGGTTCGTAATTTTACCCGGAGTTTTAGTTGGGTTCGTAATTTTACCCGGAGTTTTACTTGGGTTCGTAATTTTACCCGAACTTTTTAGTTGGATTCGTATTTTTTACCCGTACTTTTAGTTGGGTTCGTAATTTTACCCGGAATTTTAGTTGGGTTCGTAATTTTACCCGGAGTTTTACTTGGGTTCGTAATTTTACCCGGAGTTTTACTTGGGTTCGTAATTTTACCCGGAGTTTTAGTTGGGTTCGTAATTTTACCCGGAGTTTTAGTTGGGTTCGTAATTTTACCCGGACTTTTTAGTTGGGTTCGTATTTTTTACCCGGACTTTTAGTTGGGTTCGTATTTTTTACCCGGAGTTTTAGTTGGGTTCGTATTTTTTACCCGGACTTTTTAGTTGGGTTAGTATTTTTACCCGGAGTTTTAGTTGGGTTCGTAATTTTACCCGGAGTTTTAGTTGGGTTCGTATTTTTACCCGGAGCTTTAGTTGGGTTCGTAATTTTAGCCGGAGTTTTAGTTGGGTTCGTATTCTTTACCCGGACTTTTTAGTTGGGTTCGTAATTTTACCCGGAGTTTTAGTTGGGTTCGTAATTTTACCCGGAGTTTTAGTTGGGTTCGTAATTTTACCCGGAGGTTTAGTTGGGTTCGTAATTTTACCCGGACTTTTTAGTTGGGTTCGTATTTTTTACCCGGACTTTTAGTTGGGTTCGTAATTTTACCCGGAGTTTTAGTTGGGTTCGTAATTTTACCCGGAGTTTTAGTTGAGTTGGTAATTTTACCCGGAGTTTTAGTTGGGTTCGTAATTTTACCCGGACTTTTTATTTGGGTTCGTAATTTTACCCGGACTTTTTAGTTGGGTTCGTAATTTTACCCGGAGTTTTAGTTGGGTTCGTAATTTTACCCGGAGTTTTACTTGGGTTCGTAATTTTACCCGAACTTTTTAGTTGGGTTCGTATTTTTTACCCGGACTTTTAGTTGGGTTCGTAATTTTACCCGGAGTTTTAGTTGGGTTCGTAATTTTACCCGGAGTTTTAGTTGCGTTCGTAATTTTACCCGGAGTTGTAATTGGGATCGTAATTTTACCCGGAGTTTTACTTGGGTTCGTAATTTTACACGGAGTTTTAGTTGGGTTCGTAATTTTACCCGGAGTTTTAGTTGGGTTCGTAATTTTACCCGGACTTTTTAGTTGGGTTCGTATTTTTTACCCGGACTTTTAGTTGGGTTCGTAATTTTACCCGGAGTTTTAGTTGGGTTTGTAATTTTACCCGGAGTTTTAGTTGAGTTCGTAATTTTACCCGGAGTTTTAGTTGGGTTCGTAATTTTACCCGGACTTTTTAGTTGGGTTCGTAATTTTACCCGGACTTTTTAGTTGGGTTCGTAATTTTACCCGGACTTTTTAGTTGGGTTCGTAATTTTACCCGGAGTCTTAAGTTAGGTTCGCATTTTTTATTCGGACTTTTTAGTTGGGTTCGTATTTTTTACCCGGAGTTTTAGTTGGGTTCGTAATTTTACCCGGAGTTTTAGTTGGGTTTGTATTTTTTACCCGGACTTTTTAGTTGGGTTAGTATTTTTACCCGGAGTTTTAGTTGGGTTCGTATTTTTACCCGGAGTTTTAGTTGGGTTCGTATTTTTACCCGGAGTTTTAGTTGGGTTCGTAATTTTAGCCGGAGTTTTAGTTGGGTTCGTATTCTTTACCCGGACTTTTTAGTTGGGTTCGTAATTTTACCCGGAGTTTTAGTTGGGTTCGTAATTTTACCCGGAGTTTTAGTTGGGTTCGTAATTTTACCCGGAGGTTTATTTGGGTTCGTAATTTTACCCGGACTTTTTAGTTGGGTTCGTATTTTTTACCCGGACTTTTAGTTGGGTTCGTAATTTTACCCGGAGTTTTAGTTGGGTTCGTAATTTTACCCGGAGTTTTAGTTGAGTTGGTAATTTTACCCGGAGTTTTAGTTGGGTTCGTAATTTTACCCGGACTTTTTATTTGGGTTCGTAATTTTACCCGGACTTTTTAGTTGGGTTCGTAATTTTACCCGGAGTTTTAGTTGGGTTCGTAATTTTACCCGGAGTTTTACTTTGGTTCGTAATTTTACCCGAACTTTTTAGTTGGGTTCGTATTTTTTACCCGGACTTTTAGTTGGGTTCGTAATTTTACCCGGAGTTTTAGTTGAGTTGGTAATTTTACCCGGAGTTTTAGTTGGGTTCGTAATTTTACCCGGACTTTTTATTTGGGTTCGTAATTTTACCCGGACTTTTTAGTTGGGTTCGTAATTTTACCCGGAGTTTTAGTTGGGTTCGTAATTTTACCCGGAGTTTTACTTGGGTTCGTAATTTTACCCGAACTTTTTAGTTGGGTTCGTATTTTTTACCCGGACTTTTAGTTGGGTTCGTAATTTTACCCGGAGTTTTAGTTGGGTTCGTAATTTTACCCGGAGTTTTAGTTGCGTTCGTAATTTTACCCGGAGTTGTAATTGGGATCGTAATTTTACCCGGAGTTTTACTTGGGTTCGTAATTTTACCCGGTGTTTTAGTTGGGTTCGTAATTTTACCCGGAGTTTTAGTTGGGTTCGTAATTTTACCCGGACTTTTTAGTTGGGTTCGTATTTTTTACCCGGACTTTTAGTTGGGTTCGTAATTTTACCCGGAGTTTTAGTTGAGTTTGTAATTTTACCCGGAGTTTTAGTTGGGTTCGTAATTTTACCCGGAGGTTTAGTTGGGTTCGTAATTTTACCCGGACTTTTTAGTTGGGTTCGTATTTTTTACCCGGACTTTTAGTTGGGTTCGCAATTTTACCCGGACTTTTTAGTTGGGTTCGTAATTTTACCCGGACTTTTTAGTTGGGTTCGTAATTTTACCCGGAGTTTTAGTTGGGTTCGTAATTTTACCCGGACTTTTTAGTTGGGTTCGAATTCTTTACCCGGACTTTTAGTTGGGTTCATAATTTTACCCGGAGTTTTAGTTGGGTTAGTAATTTTACCCGGACTTTTTAGTTGGGTTCGTATTTTCTACCCGGACTTTTAGTTGGGTTTCGTAATTTTACCCGGAGTTTTAGTTGGGTTCGTAATTTTACCCGGAGTTTTAGTTGGGTTCGTAATTTTACCCGGAGTCTTGAGTTACCCGGACTTTTTAGTTGGGTTCGTATTTTTACCCGGACTTTTAGTTGGGTTCGTAATTTTACCCGGAGTTTTAGTTGGGTTCGTAATTTTACCCGGAGTTTTAGTTGGATTCGTAATTTTACCCGGAGTTTTACTTGGGTTCGTAATTTTACCCGGAGTTTTACTTGGGTTCGTAATTTTACCCGGAGTTTTAGTTGGGTTCGTAATTTTACCCGGAGTTTTAGTTGGGTTCGTAATTTTACCCGGACTTTTTAGTTTGGTTCGTATTTTTTACCCGGACTTTTAGTTGGGTTCGTAATTTTACCCAGAGTTTTAGTTGGGTTCGTAATTTTACCCGGACTTTTTAGTTGGGTTCGAATTCTTTACCCGGACTTTTAGTTGGGTTCATAATTTTACCCGGAGTTTTAGTTGGGTTCGTAATTTTACCCGGACTTTTTAGTTGGGTTCGTATTTTCTACCCGGACTTTTAGTTGGGTTCGTAATTTTACCCGGAGTTTTAGTTGGGTTCGTAATTTTACCCGGAGTTTTAGTTGGGTTCGTAATTTACCCGGAGTCTTGAGTTACCCGGACTTTTTAGTTGGGTTCGTATTTTTACCCGGACTTTTAGTTGGGTTCATAATTTTACCCGGAGTTTTAGTTGGGTTCGTAATTTTACCCGGAGTTTTAGTTTGATTCGTAATTTTTACCCGGAGTTTTACTTGGGTTCGTAATTTTACCCGGAGTTTTACTTGGGTTCGTAATTTTACCCGGAGTTTTAGTTGGGTTCGTAATTTTACCCGGAGTTTTAGTTGGGTTCGTAATTTTACCCGGACTTTTTAGTTTGGTTCGTATTTTTTACCCGGACTTTTAGTTGGGTTCGTAATTTTACCCGGAGTTTTAGTTGGGTTCGTAATTTTACCCGGAGTTTTAGTTGAGTTAGTAATTTTACCCGGAGTTTTAGTTGGGATCGTAATTTTACCCGGACTTTTTAGTTGGGTTCGTAATTTTACCCGGAGTCTTAAGTTAGGTTCGTATTTTTTATCCGGACTTTTTAGTTGGGTTCGTATTTTTTACCCGAAGTTTTAGTTGGGTTCGTAATTTTACCCGGAGTTTTAGTTGGGTTCGCAATTTTACCCGGACTTTTTAGTTGGGGTTCGTATTTTTTACCCGGACTTTTAGTTGGGTTCGTAATTTTACCCGGAGTTTTAGTTGGGTTCGTAATTTTACCCGGAGTTTTAGTTGAGTTCGGAATTTTACCCGGACTTTTTAGTTGGGTTCGTAATTTTACCCGGACTTTTTAGTTGGGTTCGTAATTTTACCCGGACTTTTAGTTGGGTTCGTAATTTTACCCGGAGTTTTAGTTGGGTTCGTAATTTTACCCGGAGTTTTAGTTGAGTTGGTAATTTTACCCGGAGTTTTAGTTGGGTTCGTAATTTTACCCGGACTTTTTATTTGGGTTCGTAATTTTACCCGGACTTTTTAGTTGGGTTCGTAATTTTACCCGGAGTTTTAGTTGGGTTCGTAATTTTACCCGGAGTTTTACTTTGTTCGTAATTTTACCCGAACTTTTTAGTTGGGTTCGTATTTTTAACCCGGATTTTTAGTTGGGTTCGTAATTTTACCCGGAGTTTTAGTTGAGTTGGTAATTTTACCCGGAGTTTTAGTTGGGTTCGTAATTTTACCCCGGACTTTTTATTTGGGTTCGTAATTTTACCCGGACTTTTTAGTTGGGTTCGTAATTTTACCCGGAGTTTTAGTTGGGTTCGTAATTTTACCCGGAGTTTTACTTGGGTTCGTAATTTTACCCGAACTTTTTAGTTGGGTTCGTATTTTTTACCCGGACTTTTAGTTGGGTTCGTAATTTTTACCCGGAGTTTTAGTTGGGTTCGTAATTTTACCCGGAGTTTTAGTTGCGTTCGTAATTTTACCCGGAGTTGTAATTGGGATCGTAATTTTACCCGGAGTTTTACTTGGGTTCGTAATTTTACCCGGTGTTTTAGTTGGGTTCGTAATTTTACCCGGAGTTTTAGTTGGGTTCGTAATTTTACCCGGACTTTTTAGTTGGGTTCGTATTTTTTACCCGGACTTTTAGTTGGGTTCGTAATTTTACCCGGAGTTTTAGTTGAGTTTGTAATTTTACCCGGAGTTTTAGTTGGGTTCGTAATTTTACCCGGAGGTTTAGTTGGGTTTGTAATTTTACCCGGACTTTTTAGTTGGGTTCGTATTTTTTACCCGGACTTTTAGTTGGGTTCGCAATTTTACCCGGACTTTTTAGTTGGGTTCGTAATTTTACCCGGACTTTTTAGTTGAGTTCGTAATTTTACCCGGAGTTTTAGTTGGGTTCGTAATTTTACCCGGACTTTTTAGTTGGGTTCGAATTCTTTACCCGGACTTTTAGTTGGGTTCATAATTTTACCCGGACTTTTAGTTGGGTTCGTATTTTTACCCGGACTTTTAGTTGGGTTCGTAATTTTACCCGGAGTTTTAGTTGGGTTCGTAATTTTACCCGGAGTTTTAGTTGGATTCGTAATTTTACCCGGAGTTTTACTTGGGTTCGTAATTTTACCCGGAGTTTTACTTGGGTTCGTAATTTTACCCGGAGTTTTAGTTGGGTTCGTAATTTTACCCGGAGTTTTAGTTGGGTTCGTAATTTTACCCGGACTTTTTAGTTTGGTTCGTATTTTTTACCCGGACTTTTAGTTGGGTTCGTAATTTTACCCGGAGTTTTAGTTGGGTTCGTAATTTTACCCGGACTTTTTAGTTGGGTTCGAATTCTTTACCCGGACTTTTAGTTGGGTTCATAATTTTACCCGGAGTTTTAGTTGGGTTCGTAATTTTACCCGGACTTTTTAGTTGGGTTCGTATTTTCTACCCGGACTTTTAGTTGGGTTCGTAATTTTACCCGGAGTTTTAGTTGGGTTCGTAATTTTACCCGGAGTTTTAGTTGGGTTCGTAATTTTACCCGGAGTCTTGAGTTACCCGGACTTTTTAGTTGGGTTCGTATTTTTACCCGGACTTTTAGTTGGGTTCGTAATTTTACCCGGAGTTTTAGTTGGGTTCGTAATTTTACCCGGAGTTTTAGTTTGATTCGTAATTTTACCCGGAGTTTTACTTGGGTTCGTAATTTTACCCGGAGTTTTACTTGGGTTCGTAATTTTACCCGGAGTTTTAGTTGGGTTCGTAATTTTACCCGGAGTTTTAGTTGGGTTCGTAATTTTACCCGGACTTTTTAGTTTGGTTCGTATTTTTTACCCGGACTTTTAGTTGGGTTCGTAATTTTACCCGGAGTTTTAGTTGGGTTCGTAATTTTACCCGGAGTTTTAGTTGAGTTAGTAATTTTACCCGGAGTTTTAGTTGGGTTCGTAATTTTACCCGGACTTTTTAGTTGGGTTCGTAATTTTACCCGGAGTCTTAAGTTAGGTTCGTATTTTTTATCCGGACTTTTTAGTTGGGTTCGTATTTTTTACCCGAAGTTTTAGTTGGGTTCGTAATTTTACCCGGAGTTTTAGTTGGGTTCGCAATTTTACCCGGACTTTTTAGTTGGGTTCGTATTTTTTACCCGGACTTTTAGTTGGGTTCGTAATTTTACCCGGAGTTTTAGTTGGGTTCGTAATTTTACCCGGAGTTTTAGTTGAGTTCGGAATTTTACCCGGACTTTTTACTTGGGTTCGTAATTTTACCCGGACTTTTTAGTTGGGTTCGTAATTTTACCCGGACTTTTAGTTGGGTTCGTAATTTTACCCGGAGTTTTAGTTGGGTTCGTAATTTTACCCGGAGTTTTAGTTGCGTTCGTAATTTTACCCGGAGTTGTACTTGGGTTCGTAATTTTTCCCGGAGTTTTACTTGGGTTCGTAATTTTACCCGGAGTTTTAGTTGGGTTCGTAATTTTACCCGGAGTTTTAGTTGGGTTCGTAATTTTACCCGGACTTTTTAGTTGGGTTCGTATTTTTTACCCGGACTTTTAGTTGGGTTCGTAATTTTACCCGGAGTTTTAGTTGGGTTCGTAATTTTACCCGGAGTTTTAGTTGAGTTCGTAATTTTACCCGGAGTTTTAGTTGGGTTCGTAATTTTACCCGGACTTTTTAGTTGGGTTCGTAATTTTACCCGGACTTTTTAGTTGGGTTCGTAATTTTACCCGGAGTCTTAAGTTAGGTTCGTATTTTTTATCCGGACTTTTTAGTTGGGTTCGTATTTTTTACCCGGAGTTTTAGTTGCGTTCGTAATTTTACCCGGAGTTGTACTTGGGTTCGTAATTTTTCCCGGAGTTTTACTTGGGTTCGTAATTTTACCCGGAGTTTTAGTTGAGTTCGTAATTTTACCCGGAGTTTTAGTTGGGTTCGTAATTTTACCCGGACTTTTTAGTTGGGTTCGTATTTTTTACCCGGACTTTTAGTTGGGTTCGTAATTTTACCCGGAGTTTTAGTTGGGTTCGTTATTTTACCCGGAGTTTTAGTTGAGTTCGTAATTTTACCCGGAGTTTTAGTTGGGTTCGTAATTTTACCCGGACTTTTTAGTTGGGTTCGTAATTTTACCCGGACTTTTTAGTTGGGTTCGTAATTTTACCCGGAGTCTTAAGTTAGGTTCGTATTTTTTATCCGGACTTTTTAGTTGGGTTCGTATTTTTTACCCGGAGTTTTAGTTGGGTTCGTAATTTTACCCGGAGTTTTAGTTGGGTTCGTATTTTTTACCCGGACTTTTTAGTTGGGTTAGTATTTTTACCCGGAGTTTTAGTTGGGTTCGTATTTTTACCCGGAGTTTTAGTTGGGTTCGTATTTTTACCCGGAGTTTTAGTTGGGTTCGTAATTTTAGCCGGAGTTTTAGTTGGGTTCGTATTCTTTACCCGGACTTTTTAGTTGGGTTCGTAATTTTACCCGGAGTTTTAGTTGGGTTCGTAATTTTACCCGGACTTTTTATTTGGGTTCGTAATTTTACCCGGACTTTTTAGTTGGGTTCGTAATTTTACCCGGAGTTTTAGTTGGGTTCGTAATTTTACCCGGAGTTTTACTTGGGTTCGTAATTTTACCCGAACTTTTTAGTTGGGTTCGTATTTTTTACCCGGACTTTTAGTTGGGTTCGTAATTTTACCCGGAGTTTTAGTTGCTTTCGTAATTTTACCCGGAGTTTTAGTTGCGTTCGTAATTTTACCCGGAGTTGTAATTGGGATCGTAATTTTACCCGGAGTTTTACTTGGGTTCGTAATTTTACCCGGAGTTTTAGTTGGGTTCGTAATTTTACCCGGAGTTTTAGTTGGGTTCGTAATTTTACCCGGACTTTTTAGTTGGGTTCGTATTTTTTACCCGGACTTTTAGTTGGGTTCGTAATTTTACCCGGAGTTTTAGTTGAGTTTGTAATTTTACCCGGAGTTTTAGTTGGGTTCGTAATTTTACCCGGAGGTTTAGTTGGGTTCGTAATTTTACCCGGACTTTTTAGTTGGGTTCGTATTTTTTACCCGCACTTTTAGTTGGGTTCGCAATTTTACCCGGACTTTTTAGTTGGGTTCGTAATTTTACCCGGACTTTTTAGTTGGGTTCGTAATTTTACCCGGAGTTTTAGTTGGGTTCGTAATTTTACCCGGACTTTTTAGTTGGGTTCGTATTTTCTACCCGGACTTTTAGTTGGGTTCGTAATTTTACCCGGAGTTTTAGTTGGGTTCGTAATTTTACCCGGAGTTTTAGTTGGGTTCGTAATTTTACCCGGAGTCTTGAGTTACCCGGACTTTTTAGTTGGGTTCGTATTTTTACCCGGACTTTTAGTTGGGTTCGTAATTTTACCCGGAGTTTTAGTTGGGTTCGTAATTTTACCCGGAGTTTTAGTTGGATTCGTAATTTTACCCGGAGTTTTACTTGGGTTCGTAATTTTACCCGGAGTTTTACTTGGGTTCGTAATTTTACCCGGAGTTTTAGTTGGGTTCGTAATTTTACCCGGAGTTTTAGTTGGGTTCGTAATTTTACCCGGACTTTTTAGTTTGGTTCGTATTTTTTACCCGGACTTTTAGTTGGGTTCGTAATTTTACCCGGAGTTTTAGTTGGGTTCGTAATTTTACCCGGACTTTTTAGTTGGGTTCGAATTCTTTACCCGGACTTTTAGTTGGGTTCATAATTTTACCCGGAGTTTTAGGTTCGTAATTTTACCCGGAGTTTTAGTTGGGTTCGTAATTTTACCCGGAGTTTTAGTTGAGTTCGGAATTTTACCGGACTTTTTAGTTGGGTTCGTAATTTACCCGGACTTTTTAGTTGGGTTCGTAATTTTACCCGGACTTTTAGTTGGGTTCGTAATTTTACCCGGAGTTTTAGTTGGGTTCGTAATTTTACCCGGAGTTTTAGTTGCGTTCGTAATTTTACCCGGAGTTGTACTTGGGTTCGTAATTTTTCCCGGAGTTTTACTTGGGTTCGTAATTTTACCCGGAGTTTTAGTTGGGTTCGTAATTTTACCCGGAGTTTTAGTTGGGTTCGTAATTTTACCCGACTTTTTAGTTGGGTTCGTATTTTTTACCCGGACTTTTAGTTGGGTTCGTAATTTTACCCGGAGTTTTAGTTGGGTTCGTAATTTTACCCGGAGTTTTAGTTGAGTTCGTAATTTTACCCGGAGTTTTAGTTGGGTTCGTAATTTTACCCGGACTTTTTAGTTGGGTTCGTAATTTTACCCGGACTTTTTAGTTGGGTTCGTAATTTTACCCGGAGTCTTAAGTTAGGTTCGTATTTTTTATCCGGACTTTTTAGTTGGGTTCGTATTTTTTACCCGGAGTTTTAGTTGCGTTCGTAATTTTACCCGGAGTTGTACTTGGGTTCGTAATTTTTCCCGGAGTTTTACTTGGGTTCGTAATTTTACCCGGAGTTTTAGTTGGGTTCGTAATTTTACCCGGAGTTTTAGTTGGGTTCGTAATTTTACCCGGACTTTTTAGTTGGGTTCGTATTTTTTACCCGGACTTTTAGTTGGGTTCGTAATTTTACCCGGAGTTTTAGTTGGGTTCGTAATTTTACCCGGAGTTTTAGTTGAGTTCGTAATTTTACCCGGAGTTTTAGTTGGGTTCGTAATTTTACCCGGACTTTTTAGTTGGGTTCGTAATTTTACCCGGACTTTTTAGTTGGGTTCGTAATTTTACCCGGAGTCTTAAGTTAGGTTCGTATTTTTTATCCGGACTTTTTAGTTGGGTTCGTATTTTTTACCCGGAGTTTTAGTTGGGTTCGTAATTTTACCCGGAGTTTTAGTTGGGTTCGTATTTTTTACCCGGACTTTTTAGTTGGGTTAGTATTTTTACCCGGAGTTTTAGTTGGGTTCGTATTTTTACCCGGAGTTTTAGTTGGGTTCGTATTTTTACCAGGAGTTTTAGTTGGGTTCGTAATTTTAGCCGGAGTTTTAGTTGGGTTCGTATTCTTTACCCGGACTTTTTAGTTGGGTTCGTAATTTTACCCGGAGTTTTAGTTGGGTTCGTAATTTTACCCGGACTTTTTATTTGGGTTCGTAATTTTACCCGGACTTTTTAGTTGGGTTCGTAATTTTACCCGGAGTTTTAGTTGGGTTCGTAATTTTACCCGGAGTTTTACTTGGGTTCGTAATTTTACCCGAACTTTTTAGTTGGGTTCGTATTTTTTACCCGGAATTTTAGTTGGGTTCGTAATTTTACCCGGAGTTTTAGTTGGGTTCGTAATTTTACCCGGAGTTTTAGTTGCGTTCGTAATTTTACCCGGAGTTGTAATTGGGATCGTAATTTTACCCGGAGTTTTACTTGGGTTCGTAATTTTACCCGGAATTTTAGTTGGGTTCGTAATTTTACCCGGAGTTTTAGTTGGGTTCGTAATTTTACCCGGACTTTTTAGTTGGGTTCGTATTTTTTACCCGGACTTTTAGTTGGGTTCGTAATTTTACCCGGAGTTTTAGTTGAGTTTGTAATTTTACACGGAGTTTTAGTTGGGTTCGTAATTTTACCCGGAGGTTTAGTTGGGTTCGTAATTTTACCCGGACTTTTTAGTTGGGTTCGTATTTTTACCCGGACTTTTAGTTGGGTTCGCAATTTTACCCGGACTTTTTAGTTGGGTTCGTAATTTTACCCGGACTTTTTAGTTGGGTTCGTAATTTTACCCGGAGTTTTAGTTGGGTTCGTAATTTTACCCGGACTTTTTAGTTGGGTTCGAATTCTTTACCCGGACTTTTAGTTGGGTTCATAATTTTACCCGGAGTTTTAGTTGGGTTCGTAATTTTACCCGGACTTTTTAGTTGGGTTCGTATTTTCTACCCGGACTTTTAGTTGGGTTCGTAATTTTACCCGGAGTTTTAGTTGGGTTCGTAATTTTACCCGGAGTTTTAGTTGGGTTCGTAATTTTACCCGGAGTCTTGAGTTACCCGGACTTTTTAGTTGGGTTCGTATTTTTACCCGGACTTTTAGTTGGGTTCGTAATTTTACCCGGAGTTTTAGTTGGGTTCGTAATTTTACCCGGAGTTTTAGTTGGATTCGTAATTTTACCCGGAGTTTTACGTGGGTTCGTAATTTTACCCGGAGTTTTACTTGGGTTCGTAATTTTACCCGGAGTTTTAGTTGGGTTCGTAATTTTACCCGGAGTTTTAGTTGGGTTCGTAATTTTACCCGGACTTTTTAGTTTGGTTCGTATTTTTTACCCGGACTTTTAGTTGGGTTCGTAATTTTACCCGGAGTTTTAGTTGGGTTCGTAATTTTACCCGGAGTTTTAGTTGAGTTAGTAATTTTACCCGGAGTTTTAGTTGGGTTCGTAATTTTACCCGGACTTTTTAGTTGGGTTCGTAATTTTACCCGGAGTCTTAAGTTAGGTTCGTATTTTTTATCCGGACTTTTTAGTTGGGTTCGTATTTTTTACCCGAAGTTTTAGTTGGGTTCGTAATTTTACCCGGAGTTTTAGTTGGGTTCGCAATTTTACCCGGACTTTTTAGTTGGGTTCGTATTTTTTACCCGGACTTTTAGTTGGGTTCGTAATTTTACCCGGAGTTTTAGTTGGGTTCGTAATTTTACCCGGAGTTTTAGTTGAGTTCGGAATTTTACCCGGACTTTTTAGTTGGGTTCGTAATTTTACCCGGACTTTTTAGTTGGGTTCGTAATTTTACCCGGACTTTTAGTTGGGTTCGTAATTTTACCCGGAGTTTTAGTTGGGTTCGTAATTTTACCCGGAGTTTTAGTTGCGTTCGTAATTTTACCCGGAGTTGTACTTGGGTTCGTAATTTTTCCCGGAGTTTTACTTGGGTTCGTAATTTTACCCGGAGTTTTAGTTGGGTTCGTAATTTTACCCGGAGTTTTAGTTGGGTTCGTAATCTTACCCGGACTTTTTAGTTGGGTTCGTCTTTTTTACCCGGACTTTTAGTTGGGTTCGTAATTTTACCCGGAGTTTTAGTTGGGTTCGTAATTTTACCCGGAGTTTTAGTTGAGTTCGTAATTTTACCCGGAGTTTTAGTTGGGTTCGTAATTTTACCCGGACTTTTTAGTTGGGTTCGTAATTTTACCCGGACTTTTTAGTTGGGTTCGTAATTTTACCCGGAGTCTTAAGTTAGGTTCGTATTTTTTATCCGGACTTTTTAGTTGGGTTCGTATTTTTTACCCGGAGTTTTAGTTGGGTTCGTAATTTTACCCGGAGTTTTAGTTGGGTTCGTATTTTTTACCCGGACTTTTTAGTTGGGTTAGTATTTTTACCCGGAGTTTTACTTGGGTTCGTATTTTTACCCGGAGTTTTAGTTGGGTTCGTATTTTTACCCGGAGTTTTAGTTGGGTTCGTAATTTTAGCCGGAGTTTTAGTTGGGTTCGTATTCTTTACCCGGACTTTTTAGTTGGGTTCGTAATATTACCCGGAGTTTTAGTTGGGTTCGTAATTTTACCCGGAGTTTTAGTTGGGTTCGTAATTTTACCCGGAGGTTTAGTTGGGTTCGTAATTTTACCCGGACTTTTTAGTTGGGTTCGTATTTTTTACCCGGACTTTTAGTTGGTTTCGTAATTTTACCCGGAGTTTTAGTTGGGTTCGTAATTTTACCCGGAGTTTTAGTTGAGTTTTAGTTGGGTTCGTAATTTTACCCGGACTTTTTATTTGGGTTCGTAATTTTACCCGGACTTTTTAGTTGGGTTCGTAATTTTACCCGGAGTTTTAGTTGGGTTCGTAATTTTACCCGGAGTTTTACTTGGGTTCGTAATTTTACCCGAACTTTTTAGTTGGGTTCGTATTTTTTACCCGGACTTTTAGTTGGGTTCGTAATTTTACCCGGAATTTTAGTTGGGTTCGTAATTTTACCCGGAGTTTTACTTGGGTTCGTAATTTTACCCGGAGTTTTACTTGGGTTCGTAATTTTACCCTAAGTTTTAGTTGGGTTCGTAATTTTACCCGGAGTTTTAGTTGGGTTCGTAATTTTACCCGGACTTTTTAGTTGGGTTCGTATTTTTTACCCGGACTTTTAGTTGGGTTCGTATTTTTTACCCGGAGTTTTAGTTGGGTTCGTATTTTTTACCCGGACTTTTTAGTTGGGTTAGTATTTTTACCCGGAGTTTTAGTTGGGTTCGTATTTTTTACCCGGAGTTTTAGTTGGGTTCGTATTTTTACCCGGAGCTTTAGTTGGGTTCGTAATTTTAGCCGGAGTTTTAGTTGGGTTCGTATTCTTTACCCGGACTTTTTAGTTGGGTTCGTAATTTTACCCGGAGTTTTAGTTGGGGTCGTAATTTTACCCGGAGTTTTAGTTGGGTTCGTAATTTTACCCGGAGGTTTAGTTGGGTTCGTAATTTTACCCGGACTTTTTAGTTGGGTTCGTATTTTTTACCCGGACTTTTAGTTGGGTTCGTAATTTTACCCGGAGTTTTAGTTGGGTTCGTAATTTTACCCGGAGTTTTAGTTGAGTTGGTAATTTTACCCGGAGTTTTAGTTGGGTTCGTAATTTTACCAGGACTTTTTATTTGGGTTCGTAATTTTACCCGGACTTTTTAGTTGGGTTCGTAATTTTACCCGGAGTTTTAGTTGGGCTCGTAATTTTACCCGGAGTTTTACTTGGGTTCGTAATTTTACCCGAACTTTTTAGTTGGGTTCGTATTTTTTACCCGGACTTTTAGTTGGGTTCGTAATTTTACCCGGAGTTTTAGTTGGGTTCGTAATTTTACCCGGAGTTTTAGTTGCGTTCGTAATTTTACCCGGAGTTGTAATTGGGATCGTAATTTTACCCGGAGTTTTACTTGGGTTCGTAATTTTACCCGGAGTTTTAGTTGGGTTCGTAATTTTACCCGGAGTTTTAGTTGGGTTCGTAATTTTACCCGGACCTTTTAGTTGGGTTCGTATTTTTTACCCGGACTTTTAGTTGGGTTCGTAATTTTACCCGAAGTTTTAGTTGGGTTTGTAATTTTACCCGGAGTTTTAGTTGAGTTCGTAATTTTACCCGGAGTTTTAGTTGGGTTCGTAATTTTACCCGGACTTTTTAGTTGGGTTCGTAATTTTACCCGGACTTTTTAGTTGGGTTCGTAATTTTTCCCGGAGTCTTAAGTTAGGTTCGTATTTTTTATTCGGACTTTTTAGTTGGGTTCGTATTTTTTACCCGGAGTTTTAGTTGGGTTCGTAATTTTACCCGGAGTTTTAGTTGGGTTCGTATTTTTTACCCGGACTTTTTAGTTGGGTTAGTATTTTTACCCGGAGTTTTAGTTGGGTTCGTATTTTTACCCGGAGTTTTAGTTGGGTTCGTATTTTTACCCGGAGTTTTAGTTGGGTTCGTAATTTTAGCCGGAGTTTTAGTTGGGTTCGTATTCTTTACCCGGACTTTTTAGTTGGGTTCGTAATTTTACCCGGAGTTTTAGTTGGGTTCGTAATTTTACCCGGAGTTTTAGTTGGGTTCGTAATTTTACCCGGAGGTTTAGTTGGGTTCGTAATTTTACCCGGACTTTTTAGTTGGGTTCGTATTTTTTACCCGGACTTTTAGTTGGGTTCGTTATTTTACCCGGAGTTTTAGTTGGGTTCGTAATTTTACCCGGAGTTTTAGTTGAGTTGGTAATTTTACCCGGAGTTTTAGTTGGGTTCGTAATTTTACCCGGAGTTTTAGTTGGGTTCGTAATTTTACCCGGAGTTTTAGTTGGGTTCGTAATTTTACCCGGAGTTTTAGTTGCGTTCGTAATTTTACCCGGAGTTGTAATTGGGATCGTAATTTTACCCGGAGTTTTACTTGGGTTCGTAATTTTACCCGGAGTTTTAGTTGGGTTCGTAATTTTACCCGGAGTTTTAGTTGGGTTCGTAATTTTACCCGGACCTTTTAGTTGGGTTCGTATTTTTTACCCGGACTTTTAGTTGGGTTCGTAATTTTACCCGAAGTTTTAGTTGGGTTTGTAATTTTACCCGGAGTTTTAGTTGAGTTCGTAATTTTACCCGGAGTTTTAGTTGGGTTCGTAATTTTACCCGGACTTTTTAGTTGGGTTCGTAATTTTACCCGGACTTTTTAGTTGGGTTCGTAATTTTTCCCGGAGTCTTAAGTTAGGTTCGTATTTTTTATTCGGACTTTTTAGTTGGGTTCGTATTTTTTACCCGGAGTTTTAGTTGGGTTCGTAATTTTACCCGGAGTTTTAGTTGGGTTCGTATTTTTTACCCGGACTTTTTAGTTGGGTTAGTATTTTTACCCGGAGTTTTAGTTGGGTTCGTATTTTTACCCGGAGTTTTAGTTGGGTTCGTATTTTTACCCGGAGTTTTAGTTGGGTTCGTAATTTTAGCCGGAGTTTTAGTTGGGTTCGTATTCTTTACCCGGACTTTTTAGTTGGGTTCGTAATTTTACCCGGAGTTTTAGTTGGGTTCGTAATTTTACCCGGAGTTTTAGTTGGGTTCGTAATTTTACCCGGAGGTTTAGTTGGGTTCGTAATTTTACCCGGACTTTTTAGTTGGGTTCGTATTTTTTACCCGGACTTTTAGTTGGGTTCGTTATTTTACCCGGAGTTTTAGTTGGGTTCGTAATTTTACCCGGAGTTTTAGTTGAGTTGGTAATTTTACCCGGAGTTTTAGTTGGGTTCGTAATTTTACCCGGAGTTTTAGTTGGGTTCATAATTTTACCCGGACTTTTTAGTTGGGTTCGTATTTTTTACCCGTACTTTTAGTTGGGTTCGTAATTTTACCCGGAGTTTTAGTTGGGTTCGTAATTTTACCCGGAGTTTTAGTTGGGTTCGTAATTTTAACCGGAGTTTTAGTTGGGTTCGTAATTTTACCCGGAGTTTTACTTGGGTTCGTAATTTTACCCGGAGTTTTAGTTGGGTTCGTAATTTTACCCGGAGTTTTAGTTGGGTTCGTAATTTTACCTGGACTTTTTAGTTGGGTTCGTATTTTTTACCCGGACTTTTAGTTGGGTTCGTAATTTTACCCGGAGTTTTAGTTGGGTTCGTAATTTTACCCGGAGTTTTAGTTGGGTTCGTAATTTTACCCGGAGTTTTACTTGGGTTCGTAATTTTACCCGGACTTTTTAGTTGGGTCCGTATTTTTTACCCGGACTTTTAGTTGGGTTCGTAATTTTACCCGGAGTTTTAGTTGGGTTCGTAATTTTACCCGGAGTTTTAGTTGGGTTCGTAATTTTACCCGGAGTTTTAGTTGGGTTCGTATTTTTTACCCGGACTTTTTAGTTGGGGTTAGTATTTTTACCCGGAGTTTTAGTTGGGTTCGTATTTTTACCCGGAGTTTTAGTTGGGTTCGTAATTTTACCCGGAGTTTTAGTTGGGTTCGTATTTTTTACCCGGACATTTTAGTTGGGTTAGCATTTTTTACCCGGAGTTTTAGTTGGGTTCGTACTTTTACCCGGAGTTTTAGTTGGGTTCGTATTTTTTACCCGGAGTTTTAGTTGGGTTCGTATTTTTTACCCGGACTTTTTAGTTGGGTAAGTATTTTTACCCGGAGTTTTAGTTGGGTTCGTATTTTTACCCGGAGTTTTAGTTGGGTTCGTAATTTTACCCGGAGTTTTAGTTGGGTTCGTATCTTTTACCCGGACTATTTAGTTGGGTTAGTATTTTTTACCCGGAGTTTTAGTTGGGTTCGTGTTTTTTACCCGGAGTTTTAGTTGGGTTCGCATTTTTACCCGGAATTTTTAGTTGGGTTAGTATTTTTACCCGGAGTTTTAGTAGGGTTCGTATTTTTACTCGGAATTTTAGTTGGGTTCGTAATTTTACCCGGAATTTTAGTTGGGTTCGTATTTTTAACCCGGACTTTTTAGTTGGGTTAGTATTTTTACCCGGAGTTTTAGTTGGGTTCGTATTTTTACCCGGAGTTTTAGTTGGGTTCGTAATTTTATCCAGAGTTTTAGTTGGGTTCGTATTTTTTACCCGGACTTTTTAGTTGCGTTAGTATTTTTGCCCGGAGTTTTAGTTGGGTTCGTATTTTTTACCCGGAGTTTTAGTTGGGTTCGTATTTTTACCCGGAGTTTTAGTTGGGTTCGTAATTTTAGCCGGAGTTTTAGTTGGGTTCGTATTCTTTACCCGGACTTTTTAGTTGGGTTCGTAATTTTACCCGGAGTTTTAGTTGGGTTCGTAATTTTACCCGGAGTTTTAGTTGGGTTCGTAATTTTACCCGGAGGTTTAGTTGGGTTCGTAATTTTACCCGGACTTTTTAGTTGGGTTCGTATTTTTTACCCGGACTTTTAGTTGGGTTCGTTATTTTACCCGGAGTTTTAGTTGGGTTCGTAATTTTACCCGGAGTTTTAGTTGAGTTGGTAATTTTACCCGGAGTTTTAGTTGGGTTCGTAATTTTACCCGGAGTTTTAGTTGGGTTCATAATTTTACCCGGACTTTTTAGTTGGGTTCGTATTTTTTACCCGTACTTTTAGTTGGGTTCGTAATTTTACCCGGAGTTTTAGTTGGGTTCGTAATTTTACCCGGAGTTTTAGTTGGGTTCGTAATTTTAACCGGAGTTTTAGTTGGGTTCGTAATTTTACCCGGAGTTTTACTTGGGTTCGTAATTTTACCCGGAGTTTTAGTTGGGTTCGTAATTTTACCCGGAGTTTTAGTTGGGTTCGTAATTTTACCTGGACTTTTTAGTTGGGTTCGTATTTTTTACCCGGACTTTTAGTTGGGTTCGTAATTTTACCCGGAGTTTTAGTTGGGTTCGTAATTTTACCCGGAGTTTTAGTTGGGTTCGTAATTTTACCCGGAGTTTTACTTGGGTTCGTAATTTTACCCGGACTTTTTAGTTGGGTCCGTATTTTTTACCCGGACTTTTAGTTGGGTTCGTAATTTTACCCGGAGTTTTAGTTGGGTTCGTAATTTTACCCGGAGTTTTAGTTGGGTTCGTAATTTTACCCGGAGTTTTAGTTGGGTTCGTATTTTTTACCAGGACATTTTAGTTGGGTTAGCATTTTTTACCCGGAGTTTTAGTTGGGTTCGTACTTTTACCCGGAGTTTTAGTTGGGTTCGTATTTTTTACCCGGAGTTTTAGTTGGGTTCGTATTTTTTACCCGGACTTTTTAGTTGGGTAAGTATTTTTACCCGGAGTTTTAGTTGGGTTCGTATTTTTACCCGGAGTTTTAGTTGGGTTCGTAATTTTACCCGGAGTTTTAGTTGGGTTCGTATCTTTTACCCGGACTATTTAGTTGGGTTAGTATTTTTTACCCGGAGTTTTAGTTGGGTTCGTGTTTTTTACCCGGAGTTTTAGTTGGGTTCGCATTTTTACCCGGAATTTTTAGTTGGGTTAGTATTTTTACCCGGAGTTTTAGTAGGGTTCGTATTTTTACTCGGAATTTTAGTTGGGTTCGTAATTTTACCCGGAATTTTAGTTGGGTTCGTATTTTTAACCCGGACTTTTTAGTTGGGTTAGTATTTTTACCCGGAGTTTTAGTTGGGTTCGTATTTTTACCCGGAGTTTTAGTTGGGTTCGTAATTTTATCCAGAGTTTTAGTTGGGTTCGTATTTTTTACCCGGACTTTTTAGTTGCGTTAGTATTTTTGCCCGGAGTTTTAGTTGGGCTCGTATTTTTTACCCGGAGTTTTAGTTGGGTTCGTATTTTTACCCGGAGTTTTAGTTGGGTTCGTATTTTTAGCCGGAGTTTTAGTTGGGTTCGTATTCTTTACCCGGACTTTTTAGTTGGGTTCGTAATTTTACCCGGAGTTTTAGTTGGGTTCGTAATTTTACCCGGAGTTTTAGTTGGGTTCGTAATTTTACCCGGAGGTTTAGTTGGGCTCGTAATTTTACCCGGACTTTTTAGTTGGGTTCGTATTTTTTACCCGGACTTTTAGTTGGGTTCGTTATTTTACCCGGAGTTTTAGTTGGGTTCGTAATTTTACCCGGAGTTTTAGTTGAGTTGGTAATTTTACCCGGAGTTTTAGTTGGGTTCGTAATTTTACCCGGAGTTTTAGTTGGGTTCATAATTTTACTCGGACTTTTTAGTTGGGTTCGTATTTTTTACCCGTACTTTTAGTTGGGTTCGTAATTTTACCCGGAGTTTTAGTTGGGTTCGTAATTTTACCCGGAGTTTTAGTTGGGTTCGTAATTTTAACCGGAGTTTTAGTTGGGTTCGTAATTTTACCCGGAGTTTTAGTTGGGTTCGTAATTTTACCCGGAGTTTTACTTGGGTTCGTAATTTTACCCGGACTTTTTAGTTGGGTCCGTATTTTTTACCCGGACTTTTAGTTGGGTTCGTAATTTTACCCGGAGTTTTAGTTGGGTTCGTAATTTTACCCGGAGTTTTAGTTGGGTTCGTAATTTTACCCGGAGTTTTAGTTGGGTTCGTATTTTTTACCCGGACTTTTTAGTTGGGGTTAGTATTTTTACCCGGCGTTTTAGTTGGGTTCGTATTTTTACCCGGAGGTTTAGTTGGGTTCGTAATTTTACCCGGACTTTTTAGTTGGGTTCGTATTTTTTACCCGGACTTTTAGTTGGGTTCGCAATTTTACCCGGACTTTTTAGTTGGGTTCGTAATTTTACCCGGACTTTTTAGTTGGGTTCGTAATTTTACCCGGAGTTTTAGTTGGGTTCGTAATTTTACCCGGACTTTTTAGTTGGGTTCGAATTCTTTACCCGGACTTTTAGTTGGGTTCATAATTTTACCCGGAGTTTTAGTTTGGTTCGTAATTTTACCCGGACTTTTTAGTTGGGTTCGTATTTTCTACCCGGACTTTTAGTTGGGTTCGTAATTTTACCCGGAGTTTTAGTTGGGTTCGTAATTTTACCCGGAGTTTTAGTTGGGTTCGTAATTTTACCCGGAGTCTTGAGTTACCCGGACTTTTTAGTTGGGTTCGTATTTTTACCCGGACTTTTAGTTGGGTTCGTAATTTTACCCGGAGTTTTAGTTGGGTTCGTAATTTTACCCGGAGTTTTAGTTGGATTCGTAATTTTACCCGGAGTTTTACGTGGGTTCGTAATTTTACCCGGAGTTTTACTTGGGTTCGTAATTTTACCCGGAGTTTTAGTTGGGTTCGTAATTTTACCCGGAGTTTTAGTTGGGTTCGTAATTTTACCCGGACTTTTTAGTTTGGTTCGTATTTTTTACCCGGACTTTTAGTTGGGTTCGTAATTTTACCCGGAGTTTTAGTTGGGTTCGTAATTTTACCCGGAGTTTTAGTTGGGTTCGTATTTTTTACCCGGACATTTTAGTTGGGTTAGCATTTTTTACCCGGAGTTTTAGTTGGGTTCGTACTTTTACCCGGAGTTTTAGTTGGGTTCGTATTTTTTACCCGGAGTTTTAGTTGGGTTCGTATTTTTTACCCGGACTTTTTAGTTGGGTTCATAATTTTACCCGGACTTTTTAGTTGGGTTCGTATTTTTTACCCGTACTTTTAGTTGGGTTCGTAATTTTACCCGGAGTTTTAGTTGGGTTCGTAATTTTACCCGGAGTTTTAGTTGGGTTCGTAATTTTAACCGGAGTTTTAGTTGGGTTCGTAATTTTACCCGGAGTTTTACTTGGGTTCGTAATTTTACCCGGAGTTTTAGTTGGGTTCGTAATTTTACCCGGAGTTTTAGTTGGGTTCGTAATTTTACCTGGACTTTTTAGTTGGGTTCGTATTTTTTACCCGGACTTTTAGTTGGGTTCGTAATTTTACCCGGAGTTTTAGTTGGGTTCGTAATTTTACCCGGAGTTTTAGTTGGGTTCGTAATTTTACCCGGAGTTTTACTTGGGTTCGTAATTTTACCCGGACTTTTTAGTTGGGTCCGTATTTTTTACCCGGACTTTTAGTTGGGTTCGTAATTTTACCCGGAGTTTTAGTTGGGTTCGTAATTTTACCCAGAGTTTTAGTTGGGTTCGTAATTTTACCCGGAGTTTTAGTTGGGTTCGTATTTTTTACCCGGACATTTTAGTTGGGTTAGCATTTTTTACCCGGAGTTTTAGTTGGGTTCGTACTTTTACCCGGAGTTTTAGTTGGGTTCGTATTTTTTACCCGGAGTTTTAGTTGGGTTCGTATTTTTTACCCGGACTTTTTAGTTGGGTAAGTATTTTTACCCGGAGTTTTAGTTGGGTTCGTATTTTTACCCGGAGTTTTAGTTGGGTTCGTAATTTTACCCGGAGTTTTAGTTGGGTTCGTATCTTTTACCCGGACTATTTAGTTGGGTTAGTATTTTTTACCCGGAGTTTTAGTTGGGTTCGTGTTTTTTACCCGGAGTTTTAGTTGGGTTCGCATTTTTACCCGGAATTTTTAGTTGGGTTAGTATTTTTACCCGGAGTTTTAGTAGGGTTCGTATTTTTACTCGGAATTTTAGTTGGGTTCGTAATTTTACCCGGAATTTTAGTTGGGTTCGTATTTTTAACCCGGACTTTTTAGTTGGGTTAGTATTTTTACCCGGAGTTTTAGTTGGGTTCGTATTTTTACCCGGAGTTTTAGTTGGGTTCGTAATTTTATCCAGAGTTTTAGTTGGGTTCGTATTTTTTACCCGGACTTTTTAGTTGCGTTAGTATTTTTGCCCGGAGTTTTAGTTGGGTTCGTATTTTTTACCCGGAGTTTTAGTTGGGTTCGTATTTTTACCCGGAGTTTTAGTTGGGTTCGTAATTTTAGCCGGAGTTTTAGTTGGGTTCGTATTCTTTACCCGGACTTTTTAGTTGGGTTCGTAATTTTACCCGGAGTTTTAGTTGGGTTCGTAATTTTACCCGGAGTTTTAGTTGGGTTCGTAATTTTACCCGGAGGTTTAGTTGGGTTCGTAATTTTACCCGGACTTTTTAGTTGGGTTCGTATTTTTTACCCGGACTTTTAGTTGGGTTCGTAATTTTACCCGGAGTTTTAGTTGAGTTGGTAATTTTACCCGGAGTTTTAGTTGGGTTCGTAATTTTAGCCGGAGTTTTAGTTGGGTTCGTATTCTTTACCCGGACTTTTTAGTTGGGTTCGTAATTTTACCCGGAGTTTTAGTTGGGTTCGTAATTTTACCCGGAGTTTTAGTTGGGTTCGTAATTTTACCCGGAGGTTTAGTTGGGTTCGTAATTTTACCCGGACTTTTTAGTTGGGTTCGTATTTTTTACCCGGACTTTTAGTTGGGTTCGTTATTTTACCCGGAGTTTTAGTTGGGTTCGTAATTTTGCCCGGAGTTTTAGTTGAGTTGGTAATTTTACCCGGAGTTTTAGTTGGGTTCGTAATTTTACCCGGAGTTTTAGTTGGGTTCATAATTTTACCCGGACTTTTTAGTTGGGTTCGTATTTTTTACCCGTACTTTTAGTTGGGTTCGTAATTTTACCCGGAGTTTTAGTTGGGTTCGTAATTTTACCCGGAGTTTTAGTTGGGTTCGTAATTTTAACCGGAGTTTTAGTTGGGTTCGTAATTTTACCCGGAGTTTTACTTGGGTTCGTAATTTTACCCGGAGTTTTAGTTGGGTTCGTAATTTTACCCGGAGTTTTAGTTGGGTTCGTAATTTTACCTGGACTTTTTAGTTGGGTTCGTATTTTTTACCCGGACTTTTAGTTGGGTTCGTAATTTTACCCGGAGTTTTAGTTGGGTTCGTAATTTTACCCGGAGTTTTAGTTGGGTTCGTAATTTTACCCGGAGTTTTACTTGGGTTCGTAATTTTACCCGGACTTTTTAGTTGGGTCCGTATTTTTTACCCGGACTTTTAGTTGGGTTCGTAATTTTACCCGGAGTTTTAGTTGGGTTCGTAATTTTACCCGGAGTTTTAGTTGGGTTCGTAATTTTACCCGGAGTTTTAGTTGGGTTAGTAGTGATACAGAGCCGGTTCTGGACCACTTTGTGTAAATTCAGCTATTTGAGTAGTATGTAATCAGAGCCTAGAAATTTGAGATTTCTAACCCAATTTGCATTTTTAATTTATGCAGAGATTTTTAATTTATGCAGAGGATGTTGCTGGCCATTGGGGTACATATTAATTAGGATTGGGGGTCATTTTAACTGGGGTACATATTAATTAGGATGTAGTAATTGCCTCATTTTAACTGTGGCGTGTTTACTGGAATTGCTTCATATTGTGAAATTAATATTTGCGGAAGGGTACATATAAATGATGCAAACGGTTTTTAAGGAATGCGAAAAGTATTGATCGTGTTTACCGGGGGGGCAGCATATGGTGTTAATTGTGCGGTATGAGTAAATTGGTAGATGGCAGATTGTGGTGAGTCATCATTAAAGTGGTCAGTTTTGGTCGTGTGCAGTGATGTGCAGCAGATATGTACAGTATGTACTGACCTACCTTAGGGTGCATATTAATTTTTGCATACATAGGGGCAACCGTCGTGTGTGTTTGGTGAAGATTGATTCTTTTTAGAGATAAGTGGATATAAAAATAATACAAAGTAGATACAGAGCCAGAAGTAACAACGATTTTTAATTAAAGGTAAGTGGATGAAAAAATAAATATCATAACACATACAAAATATTTTATTAGTTATTAATATAATTCTTAATTAAACATATATATTAGGGATAGGTATCATAGAAAAATCAGTATTTAACAATTTAAGCACCATTTGAAGTCCAACTTCCACTCTTCTCACTACTAGTTGTCATGGGTGTTTCTTATTATATACGGTACGTTTTCTTCGATGACAACGGCTAAATATTGAAGCTGGATACACTGGAGTCCTACAAATTCCAAAAGGTTGGACAAAATGTAATTATACCTCCTGATGCAACGATAATTAGAATAGTGGGTTTCCATGAAGAAGAAGATGATATAACTGTTTATTCTAAAGACCGACTCTGAACTGGACGAACGTGACGTAGATGATGACCAGGAACATAGTTATAATCAATAATACAAAGTATATACTTACCTTAACATAAGTACATATACACATACCTTATTAATAAATTTGTATTAAAAACACTTGAGTCTTTTTTTATGGGGTAAACTGGGAAAATAAAAGAACAACAGCCACTTAAAAGTGATTTATTAAAAAAACAAAAAAAAAATTATAATATATATATTATTTAATTATAATTTCATCTTTTTCTTCTTCTTTAGCCTTCTTCTTTTCTTGGTCCTCAACCCGAGTCCTAACTTGCGCTTGGTTTTCATTCCAGTTGTAACAATCCAACTACTTATTTTTTCACCTAGTGTCGCTGACGGTGATTTTACTCGTTCCCACGCTTCTTCCTCTAGCACCTTGTCAGCTTCATGTCTCTGCTTTAAATCTTTATATTGGTGATATGCCAGATCATGCCTTTTACAGCTGTCGTCGAGGGGATTAACGCCTTTATCTCCACGAGCAAGACGCTTTTTCAGAAAAGTTCCAGGGCCACAAAAGTTATAGCCCGGAATATGTAATTCTACGGGTAACTTATTTATAAGTGTATTAACAACCCCACTACCGTTCTTAACTACAAGAGGCATTATACTAACCCATTTACAATAGATCTGTATTTTTTATCCAACTTTTTTCATCTAGACCCAACCACTTAACATACATTCTATTTCCCTTTTTTCGCAAAATTTTTTCAATCAATTGCACGTCCGGATACTTGGTTCTCTGTAATTCTTGTTCATAAAACGATCCCATTATTGGTTTATTGCTGACATCTCTAAGTAGATAGGTTGTGGGGTTGGTGTACTGAACCTTATCGACTACAAATACCTCATTGCTCCAGTTTGGATTATAACCTTTCGAAAATATACTACGATACTTTGAAATTCTAACGTAATCATTGCGCTTGAACTTTGTTAACAAATTGCTTAGTTTAATATTGCTATAGACTGTTTTCAACAACTGCTTCTCGTTATGTGAACCAACTCCTGATGGTTTCATTCTTATTGTCGAATGAACTGTATTGTTATATTTAGAGACTATCTCGGGTAGTAATTTTAACCATTTATAAGATCCTTGCATACTAAACTCTTTCCACATCATTGACTTTAATGTTCTATTCACACGCTCTACAATAGATGCTTTCGTTGAACTATAAGTGGAGTAATGATTTATACCAAACTGTTTCATTAGTGTAGAAAAATTCACATTATAAAATTCCGTACCTAAATCACTTTGCACGTTTTTCGGTGGTTGTGTTTGCATAGAAAGAATTTTCTTCATTGCAACTGTCACATCTTTACCCATCTTGCTTTTTATAGGAGCGGCCCAAACAAATTTGCTAAATACATCAATTGCAATTAATATATATCTATATCCACTATTCTGTTGTGCATAAGGACCCATTTCGATTAGATCAATTTGAATTGTATCGTGGAGACCTTTTGTAATAACACGTCTCCGTTTAAATTTCCTTCTAGCCGGTTTATGAAGTTCATCAACCACTTGTTGTTTTATGTTCATAACTTATTGGATATTTGATAATTAGTTCAGCATACAATGGTAAACCAATATTTGTTGGCCTTGTGAATTGTGTAGATGGTGACGTGTTGAATGCAAATGAAAGTTTATCCCCTTGATGAATTATTTTACCCCTCAATTCATCTTGAGAAAACGATCGATGCATATTAATTTGAACTTCTAAATCATGAGGGAAAATGTATACACTGTATATTTCGCCTATTTCTAGTGGAAACGTATATGCATCTGATCCACTATCTAATGAGAAATTGTAACTGGAATTTACAAAATCGATAGTATATGTACCATGAATAGTGTGCTGTATATATCCAAATAATAACTCACGTTTATTTGAAATGTGAGTACCAAATTTGTCCACGGTCATTGTTACACTAACAATAATTGATTCTTATGACATGAATTTATACAATAACACGTGCCTCCCGCAACTCTTCAATAATACTTTGTATTTCATTTGTATGAGCATCACTTCCAGCAGTTTGAGATGCGATCAATAGTCGTAATCTGTCAACAAGTTCATTTATATCATCATAATAAACATATTCCAAGGGCTTATTGTTGTACGTCTTTATTAAACCCAACCCAATTCTAGATCTTAAACGTTCTGTTCTTAATCTTGCAGCTGGAGATCGGGAACTGACTGGTGTACTTGTATCACTAGAAAGATATCGACCATGTAGGATTGGTGCAACAACTTGCGTATATTTTTTTGATCGATTTCCTGCAAGCTGATTGTTTGGGTTATAATTTACCATAGCAGCACCAGTACTCTGTAGTATCTCCTTATAGTTATTTTCATCTTGCAAATTAAAATCTTGTGGATTTTTCTTAAATATTAATTCATATAATCCGCGAGTACCTTTATACTCTTTTCCTTTTACAGTTATGTTATCATTGTTTGCATTAAATTCTAACTCACCATTTCCCAAGTGAAACTTATCTAATACAGTGTCATGATGCACACCTGCGTGTCCTGTATCATATTCGTCACCAGGATCACTAACCAAACCTTTAATGTATTGTCCGGCTAGTGGACCAAATTGCTCTAAATACATAGAAAATGAAGCATCATCGTAGATTGGAGCACTTTGAATATTATGCGGTAGTTGAGTTTCCGGATCTACATCCAGTTCAAATGTTTCATCCTGATGCTGCTGTTGTTGTGTCGGTAAACTTTGAATAAATTCTTCATCTTCTTCTAAGGGCAATGAACTTCGGCCAAGAGCTTGTTTCGTTGGTTTCTTAATTGGTGATGGAGTTTGTTTTTTCCTAGGCGCTGGTGTTGATTGTGGTGTTTTGGTTATTATTTCACCTTCTCCTCTAGTATCACCTTCAAGTTGCTCTATTTTTACGACCCTGCTTGGTATACTTGTAATAATACTTCGCAGTGATTCAGTTAGTGGATTGTAGGTTTTCTTAAGATGCTCTTCTGACAACAATTTATTTGCCTTAAGTGCAGCTAATTTCCTTTTTATATTTTTCTTAGCTTTTATTAGCCTGATTGTAGTTTCTTTAGCATCCATGATTGGAATACGTTAGAACCACTAAAAACCCGATTTGAAACAGTAAAAAACCGCTTGAGAACCGTAAAAAACGTTAAAAAACCGATTTGAAACAGTAAAAAACCGCTTGAGAACCGTAAAAAACGTTAAAAACCCGATTTGAAACAGTAAAAAACCGCTTGAGAACCGTAAAAAACGTTAAAAAACCGATTTGAAACAGTAAAAAACCGCTTGAGAACCGTAAAAAACGTTAAAAAACCGATTTGAAACAGTAAAAAACCGCTTGAGAACCGTAAAAAACGTTAAAAAACCGATTTGAAACAGTAAAAAACCGCTTGAGAACCGTAAAAAACGTTAAAAAACGATTTGAAACAGTAAAAAACCGCTTGGGAACCGTAAAAACGACTAAGAAACCCTACAAAAACCGTTTGAGAACCATAAAGACCGTTAAAAAAACCCGGAAAATTTGAAACCGGAAAAACGACTAAAAACCACGATAAAACCTCAAAAAACGTACGAGAACAATAAAGAAACGGGTTAGAACAATAAAGAAACGTGTAAGAACAGTTACAAATCGTGTGAGAACCGTACAGAAACGTGAGAAAATTGATTTGGAACGATTTCTAAACCCCTTTAAACCCATACGGGCTTAATGACTTTTCATCAACGACTGAGGGTAGGTGAGATTGTTATGATGGTTTTATATAGAAATGAAATCCTTTCCTATAACGACCTTTATGTAAATCACTGTCCTTATCTATCACTAGAAAACCATAATTATCGGACCAACATAGCGATGCCATTTCTTTAAACACTTTGAACGTTACATCGCCATGTACATGATCGGAAAAGATTCTCTGGAGATTTAAATCATCGGTCTTGAAAATAATCAAAAAGTTTGCATTGTCGCGAATTAAATGCTTTGGAATGTGTGCATAAGTTTGGCATAGGTAGAAACTATCTATCGATTTATGACGACCCATGCAGAAGAAATCACGAATAATAGACTGCTTTTCACATGCTACATCATCAAAGATAAATATTGAATTCTCTTTAGCCTCAGAGGGATGTATTATTGAAGTGTCATCTGAGTACTCGTGGTAAGCAATTTCCGGTGTCAGTTGGCGAAATAGTTTTCGTAGATACTCATATTTCGGTTGATAAAGTGATTTTGAATAGACATAGACATTTTCATATCGTATTCCATTTATATCTTCCAACAAATTGATAATTATATTGGTCTTACCAGCACCAGAAGAACCCGATATTATACATCGAATGTTCGAGGGGAAAAGTTCACCATGTTTTCGCACATTATCTGATTTAATAAAGTCTACATTATCCACATCGAGACAGCACTTTTGCTTGATCAGCTTCATGGTCAAGTGAATACTGTGTATATAATTTATATGCTACTCTTCTTAAAACACATTCATTTGTTGTTTAACACTTGAGACGAGTGGTTCAATTATGTCATCGACTAGGGTTGCTGTAGTGAGAAAGAGAAAGATACAGAGAAGAAGGAGAGCTGGAAGGATAATACATTCACCTAAGATTGGAGGATTTTTACCATTATTATTACCAATTTTTGCCGGATTGAGTGCTTTGGGTTCACTTGCGGGAGGTGCTGCTGCAATCGCAAAGACAGTGAAGGATAGTAAAGAGCAGGAACGTCACAATAAAGCTATGGAGGTGCTTTCGACTGGTAAGGGGCTATTCTTGAAACCATTTAAAAAAACTGGTAACGGTTTAAAAAAAAAAAAGAACAAAAATCGAGCATCCCGGCATCGAAAGCATTAACAAATGTTGAGTTGGAGAAGTATGGTAGAGAAATAGAAAAGTTTCGAGGAGTTTTCATGCGCGATACTTTACCTAAACGTATTAGAAAAAATGAACGAGGAATTATTAATCTGGATAGTATTAAAAATCCGGGTTCTCATTGGACGTGTTATGCTAGAATTCAGAAACCTAAATCGCAAGCAGTAGTTCATTTCTTCGATAGCTTTGGAGACTTAAAACCAACTAGCGAAATGATAAAATATTTTAAAAGTAATGGAAAAGATGTAAAGATTATATATAATCATCAACCATATCAGTCATACGGGACAAGTAACTGTGGACAGTTGTGCCTTAAATTCCTTAGAAGCGTGTAATTTATTCATTTGCACATTAAGCGCACGTGAGTATGCATACATTTAGTCTCTCGGGTAAAACATCTGTGTTGGAAGCTCATTACAATCCCCCTATTCAACTGTTTGGAAATTATGAGATTGGATTGATAAATTTCGAAACATATAATGCTATTCCAAACGTTGATGAAAACAATAATGCCCTTAAAGTAGATAATAAATTAATTACACTACCAGTTGGATCATATGAAATTGCAGACATCAATGCAATCATTACCACTATGCTCTCAAAAAATACACATTTTCGTCTCTATGCGAATAATAATACGCTAAAATCTGTTATCAAATGTGACAAAGATGTTAATTTTAATGTGAAAAATTCAATAGGTCCTCTACTCGGATTTACACCAACTAAAATATTGAAATATATTCATTCACCACATACGTCAGAACAGGTTGTGGATATTTTAAGAGTGAATACTATTAAAATTGAATGTAACATTATACAAGGAGCCTATAGTAATAACACCGCGGGTCATACAATTCACGAGTTCTTCCCATCAGTACCACCAGGATTTAAAATAATAGAAACACCTCAAAACGTTATCTACATGCCTCTTAATACCAACACTATTGATAATATTATCATTAAAATAACCGATCAGGATGGAAATCCAATCAATTTCAGACAGGAAGTCGTGACGATAAGGTTGCATTTACGACGTGAAAGAGATGGTTCTTAAGTTTAATAACAATTATGGTTACATAAGACCAAAAACTAACATAACAACAATCAGTCGTCTGCCAACATTACAACTGTTAACACATCGAAACAGTCAATTTTTACAATCGTTAGGTTTCCAATTGGTTAAGAATGGATATTTTAAACATAACTGAGACAACTGAATTTGACAATTCAATTATAAAAGCCGAAATTTCAACGCACCTCCCCTATTCATCTAACTCATACAACAATAACGACGAGATTAGAATTCCAATCCAGCATGCTGATTTAATAACACTTGTCGGTCAATCTAGTGTTCTCTTAGAGGGTAAAATCTTAAAAGAAGATGGTAGTGTATCAAAATTTGCAGAATTTATCAACAATGGATTTGTACACCTTTTCCAAGAGGTTATACTACAAATGGGAGGGAAAATGATTGATAGAAATAGAAATCCAGGTATTACAAGTACATTAAAAGGCCTCGTATCATTCGATCCAAACGAAATAAATGCTGCTACTATGTCTGGTTTTAAGTTCAACAGTCAATTGGATCCGACTACAGGATTTTTTAACGTTTGTAGCGGTTTTTAAGATTACTTTTTGCTTTGTATAGTCGCTTTAGTGGTTCTCTGGTGATTTTTAGCGTTTGTTTGTTTAGGGGTTTTGACGTTCTTTACGGTTTCAACTTTGTTTTTAGGGTTTCTTTAAGGTTTTCAGCGGTTTCAATTGGGTGTTTTAACGTTTTTACGGTTCTCAAGTTGTTTAACTCGCAAGGCACAGTGTTTTTCTTACATATCATTTTTATCGTGGAGTATCATTACATACACTCTTCTTTTTATTCAAACCGTTTCTAAAATCGCTAATTATAATTGGATAAAAATCTAGTAACACACTACCAAAATGTTTGATTGTTTTGCTATCATCTTCATCATCATATTCCTTAATTAAAATATTAGAGCCAAGCAATTTTTGATTGGTGTTATTTAAAAGTATTCATCAAATCTCCAGGGAAAACGTCACACGAAAATTGTTGCTATTATGATTATATTTCTACAATAATTATATAAAAGATAATCGTAAAGGAAAATTAAAAGTACACACCTAGCGAACATTTTGAATAACTTTAAGGAACTATTGTAGTTGTTGCTGTTGATTTCAATATGCAATTGTGTACTATTGTAATGAGTGCCCTTAATATATAATCTTACTAGGTATAAAAATAATTACTACAATGTAATTGATTTAAACAAAGGAATTTTTATAGACGCATCTCAAGCGATTTTTTAGGGTTTCTTTAAGGTTTTTTAGCAGTACTAACGTGTTTTTTTTTACAGTTTCAACTCGGTTTTTACGGTTTCCTGAAGGTTTTTAGCAGAACTAACGGGGTTCTTTTACTGTTTCAATTCGGTTTTTAGGGTTTATTTAAGGTTTTTAACGGTTCTAACGGAGTTCTTTTACTGTTTCAATTCTGGTTTATTTAAGGTTTGTAACGGTTCTAACGTGGGTTTCAAAGTTCCTTTACTGTTTCAACTCGAGTTTTAGGGTTTATTTATTTTCTAACGTGCTTTTTAGCGTTTGTTTATGGGTTTTTTAGTCGTTTGTTGCGGTTTTTAGGGTTTTTTAAGGTTTTTAATGGTTCTAACGTGGTTATTAACGTCGTTTACTGTTTCAACTCAGTTCTAAAGCGGGTTCCTGACCAATCATGAATACTAAAGAAACAACAATCAGAAGCTCAGAAAAAAAAAAGGAAATTAGCTGTGCTTAAGGCAAATAATTTTTTGTTGGAAGAGCATCTTAAGTAGCGGTTATTATAGTATAAGGAAAAAGGTTCTCTCTGTATACAGTTTCTAACACATGTCAGCAGGTATAAATCAGAGATTTCAAACAAACGGATATCATTTGATTTAGAACAGTGGACTGACACAAAAACCAACGGTTGCATCAGTCAACCTGACGATTTGTGTCAGACAACCCGTTAATTGTGTCAGTCGACCTGACAAAGAACACGAGAAGTGGTTTCTTCTTATTATAGAAGTACGGGCCTAAATGGATTCAAGCAGAACACAGTGTGCACTGCTTCTCACACATGTCAGTAGGTATAAATATGAGATTTCAAACAAACGGTTCTTATTTGACTTAGAACAGTGACCTGACACAAAAACCAACGATTGCATCAGTCAAACTGACGATTTGTGTCAGACAACCCGTTAATTGTGTCAGTTAACCTGACAAAGAAGACGAGAAGTGGTTTCTTCTTACTATATAAGTATGGGCCTGATTTTCAATGGGAGAACTACATTCTGTGATTGTCGTAAAAATGACAACCGACAACAATGCGGAGATATATCAAAAAATAATGCTGTGCTAGTATTAACCAACAATATTCGGAAGTGTAACAAGCAACTACGAGAAAGAAATGAATTAGCTACCGATGAAGATGCCAGTGATAACAAGAAGGAATCCAAGGCACATATTTTGGACAAAGTGGAAAGAAGAAGATACTGCGTTTCGTGTTATAATTTTCTTTCTACTGAGCTTGGGAGAAAACGAGCGAGAAATGCGACAATAAAAATTAAAACCATATGCAATACTTGCAATAAACATTTTTGTAGCAAATGCTTTGAAAGAACTCATACGTTTCTAAAGTATGTTGCATAATATGTATGATTAATAAAATATATTAATAAATATATGCAGAAAATTATAAATAGCCGTTTTTTTAAGCCGCGCGCTACTACCAGCGCCACCATGTTCAGAACTAGCGAACGGTAGGTTTAAATGACTCATCCATTGCTCGACAATGTGCTTCAGTTTACACTGTTATCTTATTTGCATCTTCACTTATATGATTAACCCCGCCACTAACAGACATAAATAAAACGACTTAAAAGCCGTAAAGAAACCATAAAAACGACTAAGAAACCCTAAAAAACCGCCTGGAAACCATAAAAACGTCTAAGAAACCTTAAACAAACACTAAAAAACCGCCTGAGAACCGTAAAAACGTCTAAGAAACCTTAAAGAAACACCAAAAAACCGCTTGAGAACCATAAAAACGTCTAAGAAACCTAAAACAAACACTAAAAAACCGCTTGAGAACCGTAAAAACGTCTAACAAACCTTAAAGAAACACCAAAAAAAACCGCTTGAGAACCGTAACAAACGCTGGTTGGAAAAGCTACTACCCGATTCCGATATATATAATATTGAAGACATGAATTAGCTAATAATATTTTTTACTTATTGTCTTTTAGTATCTTCTCTATCTTTAGCTTATGGGTTTTTCATAGCTAAAGGTATCAGACGTTTGTTTTGTATCGGCAGAATAAATTTATGCTTGTATGTTCTTGTATAGGATGCGTGAAAATGAAAGAATAATGTAACAGTTGAATGAATTTACATTTTGGCGTAAACAGAAAATAGTACATAATTTAAAGTTCATCAACGTTATTGAATTTGGTTTATGACCACCATTATACATAAACCTCATCTGTGATTGCCCATCTCTGGATCTAAGCATGTAGTCATCATCATACACAGAACCTCCTATCTTACTCGGTATTAATGCATGCGATGGTACTTGTATTATTTTAATTCGTAAAAATAGCAGGGACAGTTGTGTTGAAAATTCAATCTGCGTCACTATCACAGCTGGTCAGAAATACTATAATTTCGTCAGTTAGTGCGGTCAGTATGATAAAAGAGAGCACACATTAAATATGAGCCTGCTGTTATGCAACTTATTCAACTTATCAAAAATATTACTTTGCATATTGCATATATGCAACTTATCCTACTTACCAAAAATTGAGGGGTGAAAACTTTGTCTTACCTGGATTTTATCATGGTACTTCCTACAAAACTAATTTTCTGTGGTTGAAAGTTAACGCACGTGATAAAAAACCTATTTGTTAGGAACACATTACTGACAATTTGTTGGTCGTCAATATAAATGTCAGACATAATTGCATATTCATATTTTTCAATGGACATAAGAAAATATAAAAATTACAGAACTTAATACAAATTAAAATATTGATGGATTCTGTAGGTCTTTACGCTACTGCCATCGGAAAGGATTTCAATATTTATGCCGATTATTTATGCAAATTTTAGTGTTAAAAAATTGTAGACTTCAGATAAAGAACAGCTTTCCGATGGCAGTTGCATCTGATTATTGTCTGCTGTAATACATTATAAAAGTACATACATTAAATGTTAACTATAAGAGCACAGGTTACTTTTTGCCGAACTTTTCTAGAATTGCATCCTGGTGTATTCTAGTGAGTTGGCAAGAATGTTTACATTAGCGACAGTTCAGGCATCCAAAACTAGATGCGCATTTTACTAAACTGGTATTTATCATGTATTTATTTGAAAAAACGATTGTGGAAGTACTATATCATCAACTAGAAAACCCAAAACGACTCGTTTCAACATTTGTACAAATAGAAAGCAAAAATATATTTTATATATCAATTAGTATTATATTTATATAGGTATGTTGTATTATAACTATATTATCAATAGTATATTTTTTATATTTGCAAATTACATATGTATATCCATATATGGAAGACAACTTAGTTGGTTTCCTGTACTTGAAAATTGCTATGGTTTTCCAGTTAGTTTAATATTATTAATGAGTAAATCTATTCGATTTCTAGTACAGTATGTTTAAAACCACTTTCAAACAAAATGCATGCTACTTGCTAAGAAATTATTATTATATTAGTACCTATAAATTATATTATTTGCGAAATTTTGGAATTCACTAAATAACTAAATATCTCTGCACCACCTCGCATGTTTTATGTAATATTTTGACGATGTTCTAATTACAAGAATGCAATTTTTTTTAATATTTGAACCTTATATCTTCGTTGCAATTTGTTTTGTAAAATTTGATTAATATTCTTTTTGTAGTAGATATTTTGTTATATTAATGTACACCATAATATACTTACCTAACGCTTTTTGAGGGAGGAACTAGGGCTTAGGCAATAACTGTACAACTCACGTATACATATGAATTATTTTAATAAATACGTAAATTAAATATATGTACAATAAATTAACTATAAAACGCATTTGCACATAACTCTCCACACTTCCCTATATAGAAACGGGTGGGATTGATAATAACATGGTTAATTTTTTTGACTACTTCTATACAAATATCTGGTTTACTCAGTATGACTATTACTACTTGAAAAATAATATTGTGGGAAAAAGCAGGATACCTGTATATAAATTATCACATATAATTTCCGCGGGGAATAGTGGAACAGCTACGTCATACCTGTAATAGATGAATATTTATGTCTATTATACACATGTTAACAGACTGAAAATTAATGACAAACTTTCTGGAAAAAGGGGAAAAAGGACATTTATTACATTGACATGACACTATTCTCTCCAGAAACTGTACGACATATTTGACAAATCCGTCTTATAGGGAATTCACTTCGGAAGGTGTGACGGATAACTGTAATCTTCTATCGTTTCCAGTGATATGCATGTGTGTATAATAAGATTAATAAGAAACGAATATTTCAACATCCTTGTCTGCTCCGCATGCATTATCAGTACTCAAATTTACACTTCTTTCTGATATCCCCACTGCAGAATCTTCCACAGTATCCAGTGACAACGATTTTGGAGAGTTCAGCTGTACATCTCCATATCTAAAAGATGTAATAGCATACCTATTTGTATAAAATAGAACATACCGTAAAACCTCTTGAAATCTTGCCACCTTAGTTTTGTTGCCACACTCCTTCGAGAATGGGATAAGCAACCCATTATCCCAACTAATGATTAGTAAATTTAGCATTGTGGGCAGAAAAATAATATGTTATTGTTGCTTACCAAATCTTACCTTTTCGAAACTAAACTGAGGGTACTTCAACAAAAAATAAATATTAAAGGGAAAATATAATCTGCTAGTAAATATGTAACAATTTATCGAAACATGTTATTTAGAAGCTAACCTACTAAATCTGTTTATAACTATTATAACCGTAAACTATATAATCACCACTCAAAAATAAGATATTACAAACATTTACTACAAACTCCCACACATTTTATAACTCCGAACAATAAAACTCCTCTATAAATCAAAAACAAAGACCGAAACGTGCTGTCAATTATAGTAGTAGCACTGACACGGGGTTCCCCTACTAGATCGCAAACATTGGTTAAATCGTCAAATGTAGTAAATACCTGGTAAATACGAAATAAATTCAGATTTGGTTATACTGGCGCCATCTACATCTGGTAACTTTTCTATTTTGAAGCTTAGTACAAAAGCGCGCCATTTAAATTGAGACGGGAGCCTTAACTTTATTCCTTTTTTCTGTCACGATTCGCTTTCATTCTTTAACACATTTATTTTTATACGCAATTTTTTAACGAAGCATTGGCACGAGTAAAATCACGGGTCGTGACACTAGGTGAAAAATAAGTAGCTCGATGATTACAACTTGAATAATAACCAAACCGCAAGTTAGGACTCGGGTTGCGGACAAAAAAAAAAGAAGGCTAAGGAAGATGAAATTATAATTAAATTAAATATATTATAAACACTTTTAATAAATCACTTTTTAGTGTCAGTTGTATTTTATTTTCCCAGTTTCCCCATAAAAAAAGACTCAAGTGTTTTTAATACCAATTTACTATTAAGGTAGGTAGGAGCTAATTTTATACAATCAGAAAGAACATCTATAAAGAGAAGCACAAAAGGGAAAAATTCATACGACGCTAGGGTGCATATTAATTAACACTCATTTAACTTTACTATGGAGTTATTTAATATATACAGAAAGTATTGATCGAACCAACACATGTTTTAACAGGACTACCATAATTAAAATGCACCGAATCCTTTACACTTGACTGCACACTAGCAAATCTGACCATCCCAAAGATGCGGGTACTACCATATAAATCTCATAATTTGCCATCCACCAGCACCATATTAATATTCGCCCCTCTGCAATTTCACCATATGGTGCAATACTAACGAACAACATTTTTCCTTAAAAAGCGACCCCATCATCTATAAGGTAAAACTGATTATAACGTAAAACGCCTTTGGTGCAAACGTTGGCAGTACAGGAAAACATAGCAGAGTCTCAAAACAAAATATCACGCACCTAAACTATGAGCAGCTTGAGACGTTACACGTTAGATGGAGCCACTAGATTACCGGTATAGTAGATCATTACAAATGTTGGCAGTACTGGAAATAACATAGCAGAGTCTCAAACCAAAATATTACGCTCCTAACCTATGAACAACCAGAGACGTTAGATGGCGCCACTAATTGCCGATAAAGTAGAGCGGACCCAATCAAGCGTACCTCGGCAGGTATAGTAGAGCTGATGGCAGTTGGAATACTTGCTGCTGATTGGTCGAAAAACAAAATGGCTTTGCTCCTGATTGGCCGAGAATATGTAAAGAGGACTAGAAGATAAAGAAAGTTATATTGTGCTAGGGTGCATATTAATTAATACTCATCGAGATAAAAACAAAATGGCTACCAGTTAGTGATTGGTCGAAGTTATAAATACACCCGTAATATACTAATTGCTCGAGAGCGTGGCTTAAAACAAAATGGCCGCCCGACTTTATAAAAAACAAAATGGCTGCCCCTAATATAGTAATTGTTCGAGGGCGTTGCTTAAAACAAAATGGCCGCCCGACTTTATAAAAAACAAAATGGCTGCCCCTTGTTCGAGGGCGTTGCTTAAAACAAAATGGCCGCCCGACCGAAAACAAAATGGCTGCCAGTTGCTCGAGGGCGTTGCTCCTGATTGGCCGTAAAAACAAAATGGCTGATCCTGATTGGTCGATGGGCGTGGCCTAAAAAGGGGTGGGGAAATACTGGCTCCTGATTGGTCGGTGGGCGTGGCCTAAAAAGTGGTGGGGGAAATACTGGCTCCTGATTGGTCGGTGGGCGTGGCCTAAAAAGTGGTGGGGGTAAAAGGGGCGGGGCGCCGGAATCGTCCTAGTTCCTACTCCCATCCAATACCGTTTGAACCGTTAACATCGGTCGATTAGATCGAACACAGTTTGCGTTCAAAGGTTCTAACATAGTAAAATGGGTGTTTTTGGCATCATTTTTGATAATTGGGAACCTAATAACTGCCGAACTGTTCCAAATAAGTAAAATCTAATTATACCGACGTAATCAGCGTCAAAAATTGTATCAAGAACCTCAACCTTAATTTGATTGAAGGCAGTTCGGTTTTTGGCGACTGGCTAAAATTTTGTAAGAAATCACATATTTTAAACAATAATTTTGAACTAGCAGACCTATCTCAAAAACAAGGACCCAGACCAACATGAAACCTTTACTATCTTACTAAAATGGGTGCGCTGATCACAAATTTACATAGGAAAAGTCTTTGTCTCTATAGGTTACCGAGTTGTGCTGAAATTACGGTTTTTCAAATAATTCAGAAATAAGCGAAATGGACCCCATAACTTTAAAATGGTAAATCTTAGGCATATAAAACTATACATATTTTTGATAGACTCAACGAGAGCTATCATTTGGTAGTGGGTAAACCTTTCTATCACCAACGGCTGCAATGTTAAATTTTTTTCTATCTAAAAGTGCTAAATTTAGACCGAAAAAACAATTATAACTTTTTGAGAGATATAGCGTTCTAATGTAGTCATGCTTATGCATTGGGATGTGCTGAATTCAACGGTGTAGTCGGTTTTCCCGTAGCGTGTACGGTTTGGCTAGAAAGTGGGAAACTATAATTTCCGCGGTTTATCGCGTTTTTCTCGCGAACCGCGCACCATAGAGCAACGCGGCTTTCAGAAATGAATTCCTCGGCCAATTTCCCATCCAATACCGTTTGAACCGTTAACATCGGTCGATTAGATCGAACACAGTTTGCGTTCAAAGGTTCTAACATAGTAAAATGGGTGTTTTTGGCATCATTTTTGATAATTGGGAACGTAATAACTGCCGAACTGTTCCAAATAAGTAAAATCTAATTATACCGACGTAATCAGCGTCAAAAATTGTATCAAGAACCTCAACCTTAATTTGATTGAAGGCAGTTCGGTTTTTGGCGACTGGCTAAAATTTTGTAAGAAATCACATATTTTAAACAATAATTTTGAACTAGCAGACCTATCTCAAAAACAAGGACCCAGACCAACATGAAACCTTTACTATCTTACTAAAATGGGTGCGCTGATCACAAATTTACATAGGAAAAGTCTTTGTCTCTATAGGTTACCGAGTTGTGCTGAAATTACGGTTTTTCAAATAATTCAGAAATAAGCGAAATGGACCCCATAACTTTAAAATGGTAAATCTTAGGCATATAAAACTATACATATTTTTGATAGACTCAACGAGAGCTATCATTTGGTAGTGGGTAAACCTTTCTATCACCAACGGCTGCAATGTTCAATTTTTTTCTATCTAAAAGTGCTAAATTTAGACCGAAAAAACAATTATAACTTTTTGAGAGATATAGCGTTCTAATGTAGTCATGCTTATGCATTGGGATGTGCTGAATTCAACGGTGTAGTCGGTTTTCCCGTAGCGTGTACGGTTTGGCTAGAAAGTGGGAAACTATAATTTCCGCGGTTTATCGCGTTTTTCTCGCGAACCGCGCACCATAGAGCAACGCGGCTTTCAGAAATGAATTCCTCGGCCAATTTCCCATCCAATACCGTTTGAACCGTTAACATCGGTCGATTAGATCGAACACAGTTTGCGTTCAAAGGTTCTAACATAGTAAAATGGGTGTTTTTGGCATCATTTTTGATAATTGGGAACGTAATAACTGCCGAACTGTTCCAAATAAGTAAAATCTAATTATACCGACGTAATCAGCTTCAAAAATTGTATCAAGAACCTCAACCTTAATTTGATTGAAGGCAGTTCGGTTTTTGCCGACTGGCTAAAATTTTGTAAGAAATCACATATTTTAAACAATAATTTTGAACTAGCAGACCTATCTCAAAAACAAGGACCCGGACCAACATGAAACCTTTACTATCTTACTAAAATGGGTGCGCTGATCACAAATTTACATAGGAAAAGTCTCTGTCTCTATAGGTTACCGAGTTGTGCTGAAATTACGGTTTTTCAAATAATACAGAAATAAGCGAAATGGACCACATAACTTTAAAATGGTAAATCTTAGGCATATAAAACTATACATATTTTTGATAGACTCAACGAGAGCTATCATTTGGTAGTGGGTAAACCTTTCTATCACCAACGGCTGCAATGTTCAATTTTTTTCTATCTAAAAGTGCTAAATTTAGACCGAAAAAACAATTATAACTTTTTGAGAGATATAGCGTTCTAATGCAGTCATGCTTATGCATTGGGATGTGCTGAATTCAACGGTGTAGTCGGTTTTCCCGTAGCGTGTACGGTTTGGCTAGAAAGTGGGAAACTATAATTTCCGCGGTTTATCGCGTTTTTCACGCGAACCGCGCACCATAGAGCAACGCGGCTTTCAGAAATGAATTCCTCGGCCAATTTCCCATCTAATACCGTTTGAACCGTTAACATCGGTCGATTAGATCGAACACAGTTTGCGTTCAAAGGTTCTAACATAGTAAAATGGGTGTTTTTGGCATCATTTTTGATAATTGGGAACGTAATAACTGCCGAACCGTTCCAAATAAGTAAAATCTAATTATACCGACGTAATCAGCGTCAAAAATTGTATCAAGAACCTCAACCTTAATTTGATTGAAGGCAGTTCGGTTTTTGCCGACTGGCTAAAATTTTGTAAGAAATCACATATTTTAAACAATAATTTTGAACTAGCAGACCTATCTCAAAAACAAGGACCCGGACCAACATGAAACCTTTACTATCTTACTAAAATGGTTGCGCTGATCACAAATTTACATAGGAAAAGTCTCTGTCTCTATAGGTTACCGAGTTGTGCTGAAATTACGGTTTTTCAAATAATACAGAAATAAGCGAAATGGACCACATAACTTTAAAATGGTAAATCTTAGGCATATAAAACTATACATATTTTTGATAGACTCAACGAGAGCTATCATTTGGTAGTGGGTAAACCTTTCTATCACCAACGGCTGCAATGTTCAATTTTTTTCTATCTAAAAGTGCTAAATTTAGACCGAAAAAACAATTATAACTTTTTGAGAGATATAGCGTTCTAATGTAGTCATGCTTATGCATTGGGATGTGCTGAATTCAACGGTGTAGTCGGTTTTCCCGTAGCGTGTACGGTTTGGCTAGAAAGTGGGAAACTATAATTTCCGCGGTTTATCGCGTTTTTCACGCGAACCGCGCACCATAGAGCAACGCGGCTTTCAGAAATGAATTCCTCGGCCAATTTCCCATCTAATACCGTTTGAACCGTTAACATCGGTCGATTAGATCGAACACAGTTTGCGTTCAAAGGTTCTAACATAGTAAAATGGGTGTTTTTGGCATCATTTTTGATAATTGGGAACGTAATAACTGCCGAACCGTTCCAAATAAGTAAAATCTAATTATACCGACGTAATCAGCGTCAAAAATTGTATCAAGAACCTCAACCTTAATTTGATTGAAGGCAGTTCGGTTTTTGCCGACTGGCTAAAATTTTGTAAGAAATCACATATTTTAAACAATAATTTTGAACTAGCAGACCTATCTCAAAAACAAGGACCCGGACCAACATGAAACCTTTACTATCTTACTAAAATGGGTGCGCTGATCACAAATTTACATAGGAAAAGTCTCTGTCTCTATAGGTTACCGAGTTGTGCTGAAATTACGGTTTTTCAAATAATACAGAAATAAGCGAAATGGACCACATAACTTTAAAATGGTAAATCTTAGGCATATAAAACTATACATATTTTTGATAGACTCAACGAGAGCTATCATTTGGTAGTGGGTAAACCTTTCTATCACCAACGGCTGCAATGTTCAATTTTTTTCTATCTAAAAGTGCTAAATTTAGACCGAAAAAACAATTATAACTTTTTGAGAGATATAGCGTTCTAATGCAGTCATGCTTATGCATTGGGATGTGCTGAATTCAACGGTGTAGTCGGTTTTCCCGTAGCGTGTACGGTTTGGCTAGAAAGTGGGAAACTATAATTTCCGCGGTTTATCGCGTTTTTCACGCGAACCGCGCACCATAGAGCAACGCGGCTTTCAGAAATGAATTCCTCGGCCAATTTCCCATCTAATACCGTTTGAACCGTTAACATCGGTCGATTAGATCGAACACAGTTTGCGTTCAAAGGTTCTAACATAGTAAAATGGGTGTTTTTGGCATCATTTTTGATAATTGGGAACGTAATAACTGCCGAACCGTTCCAAATAAGTAAAATCTAATTATACCGACGTAATCAGCGTCAAAAATTGTATCAAGAACCTCAACCTTAATTTGATTGAAGGCAGTTCGGTTTTTGCCGACTGGCTAAAATTTTGTAAGAAATCACATATTTTAAACAATAATTTTGAACTAGCAGACCTATCTCAAAAACAAGGACCCGGACCAACATGAAACCTTTACTATCTTACTAAAATGGTTGCGCTGATCACAAATTTACATAGGAAAAGTCTCTGTCTCTATAGGTTACCGAGTTGTGCTGAAATTACGGTTTTTCAAATAATACAGAAATAAGCGAAATGGACCACATAACTTTAAAATGGTAAATCTTAGGCATATAAAACTATACATATTTTTGATAGACTCAACGAGAGCTATCATTTGGTAGTGGGTAAACCTTTCTATCACCAACGGCTGCAATGTTCAATTTTTTTCTATCTAAAAGTGCTAAATTTAGACCGAAAAAACAATTATAACTTTTTGAGAGATATAGCGTTCTAATGTAGTCATGCTTATGCATTGGGATGTGCTGAATTCAACGGTGTAGTCGGTTTTCCCGTAGCGTGTACGGTTTGGCTAGAAAGTGGGAAACTATAATTTCCGCGGTTTATCGCGTTTTTCTCGCGAACCGCGCACCATAGAGCAACGCGGCTTTCAGAAATGAATTCCTCGGCCAATTTCCCATCCAATACCGTTTGAACCGTTAACATCGGTCGATTAGATCGAACACAGTTTGCGTTCAAAGGTTCTAACATAGTAAAATGAGTGTTTTTGGCATCATTTTTGATAATTGGGAACGTAATAACTGCGGAACCGTTCCAAATAAGTAAAATCTAATTATACCGACGTAATCAGCGTCAAAAATTGTATCAAGAACCTCAACCTTAATTTGATTGAAGGCAGTTCGGTTTTTGCCGACTGGCTAAAATTTTGTAAGAAATCACATATTTTAAACAATAATTTTGAACTAGCAGACCTATCTCAAAAACAAGGACCCGGACCAACATGAAACCTTTACTATCTTACTAAAATGGGTGCGCTGATCACAAATTTACATAGGAAAAGTCTCTGTCTCTATAGGTTACCGAGTTGTGCTGAAATTACGGTTTTTCAAATAATACAGAAATAAGCGAAATGGACCACATAACTTTAAAATGGTAAATCTTAGGCATATAAAACTATACATATTTTTGATAGACTCAACGAGAGCTATCATTTGGTAGTGGGTAAACCTTTCTATCACCAACGGCTGCAATGTTCAATTTTTTTCTATCTAAAAGTGCTAAATTTAGACCGAAAAAACAATTATAACTTTTTGAGAGATATAGCGTTCTAATGCAGTCATGCTTATGCATTGGGATGTGCTGAATTCAACGGTGTAGTCGGTTTTCCCGTAGCGTGTACGGTTTGGCTAGAAAGTGGGAAACTATAATTTCCGCGGTTTATCGCGTTTTTCACGCGAACCGCGCACCATAGAGCAACGCGGCTTTCAGAAATGAATTCCTCGGCCAATTTCCCATCTAATACCGTTTGAACCGTTAACATCGGTCGATTAGATCGAACACAGTTTGCGTTCAAAGGTTCTAACATAGTAAAATGGGTGTTTTTGGCATCATTTTTGATAATTGGGAACGTAATAACTGCCGAACCGTTCCAAATAAGTAAAATCTAATTATACCGACGTAATCAGCGTCAAAAATTGTATCAAGAACCTCAACCTTAATTTGATTGAAGGCAGTTCGGTTTTTGCCGACTGGCTAAAATTTTGTAAGAAATCACATATTTTAAACAATAATTTTGAACTAGCAGACCTATCTCAAAAACAAGGACCCGGACCAACATGAAACCTTTACTATCTTACTAAAATGGTTGCGCTGATCACAAATTTACATAGGAAAAGTCTCTGTCTCTATAGGTTACCGAGTTGTGCTGAAATTACGGTTTTTCAAATAATACAGAAATAAGCGAAATGGACCACATAACTTTAAAATGGTAAATCTTAGGCATATAAAACTATACATATTTTTGATAGACTCAACGAGAGCTATCATTTGGTAGTGGGTAAACCTTTCTATCACCAACGGCTGCAATGTTCAATTTTTTTCTATCTAAAAGTGCTAAATTTAGACCGAAAAAACAATTATAACTTTTTGAGAGATATAGCGTTCTAATGTAGTCATGCTTATGCATTGGGATGTGCTGAATTCAACGGTGTAGTCGGTTTTCCCGTAGCGTGTACGGTTTGGCTAGAAAGTGGGAAACTATAATTTCCGCGGTTTATCGCGTTTTTCTCGCGAACCGCGCACCATAGAGCAACGCGGCTTTCAGAAATGAATTCCTCGGCCAATTTCCCATCCAATACCGTTTGAACCGTTAACATCGGTCGATTAGATCGAACACAGTTTGCGTTCAAAGGTTCTAACATAGTAAAATGAGTGTTTTTGGCATCATTTTTGATAATTGGGAACGTAATAACTGCGGAACCGTTCCAAATAAGTAAAATCTAATTATACCGACGTAATCAGCGTCAAAAATTGTATCAAGAACCTCAACCTTAATTTGATTGAAGGCAGTTCGGTTTTTGCCGACTGGCTAAAATTTTGTAAGAAATCACATATTTTAAACAATAATTTTGAACTAGCAGACCTATCTCAAAAACAAGGACCCGGACCAACATGAAACCTTTACTATCTTACTAAAATGGGTGCGCTGATCACAAATTTACATAGGAAAAGTCTCTGTCTCTATAGGTTACCGAGTTGTGCTGAAATTACGGTTTTTCAAATAATACAGAAATAAGCGAAATGGACCACATAACTTTAAAATGGTAAATCTTAGGCATATAAAACTATACATATTTTTGATAGACTCAACGAGAGCTATCATTTGGTAGTGGGTAAACCTTTCTATCACCAACGGCTGCAATGTTCAATTTTTTTCTATCTAAAAGTGCTAAATTTAGACCGAAAAAACAATTATAACTTTTTGAGAGATATAGCGTTCTAATGTAGTCATGCTTATGCATTGGGACGTGCTGAATTCAACGGTGTAGTCGGTTTTCCCGTAGCGTGTACGGTTTGGCTAGAAAGTGGGAAACTATAATTTCCGCGGTTTATCGCGTTTTTCTCGCAAACCGCGCACCATAGAGCAACGCGGCTTTCAGAAATGAATTCCTCGGCCAATTTCCCATCTAATACCGTTTGAACCGTTAACATCGGTCGATTAGATCGAACACAGTTTGCGTTCAAAGGTTCTAACATAGTAAAATGGGTGTTTTTGGCATCATTTTTGATAATTGGGAACGTAATAACTGCCGAACCGTTCCAAATAAGTAAAATCTAATTATACCGACGTAATCAGCGTCAAAAATTGTATCAAGAACCTCAACCTTAATTTGATTGAAGGCAGTTCGGTTTTTGCCGACTGGCTAAAATTTTGTAAGAAATCACATATTTTAAACAATAATTTTGAACTAGCAGACCTATCTCAAAAACAAGGACCCGGACCAACATGAAACCTTTACTATCTTACTAAAATGGTTGCGCTGATCACAAATTTACATAGGAAAAGTCTCTGTCTCTATAGGTTACCGAGTTGTGCTGAAATTACGGTTTTTCAAATAATACAGAAATAAGCGAAATGGACCACATAACTTTAAAATGGTAAATCTTAGGCATATAAAACTATACATATTTTTGATAGACTCAACGAGAGCTATCATTTGGTAGTGGGTAAACCTTTCTATCACCAACGGCTGCAATGTTCAATTTTTTTCTATCTAAAAGTGCTAAATTTAGACCGAAAAAACAATTATAACTTTTTGAGAGATATAGCGTTCTAATGTAGTCATGCTTATGCATTGGGATGTGCTGAATTCAACGGTGTAGTCGGTTTTCCCGTAGCGTGTACGGTTTGGCTAGAAAGTGGGAAACTATAATTTCCGCGGTTTATCGCGTTTTTCTCGCGAACCGCGCACCATAGAGCAACGCGGCTTTCAGAAATGAATTCCTCGGCCAATTTCCCATCCAATACCGTTTGAACCGTTAACATCGGTCGATTAGATCGAACACAGTTTGCGTTCAAAGGTTCTAACATAGTAAAATGAGTGTTTTTGGCATCATTTTTGATAATTGGGAACTTAATAACTGCCGAACCGTTCCAAATAAGTAAAATCTAATTATACCGACGTAATCAGCGTCAAAAATTGTATCAAGAACCTCAACCTTAATTTGATTGAAGGCAGTTCGGTTTTTGCCGACTGGCTAAAATTTTGTAAGAAATCACATATTTTAAACAATAATTTTGAACTAGCAGACCTATCTCAAAAACAAGGACCCGGACCAACATGAAACCTTTACTATCTTACTAAAATGGGTGCGCTGATCACAAATTTACATAGGAAAAGTCTCTGTCTCTATAGGTTACCGAGTTGTGCTGAAATTACGGTTTTTCAAATAATACAGAAATAAGCGAAATGGACCACATAACTTTAAAATGGTAAATCTTAGGCATATAAAACTATACATATTTTTGATAGACTCAACGAGAGCTATCATTTGGTAGTGGGTAAACCTTTCTATCACCAACGGCTGCAATGTTCAATTTTTTTCTATCTAAAAGTGCTAAATTTAGACCGAAAAAACAATTATAACTTTTTGAGAGATATAGCGTTCTAATGTAGTCATGCTTATGCATTGGGACGTGCTGAATTCAACGGTGTAGTCGGTTTTCCCGTAGCGTGTACGGTTTGGCTAGAAAGTGGGAAACTATAATTTCCGCGGTTTATCGCGTTTTTCTCGCAAACCGCGCACCATAGAGCAACGCGGCTTTCAGAAATGAATTCCTCGGCCAATTTCCCATCTAATACCGTTTGAACCGTTAACATCGGTCGATTAGATCGAACACAGTTTGCGTTCAAAGGTTCTAACATAGTAAAATGGGTGTTTTTGGCATCATTTTTGATAATTGGGAACGTAATAACTGCCGAACCGTTCCAAATAAGTAAAATCTAATTATACCGACGTAATCAGCGTCAAAAATTGTATCAAGAACCTCAACCTTAATTTGATTGAAGGCAGTTCGGTTTTTGCCGACTGGCTAAAATTTTGTAAGAAATCACATATTTTAAACAATAATTTTGAACTAGCAGACCTATCTCAAAAACAAGGACCCGGACCAACATGAAACCTTTACTATCTTACTAAAATGGTTGCGCTGATCACAAATTTACATAGGAAAAGTCTCTGTCTCTATAGGTTACCGAGTTGTGCTGAAATTACGGTTTTTCAAATAATACAGAAATAAGCGAAATGGACCACATAACTTTAAAATGGTAAATCTTAGGCATATAAAACTATACATATTTTTGATAGACTCAACGAGAGCTATCATTTGGTAGTGGGTAAACCTTTCTATCACCAACGGCTGCAATGTTCAATTTTTTTCTATCTAAAAGTGCTAAATTTAGACCGAAAAAACAATTATAACTTTTTGAGAGATATAGCGTTCTAATGTAGTCATGCTTATGCATTGGGATGTGCTGAATTCAACGGTGTAGTCGGTTTTCCCGTAGCGTGTACGGTTTGGCTAGAAAGTGGGAAACTATAATTTCCGCGGTTTATCGCGTTTTTCTCGCGAACCGCGCACCATAGAGCAACGCGGCTTTCAGAAATGAATTCCTCGGCCAATTTCCCATCCAATACCGTTTGAACCGTTAACATCGGTCGATTAGATCGAACACAGTTTGCGTTCAAAGGTTCTAACATAGTAAAATAGGTGTTTTTGGCATCATTTTTGATAATTGGGAACGTAATAACTGCCGAACTGTTCCAAATAAGTAAAATCTAATTATACCGACGTAATCAGCGTCAAAAATTGTATCAAGAACCTCAACCTTAATTTGATTGAAGGTAGTTGGGTTTTTGCCGACTGGCTAAAATTTTGTAAGAAATCACATATTTTAAACAATAATTTTGAACTAGCAGACCTATCTCAAAAACAAGGACCCGGACCAACATGAAACCTTTACTATCTTACTAAAATGGGTGCGCTGATCACAAATTTACATAGGAAAAGTCTCTGTCTCTATAGGTTACCGAGTTGTGCTGAAATTAAGGTTTTTCAAATAATACAAAAATAAGCGAAATGAACCACGTAACATGACAATGGTAAATCTTAGGCATATAAAAGTATACATATTTTTGATAGGTTCAACGAGAGCTATCATTTGGCAGTAGGTAAACCTTGCTATCACCATCGGTTGCAATGTTCATTTTTTTCTATCTAAAAGTGCTAAATTTAGACCGAAAAAACAATTATAACTTTTTGAGAGATAGAGCGTTCTAATGTAGTCATGCTTATGCATTGGGATGTGCTGAATTCAACGGTGTGGTCGGTTTTCCCGTAGCGTGTACGGTATGGCTAGAAAGTGGGAAACTATAATTTCCGCGGTTTATTTTTCAGATATGAATTCCTCGGCCAATTTCCCATCCGATACCGTTTGAACCGTCCACATCGGTCGATTAGATCGGACACAGTTTGCGTTCAAAGTTTCTAACATTGTAATCTCGAAATCCCGGGATTAGTATATTGCCCGGGATTGGAAGCCCTAGTAGGTACATCTTTCAACCACTTCATACTGGTTAATCCACAGATATGATAATATTCCGTATGAAATCTTTCCTCTAGGGGAAACGTGTGTAATGTGTATCTTCCCAGTTAAAGTTCTCAAGGCTGTAACGCGTCTTATACATAATATTGCATCGCAAGTTTTTCGGTAAACAAACACCTTCGAAACTGACGGCAATATATCACACTGGGTTTAATAAAAGCGTACTTAAACTGCACCGTCGGCTTGGCGGCCATCTCGGTTATAAAAGTTTAGCGGGGCAATGTTGGTACACAAGACACTCCCCCCGACTGATAAAGAAAATACTGCTCTGTATTTTTATTGGCCATAAATTTTTCTTCGATAGGTTTTTCTCGAACTTTTCCTGTCATAAAATGCCGAAATTGTGATGCATGATGATGGATATTATGATAAATATATGCAGTCGAATGATATTTTATGTAAAAAATCTCAATTGTGTTATATCGTTTTCAAGAGAATGGCATGTAAGTTGATATATTATACTGAGGACATATCAGATTATTTTAACATCATTATAAGATAAAACAATGGCCGGAAGGAAACTTAAGAAGCTTAACGTTTAATAGCGGTGTCTACATTCCGCTAGTTAGCCGTTAGCCGTTTATTAGAATATCCTCAATAAAATTACATGCGATGGAGGGAACACAAATAATTGCATACAACTAGAACTAAGACGAAGTTGGAAGCGACATACAAAAACAGAATACGGTATTGGCACGACCAGAATTGTGTCCAAAATATTACCGAACACATATTATACGTTACATAAACTAAGAAATCCTCAACACTTTAGATGTACTATAGCTTGTTACGTGTATGCTGATATTCAATAAACTATTTAGTACGCATATACAATCGTCCATACGATAGTATGCTACAAGCATGTTCAAATATGTATAGAATATAGATATTTCCCAGTTTATGCTATTGCAAGCGATTCTTAAAACGCAGTTCACAAACACAGGTTTCCATTGTGGAGCGGTTTCGCAGAACTCCACCAGGAGATTTGGGGGTTGCTCGGTGGCCCGATGGGACTCGGGTGTTCGTTACTTTTAGGGCGCGCAGTGCTTTTGCGCAATAAAAATACTTCGCCGACTGACGGACGCAAATTGGCGATAAAACTGCGCGCGCGCGTTCAATTTTAAACGCTACAAATTGGAAAATGCACACTTAATGGTGTCACCGGCGTATAAAACCCGGCTGTAACCGGGGTTTACAGCCCCATTTCGACCCACCCCGAAATAATATAAATTTCGCCATTACCCCCACGGAGTTCTTCTTTTATTGCTTGTACTCTTTCGTTAGCAAAAGCCAATGGCGTATTGGAAATTAGCGTGCTACATTAGTCGCAAAGTGAAAAATCTGTAGTGACCAGGCACATGACTTTATCATACAATATATAAAGTTAATAGTTTAGCTGCATGAGATTCTATTTGATCGAGATCGGCTATGTCTGCATTAAAATAATACTAGTAGAACTAGACAGATATGTCGATTAAAACTGCGTTCGGATATTGTAAGTACCTACTCCGTTGACACCGGGTACACAGTCCAAATGACAGGTACTATCGTGGCCATATATTATGTCCCCTCTTTTGACGTCCATTTTCTCGCAAATCTAGGGGCGATAAAATTTGAAAAAATTCTGATGCTGTCCCTGATGAATAGCTACACCTCATAAAAATTAGAAAGCTGTATGTGTTGACGTTTTCCCGATTTTTCCAAATTAAGAAGAATTGGCGCTGTTTTTGCCCCGGAAATCGTATTCCTTTAAATTTAGCAATTAATTACTCCAGAAATAATCCATAGATTTCAACGAATTAAAAAGTTAAATCACATGTGCATTTTTGTAAAAGCATTGGATTAGTGCTTGACCCAGAAAAAGCTAGAATAATGAAATATACACTATAGGCTACCCACTAATTCATAGGTTTAAAGTTTATTCCATAATCATTGTTTATCTTGCATTTTCCCTACAAAAGATCGAGTTGAAGCATCTCATGATTGCTGCAGTTGACGCGGCGCTCTTCGGTCTTCGGGGCGAGCGGGGGAAGGGATCGACAGCGACGCTGCCAGTAAAGGCGGGTCGCACGTGCATTAGTTACTAGAAGAACAGTGTTTACGGACACAATACATATAACGACACGACGATTATGCCTCGCCAAAGAAATGTGGATATTCGGCGACAGATCACCGAATTAAAAAATACTGGCAAAATGAGTCAAGGAGATAACAGAACCACGAACAGGTATTTGGAAGTCCATTGGGAATTCTTGGCAATTTAAATCGATTTTCGGGATTAGCATTTAAAATTAATGAGTGATTTGCAAAATATTCTATGTCTCTACAAATTTACGATGCTAAATTTGTATAAGTTTTTTGATATTTTAAAGTTTTATACGCTCAGAGCTGGCGCTTGTAATATATGTAATATATCAAGAGTTGGTATTTATTTTATATTGTTTGTGCATGTATTTGAATATTATTAATAAATAAACTGTTGAAACTGTTATAATAGTTTGAATATTTATATAACAAAATCGGGGATACTCTAAATATTTTTTGGATTTATCAAGCAAACTTAATTTAGTATTCACCACTAATCGAAAAATCTGCTGACTCCATATTATTAGATCTATCCGCTTGCATCAAAATCTTGTTTACAACCTTATTGTATAAAAACTGAAGAAAACTTAAACGCCAATCGATAGAAGAGTTTTCTCATGTACCGGGTCACATATTATAATGAAAATTATGCAAAAATTAAGAATTTAATTGTTAGTTAAAATTACTACCTTGACAAGTTATCGTTCTTTTTGTATATTGTTAATAAGCTGCCCAGGTTCTCTCAGCTGTGTCGGTTCTCTCCGACATGACAGCACCGCTAACGCCTCCCTTCCCCGCAGCACCCCAAAGACCGTAGAGCGTCGGAATTTCACGCGGAGTTTCAGCACGATCTTTTGTATGAGAAATGCAAGATAAGCAATGATTATGTAATAAAGATTAAACCTATGAATTATTGGGTAGCCTATAGTCTATATTTCATTATTCTAGCCTTTCTAATAACGGAATTGCAGGCATTGCATAATATAGCTTTTTGTGGGTCAACCACTAATCCAATGATTTTACAAAAATGCACATTGAAAACTAGCATTCCGCAGGTGATTTTACTTTTTAATTCGTTGAAATCTATAGATTATTTCTGGAGTAAGTAATTGCTAAAGTTAAACGAATGAAATTTACGGAGCAAAAACAGCGCCAATTCTTCTTAATTTGGAAAAATCGGGAAAACGCCAACATATACAGCTTTATAATGTTTATGAGTTGTAGCATATTAATCAAGGCCAGCATCAGAATTTTTTAAAAAAATTTCGCCCCTACGTCTGCGAGAAAATCGACGTCAAAAGAAGGGACATAATATATGGCCACGATAGTACGTGTTATTGGGTGTAAAAAGTGTAACGGGGTACAAAATCCGAACGCAGCTTATATTGACAGTAGTATCATACTGCGTATGATAAAGTAAAACGTTATTGAAAGTAATGATATTATTGAAATATCCATATTGAAAAACAAACCATACAAAAGGATCAAAAACATCAAAATCGAAAACTATCATATTGGTAACTCTGGAAGAACGAAAAGGATTTTGTGAATGGAGGAGCAATTGGGTTAGAATCTACTTCACATTTTCCACATATAATGACATAACAATAATAAAAGCGGAATGTAAAAATATTATAAAAAAAAATGCCAGAAGAAAAAAAAAAAGGTACCATTTGTTCGTTCGCTTTTATACGACGGTTTCATTGCCCTTTAAAAATGCAAAGGATAAATAATTTAGGTGGACGAAATAATAAAACTCGCTCAATAAATTTGGGGAGAACTCCCAATTGTGAGGTCCATAATCTCCGGAGGCGCAATAAGCCAACGCCGTCAGAGCATTCTAAAGGTCAAAGGATATGTCAAGTTCAGGCCGACTACCAATGTACAGAGAGAGCATTAAGTTTAATTACATCATATTTGCACGAAGTATCTTTTTTTGCATGTTACGTACGCCGTATCGTGTTAAATGAAATTTAGACCGAATATTCATTCGATATAACAGGAATTTATCACTTTTCAGCCAAAGGATTTTCGAGTCTTTTCAATTTATGCATGATACTAAAATAGCTATACTGAAAGTCTATGTTGAATATGTCATTCTGAATTAAGTATCAAGAATAAAGACATAAAAGAACTCATTTTGGATAGTAAAACTATCTTACTTTTTGGTTATTATTATTAATAAAATTATAAACCCCTAACCACAACAAGTATTTTAGAACCTAAATACGTATTTCAGCAACTATGTTGCCATCTTCAGTAGAACCTAAAAAGAGGAAAAGAGAGATTAGCACTTCATAGTATCTTTACTGGACATTGTCCAAGCAAATCACTAGTGGAAGTGACGTCCATGTTAAAAATTACCCTATATATACCCATTTGTTGTTCACACCTCAGTGAATTTTGATCATTGAAGCGTAAAAAACAAGTTTTAATTAAAGCAGGTCAAACAATGGCGAACTAGGTATAGGACCCCTGTCTGAATTTATTAATTTATCTCTATTCAAGTGAATAAAGATACTTTCCAAGCTGTTTAGTTCCCTATTATTTGACACAGCTTTTACAAGTTTTAAGTCATCTACAACTACTTTATGATCTGTGTCTAAAATATGTTGAGCCACACTAGATTTTCCAAACCGATTATATTTAAAATTAGCTACATGTTCTTTGAACCTAGTTAAAATTGTTCTTCTAGTCTGGCCTACGTATTCTTTTTCACAGTCATGACATTTGATACAATATATACCAGATTTATCGAGTACATCTACCTTATCCTTTGGGTTTCCAAGAAGGTTTTTTATGGCTATTATGAGTCGAATATGCTATACAGATGTGATGTAAAAATACTTCTCAAACCCCTTGTATATGCACAATCGAACGGTATTTTAACATATTTCTTCTTTTCTACAGACAAAGTATTTAAAGTAGATATTTGATTTATATACATTTTTTGATTCTGCTTCTCAATCATTCTATCAACTATTTTCTCAGGGTACCCATTATGTATGACAACATTCTTAAATTATTATATTATATATATATATATATATATATATTATTATTATTGATTAGCGATACCAAATAACGGACGGTTTCTTAAATGTCAAATAACTTAATTATTTTAAACGAAACCCTGTATATCTTGACGCACATCAAAAGATCGGCTTTCCTAAAAAGCCTAACTCAGTATGTCTATCGTCAGCAGGTAAACAATTATTCAGAATCAAATTTGACATTTATGACATGTATGAATTATTTTGCATAAATTCATAAATTAATATTTAATATCTAGATGGTACTGCGAAATTGTACAATCTCACTAATGTAATTCATAATTCATCTCTTCATACAGCAGCTTTTAGTGATGACATTCTGCAATTTTGAGTTACACGGATGTATAATTTATGTTATTAATTTTCGTCAAAGAAAAAAAGATAGTAATTTATGTACCGCTCCAAAATTGTTTAATAATATATTATTTGACGAGCAAATAATTAAGGGCGTGAATCGTGAGCATGAAGTTTATATGCGAGCCGATTTTTTACAGCTTTTTTTCGGTTATATATAAATAATATAATTATGTGTTTAAAAGTTTCATTTATTATGAGGTTCAGCCACGTTCAGCCACAAAGAAAAGTATTTTCTCTAAGGAAAAAAAATTGATTTGGCCAGGCACATGACTTTATCATACAATATATAAAATTAATAGTCTAGCTGCATGCGAATCTATGTGATTGAGATCAGTCGTGTCTGCATTAAAATAAAACTAGTTAGCCAGGATTTGACAGATAAATAAATAATTAAATAAATAATTCCTTTATTAACATAAAACAATATGAAATGCAACAAAATAATATTTATATTTAGGGCGGAGATCAACACACTTGTTTCCAAATTGCCTTGCTCTTCCACTCAACCCCTTACGCAAACTAGAACTAAGACATAATCGTACCAATAATATAACAATAATTCTAAGAACTTACCAAAACTGAAACAAACAAAAAAATACTCTAGAGTCTAATTACACGTAATTGCAGCAAATCCAACTCAACAAACCATCGCACATGCCCATAAAAAATAAAAATTAAAGTAGATATAGTGAGATACTGTCAAAACATCAGCATTTGACACTACCGGTACTGTCATTAGTCTGAAAATATTTGGAAAATCCTGTCTCACTATATAGTATTATATCAATGCTGATGCGACCGATCTCTATCAAATAGAATTTGCTCTTGCAGCTAAACTATTAATTTTACCAAAAAATGTAGACATAAATTATTCAGAAGTTCCTCTACTTTAATTTATTATTTAACTATTTTGAGGAAATTACAGAAATGGCAGAAATTGCAAAAGCCTTGAAAAATGCTTAGAGGAAACGTCCAGTTGCTTTGGACCCTTTTGAACCAAAAGCTCATCATACTGCGTATAATAAAGTAAAAACCGGGTTTCTCTTGGTACGTTGTTGTGGGACATACTTTAAATACGAAAATATCTTCTGACTGTAGAGCAAATGATTATCTACAACTTCTCTATATGGATTTAACGTGTATTTTAATATCTTACGGCTAATTATATATATTTCCACTAGCGTAGGTCACGAAAAAGGATATTTTTCGAATCATTGTGTATTTTCTTTCAATAAATGAAATTCAGGTAGTTTTATTATTAAATTTGACCTTTTTGTTGCAGTACTGGCTACAATGGGTCGTTGTCGTGTTACTCTATTGTTTCGTGTGCGTGTCGCCCGGTCTGGGCGCAGGAAATGTCCTCCACATCGGTGGAATTTTTCCAATACGCGGGCAAGGTGGTTGGCAGGGCGGTCAGGCTTGCATGCCTGCGGCCGAAATGGCTTTGGAGGATGTCAACAATCGGAAGGACCTATTACCAGGCTACACGCTCAAACTTCACAGCAACGACAGCGAGGTAAGTACTTACAACCAATTTCCATTGTCATTGCGTTTAAACTGACAGTTGTGTTACGGTATGAGCGCGGAATGTTAAAATATCAGTGGCCTAGCTACATATTCAGCGCCCTGGAGCAAGAAAATCTCTGCGCTCCCTGTTTTCGGAAGAGGCTGGCATTTTTGAACATTTAATTTAACGTATACCACTTTCAATTGCAATTTTTCAATTGCAGATTGAACCAAAAGCGTTTTATGCTAAAAACGAGGTTATATATACAAAATCCTTGCGAAACTCAGTTTAGGGTTTTATGACAATAAAAAACAATTATGTAGTCAACAGGTGGATGTTTTCGAATTCTAACAAATTATATATTTTTCAAATGTGTTCACATGTGCTTCACAAGTGTTTTATATAAATAACGGTATCGCATTTTATGGAATTATTCTAAAACTAGTATCTTTTACTAGCGTAGATTTAAGAATATTTACACTAATTTTAGTTTCCTTAAAAACCATGGTGGGTATTCATAATTCATTTCTTAACCTTCTGAAGGACTATCTTGAAAATGGTCAAGTTTTCATTGCACGCTACTATTCTTTTTAAAATTTTCCAAATACTTGGGACGTGGTATGGATCACCCAGCATATAAATAACGTTATACGTGCTTTTGACGTATTATCAGGCGCATAATTTGAAAACGCCAACTTGTACTTAAAGGATGTATAAACATTTTATGTACAGAATTAAAAGATCTAGAATTTTCCTAAAAAAATCCATTGTTGTCCCACCAATAAAAAAATCCAAGTCGGTCATCTATGACTCATCAGTCTTCTATGACTGAATAACTCGCAGCTCTAGACCCCATATCGATGGGAGCTGTTTACACGCTATTTCTAAAGTCAAATCAAAGGCATATTTAAAAATCTACCTGGGTTTGAATTTTTCCGAAGTGAATTAATTGTGTAATTTCACTGGGCTAAGACGCGATAGTCTACTATTCTCGTTTTTTGAGTACCATTAAAATAATAATATAACTTACAACCTTGAAAACATTTTTACAGTTCAGTTTCATTACATTCAAGGTTGTTGATTATTTGAAACAGAAAAATTACTGTACACATTTAGCTCTGTTTATTTATTCGTCGGAATGATATTCGGTAGGATTGAACGCCAATGTCTGATATTTCTTTTGTTGTGGTGCGCCGGGTCCCAACGCAATTTCAAGGGTACCGCAAAATTAAATGGGTTTGAAAAACGCTGGTTTAAAGAGTAGTCAAGAAGAGAACAGATCAAAATTTGTTAGATAGTTTTTGAGTTATAAAAGCAACATCATAAAAGATGTAGGAGCGATACATTTGTTTTCCTTCACTGTACAAAATAAATTTCGACATTAAACCTTATTATTTTGCTACACGGAAAAATAACGTTTAAAATATTCGCTTACTTGCCTTTTTTGAGTTTAATGGTAAATTCGGGTGTAACTGTACTAACAATAAGGAATTTTAATTTCACACATTTATTTATACACATATTAAAATAAATTTTAACGCATATATTTATTCTAAAATAACAAGAAATTTATTGAAATTAACTGAAAAAAAAATGAGGTGACCAATCGGTTGACACGATATGTCAAGAATCAGTAGCCTGAAATCAGGAAACAAGCCTTTTTCATCAAGTTTACATGATTTTTTAGGAATGATGCAAAAAAGTTCGGTAAAGTAATCATTTTTTTACGAAACCGGTTTATCCTAGTTTACGTGATAGAGAGCCTATCAGCGGATAAAGCGCCGCAAGAATTTTTTTAAATTGATCAGTTAGTTTTTACGAAATTGTATCTACCGCCCAACTAAACGTTTCTAGCAAACCGTGTTTAAATTGTAGACGAGTAACGACATTCCCGAACTTTTAATCTTGTCCACTCATATTTTTATCGATATCTCCAAAACTATTAAGCTTATCACAATAAATGATATGTCATTTTATAAAGGATAAATGCGGGTATACGACAGAAAAGAATTTCTGAAATAACTATAAATATTAATATGTACGTATTAATCAAAATAATAGCCCTTTATTTAGTACACCACTAGATAAATTACAAAATAATAATATAACTCCAAATTGTGTATAAAACTTAAAAATTAATCGTTTCATTAAATAACTGAAAGTAGTGCTTCGTCCATTTCTGAACTAGGCCCTCCCGTGTTTGTCTAGTTGTAGTATCCAGTTTTCCGTGTTTGAGAGTTTGTACATTTAAGAGAGCATATATAGAAATTTGTTGTGGATTTCACAAGTTTGCCTTTAAATATCTATGATTCTTCGTTATGTGTTGCAAGTTTAGGGTGTTTTGGTCTTGGACCTCCACGGTGACCAGCCGGCTTGGAGGTTTTGTAGTCTCCGAGGTTTTCTTATTTTTAGGTGAACTATTCTGTGTTGTTTCCTGCTTATTGGTATGTTGCAATGTTAGGTTTGTCTCAGTTTTGTGGTGTGTTCATTCTTTTGTATCTTTGTTTGATAACGTTTGGTGTTTGTTATTTTAATTTTTTATTTTTTTGTTGTTTTTAGTTATTTATTGTTGTTGTACATGTTTGACTGTTTGTTTCTTTTTATCTCCATTGTGGGTTCAGTAGGGTATTAGTTTGCCTTCTGGTATAATTTGTTTATTCGTTGTTCATTTTCCTTTGCTCATCGGTGGTGATATGATGTGGATTATTTGATTCGATTGATTCCTATTTACCTGATGTTGTGGGCCCCTTAGCATCTTTGGTGCCTTAGCGCCTTTGGTGTCTGGAGCGATGCCTTCTGGATTATTAGTATTTACTTTCCGAACATATTGCTGTAAGAATCCCGATTGTCGGCCCTGTTTTATTCTGATCTGAGAGTGAGTTAGCTCTCTTTCTTTCCATTGTTGGTTTCGACCGTTTGCGATTTTGTTTATTGCTTCCTAAACGCTCCTCCCCCGATCACTTTTCCGGGCGGTCAGGTCAATGTTCTCAACAATTTTTTTTATTTGGTCTTTGTCCATGGGCTTTCTGTCCACAGCCAGCATGTCTCCGCGAATAATGGCGTGATGTTCTTTCCGCAGGTAAACCATTACTGGTATTAGTTCTTTTCTCTTTTCTAGCATATGTTTAGACAGATCTTCCGAAAGGTATACGCCTGATCCATCTTTCAACTCCCTCAAATTTTTCCTATGTCTGAAAGCTTTGTGTGCTTTCCTGGTCACGAGAAATTTAATTAATATTAGTCTAATTTTGTTGTCTTCTTTCGTTCCAATTCTCTTTATTTGGTCGGTTTCAGTTATCTTGGAGGTGGTTAAAACACGTTTCGATAATCGGGATATAATCGGCTTCGGCGGGCCGCTCGACTTTTCGCTGTGGAATCGTTAATTTTTCGAATTTTTTTCTGAAATTTTTACATTGTGTTCATAAAATGTTGTGCAACAAAAATATACAATCAAAATCCTTTAATTTAAAAAAATTTTACGCCCGAATGTACCGTATGCAAGCTGACTATAATTTCACCTTTAATGCCTTTAGACACTATTATGAAAAATATAATTTTCTGAGAAATCGGTAATAAAAATGTTTCCCATAAGCGTCCAACTTTCTGCCGGATACGGTACCATATGTATGCAACATCCATTAGTTTAATATAACCATGCATTCATAGACCAACCCAGCAAATCGATATTGCACCGAGTTCGACGAAGTTTTCCGATATCTCAATGCACTTTAATAGATTTCCTACTTCCACTTGGCGCTATTGGCACACGTACCTCATGTAGTTCTATTTTTGTCCGCGGCAAACTTACGTTTGGGCAAACCGGAGCTACAGAGAGAGAGAGAGAGAGAGAGAGAGAGAGAGAGAGAGATGCCGACCGAAATATTTCTCATCAGTCAATACCTTAAAAGAAAATTTGCTATAAATCACGGAAGTTACGTTCAAGGAGGCGGACTCGTATAGATTTCCCGGGCGCGGTCTGCCAAAAGAAAACTACCAAAAATCTCGACCACCTTTTCAATCAAACGGAACCGCGCCGTATATTTTCCCGTACATACAGTCGGACTCAAAAGCGATGAAACGGGGGCTAAGGGAACGAGAGAGATAGAGAGGGAGTAAAAAAACACGGAGGAAAATCCACGTCATTCGTTCAACGTTTCAGTTGATAAAACAGCGAAAAAACGGTCTCGGGAAATATACAGTGCACGTTCGGAGACAATGGCGGCTTATAATAGGAAATAGACGACTGGCTAGGGTATATTTTTGATATATCAGACTTTAATTTGTTAACAGGTCACATATTCCCTTTTGTTCTCTCGTTCTGTATCGTCCGTGCTAGTTTGTTCGCCATATTTTATGCGATGACCGCACCTGAATACTGAAATACTCGAGCATTGAAAACGAGTCATCCATGATAATTTTATTTTTGGTACGTTTTTAGTTTTTTTTATTAGGGATAATGATGTTTTTAGTCAGAACTTTTTTCCCATTAATCAAATAGACCAGGCAGTAGAGATTTTTGCGTCACAAAAGCACTAGCAGAAAGCAGACGCTCCCAGGTCACGCGAAACAGTACGTAGATGTATTGTGATGTGATACCTACTCGCAAATCTCATTTCTTAATTTGTTATAATCAAAAAATCTGATGTGGCCAGGCACATGACTTTATCATAAAATATATAAAATTAATAGTTTAGCTGCATGAGATTCTATTTGATCGAGATCGATCGTGTTTGCATTAAAATAAAACGAATTAGCCAGGATTTGACACATATTAGCAGTAGATAATGTCAAAAAATCAGCCTTTGACTCTACCTACTGTCATTAGAATAAATATATCTAGCAAATCCTGGCTAACTTTATATTAATGCAGACACGATCTCGCTCAAATAGAATTTGCTCCTACAGTTAAACTATTAATATTACCAAAAAATGTCAGAGACATAAATTATACAAAGTTTCCGCTATTTTAATTTATTATTTAACTATTTTGGCGGAATTACGGAAATGGCGGCTCATTTGCAAAATGCTTGAAAAATGCCTAACAACATTGCTATCAGCATTCGAAATACACATTGACTTTGTAAACACCAATATGTTTCAATATTGTTTCACATAGCATATGCGCGCACGCGTTTCTTCTCCTCATCGCATTCTCCATGCATTTGCGTGTTGAATTAACGTTTCGCAACCGCTGACGTTCTGAATACTGTCAAAAGTATCAAAATATCCTGGCTACCTACTATTAGTGCAGACACGATTTCGATCATAGAATTTGGGCCTGTAGCTAAACTATTAATTTTACCAAAAAATGTTATAGACATAAATTATTCAGAATTTCCTCTACTTTAATTTATTATATAACTATTTTGACGAAATTACAGAAATTACGGCTCATTTGCAAAATCGTTGAAAGATGCTGAGAGAAAAAAGCCAGTTCCTTTGGACTTTTTTGAACCAAAATTTTCTCAGCTCTAAGTTTGGTCATGGTCACTTCTAAATATGAACTTTCGTCCCGATACCTTTAGTAGTTTCTCCGGAATCGTCGTCACATAAATCGGGTACACACATACACACACACATACACACACACTGAAATTTTTTTGTTCCTTGGTCAAAATTTGCAGGGGACCCAAAAAGACCTATTTCCCCTAAAACCCCATTTTTCCGCACTATTACAATACCATACTGCGTATGATAAAAAACCTCGAAAAACCCGTGTTTTTCCGTTTTTTGCTTATAAAAGCTGAACCGATCGAGAAATTTTGATGCTTTCAATGGTCGAATTGTAGAGAATGAAAAGACGAAAGAACGGAGCCATGCATGAACTCTATTGAATTAATATTAACGGACGAAACTCGCAAAAACCGGAAAAATCTGCGTTTTTCAAAAATTCATGGCTCCGCCATTTTCAAAGTTGTAGCGGAGGATTTCGCGTGAAAGTAGCGATTGATCGGGTCTTTGAGTGCGGACAACCTACGCGCTATCCGATGATTAGTTTTTGCACAATTGCGATTTGAATATTTTTTGCATTAAATTGTTGTTGTTGTTCCACGTGACCTGTGACCGTCGGCTTCCTGCTACTATTTTTGTCACGAACTAAGTCATTTTCTGCTCTATTGCCTGGTCTAAAAACTGTATGTGTTATATTTTGTTGCGACGTTTGCCTTAACATCACGTTCGTACTTCGGTCGAATATACTAACTTATTCGATTTTCATAGTCCCAGGGGTATTCTTATCTGGGATTATGCTTGAGAAAATCGACTGGGGATAGAGTAAATGGGTAATTTTACGGACCATGACGTGCCTGATGGAACGATACGCGGTGGAGTCGTGCTCCCTAACGGAGGGCGCAAAGCAGTGAGGTGATTCCAAACCTCTCCTTTCCCATTGTAATAAAAAATAACTTTAGAAATGCTTCATTGTTCTATTATTATTCTATACTATTCTATATTATGTCACATTGAGGGGTAACTATGATATTTGTAATTACGTGTTTGCTATTGTGGATCTGCTGTCCAGGGCTGCGAAGTCGGTAAGAAATTCTCGACTCCGACTCCGACAACGACTACAGAAAAATTGCATACTAAAATATTTTCAAATAATACAAATAATAAAAATCTTACATGTAAATTTAATACTCACAAATTTGATACAGAATTTAACAACCGTGTAATATCAAATTTGCTATGAAAACAAAACCACTACCATGAAGAAAAAAGAAATAAATTTTATAAATTAAATTTCTATTCGAATATTCTGATTGTATTAAATATATGGGTTGTGCAATGTGCATATCCAATTACTCACAAACTAATGCTAAACCCATAGGAAGAACAGAAGTTTTATTTGTGTCCAGCGAATTTGTTGGCAAAAATATTTAAACTGACAATCGATATGTAAATAAAAACGGCCTGTAAGATAATTGATCGGACCACAAATAAAAAAGTTATTTAAAAACAAATAAACGACGATAAATGAAAAAGTTATTTATAAAACATAACTTCTGTGTATATTCAAAACATCTCTGAAATCATTAAGTATTAAACTGTTTTCTCATTAGAGAACATACAAATCGTCATGACTTGGTCCATTTAACCGACTTTCTATCTCTAATAATAACAAAGCACCCATAAGACAGTGTATAATATGAAATAATATTCATTCTAGTAAAAACAAAATTAAGTGCAATATACCTACGTTTATAAAATTGTTGTGAGGGACAAAATAGCTCCAACTAATTGTCCTGCAAAGATGCCCGTAAATCATTTTTAATTATTTTCAAAGCTGAAAGTAATCATAATTATGGTCTTGTTCAAATTTCCTTTTTCAAATTTCTGTCAGATTACTTTTGTTAATCGTCTTCACTTTCGTTTCAAAAGTATGTTTTATAGTTTGATTATTTACGCATGTAAGTAGGTAGGTACGTTATAAAAGACCTAACAGAATATTTGTTAAAATGCTTTAAAATTCTAAAACTAATTGTAAACATTTTTAATCAAAACTCTTGAACTTCAAATTAAGAATATTTTCCCACATACATACCAATTTATCTTAACTAAACGGATAAACTATTTTTTCCACCTTGGTATATTAATTTTATTAAATTTAGAAACTTCGGACATGTTACATCACGTATTAGACAATTTTTGCATGCGACGGTTGGTCTCTACTCAAGTGTCTACTGGTAGCCACATTGTGGTTACGTATTTTTAATTGACATTTACTTATTTTCGAAGCGATATCGCCAATCGTGCAAAACTGAAAGTTACCAAAAACTGTTTGCAATAAATTGATTCTATCAGAACACTGTTTTGGAAACTACAGGAAACTGTTTTAGAACTAAATAACATTTGGTTTCAACAAGATGGTGCCCCGCCGCATTACAGTGACGAAGTGCGAAATGATTTAAATTAAATTTTTCCGCAGTGGTGGATTAGAAGGAGAGAATCCATTAAATGGCCACCTAGGTCGCCGGATTTGCCAATATTGGATTTTTCTATTTGGGGACACCTAAAGTCCAAGGTTTACACCAATAGGCCGCTTGATAGGTTGGGAGATTGCCAAGCCGCTCAGGGATGGCAGTTTAATTTAATTGTTTTGTTATATTTTCTTGAATTTGTTATTATTTATTCATGTGGATTCATTGCTGATAACTAAAAAAATGATGCAGATGAGAAAAATTAAAAGTTTTCCATACTTTTTTAAGGTTGGAGAATTATGTAGGTGTTCCGGTAATTATGACTAATTTAAATTAATTGCTTATAAATCAAAAATGATGCATTCTATAAGAAAATTTGTTCAATAACAAATGTTTTGAATAAGTTAGAATTACATAAATAAAGGCAAAAAACTTTTGCTTGAACGTTTTTTGAATTTTTTTACGGTTGGAGAGTTGTGTAGGGTTCTGGTAATTTTGACTAATTTGAATTAATTGCGTAAATCGCAAAAATGGTACATTTTATAAAAAGATCATTTTAATAAAAAAAAAATTGGAATTAGTCCTAAAATTACAAAATGTAAAAGTATACAGGGTGTTCCATTTGAAAACAAAACGTTTACGAAATTTCTATAATATTAGAGAATATGAAGAATATATTTGGAGAAATATTTGGGTGTTAAAGCAATAAGTTTTTTAAGCAATAAGCATTCTGGGGGAATGTACCACATATAATTTTGAGGTTGGCATGACTTCGGAAGCTACGTCTTTTACGAAATTTTAAATTGTAGCTTCAACGCCTTTTCTTCGATATTTTCGAAGACTTCGACACAAAAAGCTATCGATCATCAACAAAAACGATCAGTTTGTTAATCATTAAATTACGGATCTAAAAATTAGTTTAAAGGAACCGAAATATCATCTGAATTTACACCGAGTAACATATTCTAATTCTACATTCGAAAGGGCTTGTATATTCCAAGTTAACAATTACCAGCGAATAACATTCTATGTGACAGTCGCTCAGAGTGATCGGCTTTGATGTTTGGAATCGAATTTCTTTTTCGGAGTGGAGCAACCGGTGATAAAAAGAAAACCGCGATTGCATCAACAAATACCGAGGGCGCTGCGAACGACGTTTACTCACAAAGTCGACGAGCGCCGTTCGAAAGTGTTCCTTGTTAAGTTGCCACAGCAATCGATATACTATACTGGGTTCGTCTCTTTAACTCGGCCATTATCCCAAATTGCGCCCGGTAAGTGTTTTCCAGAGGTTTCTATTGAATTTAGAGCCCGGAGACTGATCTACCACTTCGACATTTTCCCTTCCACACTCAATTTACCCCCACCTTCCGCTTCCCATCGGCCACTCTTCAATCTTTGTTTTAAGGTCTCACTTTAGTGTGATCCTATTCTATCCTACGTGCTATAGAGGAGCGGTCAAAAAGACAGTGATGGAAAATTGGTTATTCCGGTCTATTCCGAAAATATCTGAGCTTTGGTGTTTTAAGTTTTAATTGTTTTATTATACAGGGCACTTTTACGACGAGCTGCCATTAGAAGTACATGGAGAACCAAATGAAACCAGGGATTGAAAATTTGTGGACTTATGCTGTTGGATACAATCTTTATAACTAGAATATTTTCAGGTTTTGGTTACTACTTATCCGCTGGACCATTGTCCTGCAAAACTGTTTTGAAAGTAACATATTATCGACATATCGGTAGAGTTTTTCGAAAAGTTAAAGCCTAAAAATGAGTATATTATTTATGCTTTATGCATTGACGTAAAGGCTTCAATTCATTGGAACAATTCTAAATAAAGTAAAGTTTCAAATAGATACAAATCTATCTAGCTACTAAATCGTCAGACAAAGAAAAAAATTTCTGGACAAAAGTTGTTTGGCTCACTAGTTTCTATGACGTAAAAGTATTTTTATTTATACATATGTATACTTATTTACTCTAAGGTTGTCAAAAACATTGGTTATACGAAGTTTCATGTCTTCTGGTGTAGTACGTGCTGATTGGTATACCAGCTCCTTTACATATCCCCATAAAAGGAAATCGAGTTTGTTGAGGTCTGGAGACCTTGGTGCCCACAATGTAGGACCTCCTCTTCCCTCTTTGGTCACCGGTTTAGTTCTTGTCTTGTGCTGGTAATTAATATTACCTGTTTCTTCTAATTGCAACCGAATCCTGTTTATAACACTTGGTTGGGGATGCCGTCTATCCGGATATCGCTGTTCATACTTTCTGGATGCTACTAAAGTATTTCTGTCGGCTTCGCCATAGATGTAGATCATGTTACTTAATTCTTCTTTGCTATAATTATAACTCATCGTTCAGAGAAAAGACAAATATTGTTACTAATTTTGACAGCAATAACTTATTGAGTGTCGTTAGATCTCAATTGTTTGTTTCTATGATTAATTAATGCTAATTTTAATACAGTATTACTCATTTACAAATGAGAGACAAACAAAAAATAACAAAAAAATAATGGCATTACTAGATAATATTACACGTTTTTCATTAAATTGTAAATAACACGAAAACTACCACAATTGGACATATGGCATACTTAACATAAATTAAAGGGAACTCGGGGGGCAATTCAACTAGCACATAATATACAGGGGTTGCCATTTAAAGAGTCAAAGAAAAGCCATTTGAAGAACATAAAAATTTACTAAGTTTTATGAACAGTTTGTATAGTGAATCTAATATCTTTTGATACTATCGTCTATCTACGGGCTTTGACTATTGTCTGACATAGTTTAACGGGAAAATCTGCAAACATGTCGTTTTTCCATAGTTTTAAAGAAGATCCTGCAACAGGCATATTTTGGTGAAATTATTGAATATCTCAGGAACTACTAACGCTGACAGTTAGCAACCTATACGGTTGGCTAAACAAATTTATTAGTACTGTTAAGTACTGTTAAATAGTACTTATTAGTACTATTTGAGATTTACTTATAATTTAAGTTATTTTAGGTATGTACTAAAAGTCGACTTTTTTCAAATGGCAACCTTATCTTATAAATTCATTTTGGAATATTATGGAAAGTTGTAGATCAACTTCCTACACCTAAGATGCATTTTTACCTACTTACATTGATTTTTAAATATCACAATAGAAATTGAAAACATTGTCATTCATTAACAAGGTTTTTAAGTCAACAGAGTAAAACTAACTCTTTGGCAATACTATAACATGCTACACTCATGTTTAAATATGTGAAGAATATAGATATTTCGCAGTTTACGCAATTGCAAGCGATTCTCAAAAGGCAGTTTGTGGTTATGTGTATTTACATTTGATATAATATATGATATAGATATTAATGTCGCCATCGATTCGTAGATAATTCATATATTATTTAAGAGACGTTAAGTTTGAAGTTTTTTCTATTCTTGTATGAGATGTAATTCTCCTTTGGTACTATTGGTGTAGCGTTTGATCTTTTGCTATGGGAGGATGTATTGTTAATTGTGTCCCTAAATCATTTGATATGGTAATGGAATTTGGATGGGACAAAGGATGCTAACCTTGTAATTGTCTCTTAGGTAAATTCGATGAATATTAATGAACGGTAATAGAGTTTCGTCTTCCAGTCGCAGAATACAACGAGATTAAAAGAGAACATGATTACAAGCATTCACGTCAAACAATATACTATTAGTGGCACCGGTGTTGTAGAAACGCAATTTTAATTAAGTTAAAGTTACTTTAAATGCGAACTAGATTGTAAGTTGTTTTCTTATTCCGCTGTCACATGATGGTTTAAATGTAAAAACGACATTAGCCTACTCTTAATCCTGTTAAGGTAAAAACATTATGACTTTTATTAGGTATTGGAATATTAAGTTTGTGTAATACATATTATAAAATAGTTTTATGGCAAAATATTCTAACATAAATATGATATTTTCCAGTCGTGTGATAAGTTATTTTATACCCAATATATTATCCTATTAGTCTCAGCCAATTAGACTGTGAGATTGAAATTTTATAAATAAGACCACGCACGAAAATATCTAAAGTATAAATATTGTATATATCGATTCGGAACGACGCACATCTGGATTTTTAAAACACGTGTGACTGTGAAGTTTTCAAACCGCTGCGACCAGCTGGACAAAAAACGTGTTGTTTTATGACTCTACGCCGCATGTTGCTGGAATGTTTGAGCAAAACAAACTGATACCGTCAATTCTGCACACAAAAGTAGATATTTGTAGTTGAAAGAAATTGTTATTGGGGCAGTACGACTAACGGGTCTTTTATGTTTCAGGGTCAAAGTTTAATAATAAGCAATGAGCAATGACTAAGGAATGTATTGTTCGATAATAGCTTGTTAGGTCATTTCCAGTTAGTTTGTTATTAAATAAAAAAAGCACATTATTAATCCAAATACAGATTTGCATATTAAATTAAATTTTCTATCTTTGTTTTCGACTTATCCTAAAATGATTATTATTTATTATTAAATGTAATTATAGCAAAGGATGCAAAGTTTATAAAAAAATAAAAAATATATAAATGTTATATAATATAAATATAGACTTTTTATTTTATTCTTTTATATATTTATTGTGGTGGGCATAGTTGTACTTAAAATTTGTTTTTCATCACATTACATTTGCAAAAAGCACCATTTAAAATAAAGAGTTTTGACTAAATAAGACGTACCCTAATTAAGCTATAGAATTTTTATTTTCGAGTTTATTTTTAGTTGAGAAGAGAATATCTAATAAGAATGGGGTTGTTGTTGAGAGATTAACGTAAATGTATCACACGTTTTTCTTGTATAATGTTTTAAATGTCGTTTGCTTGGTCTGTAGACGGGTTTAAACCCAAAGCACTGTAACCATATGATCGTCTTTTTAAATAAATATTGAACGTAGGTGTAATTCTATGACAAAAATGGTACAAAATTGCATCAAAATCCAAGGTGATAAGGAATAAAACTGTGTTGATTTGACATGGTTTATTTTTTAAATCAACTGTTCTACAGCTATGCGAAAATATCATCTACAAAATGATAAAAAATAACAAAACGAAAAATACATATAAAAGAATACAACAAATTAGGAAGAATACAAATAGTACTTCCAATACAATGTAAATAAATTTAAAACTAATTGAAAAATTAACAATAATAAAAATAAATTCATTAACAATGATGTAATAAGTAATAACATAATTATTCTTAGTAAAAAGTTTTATTAATTTTTCAAACGAGTTGTTTTAATGCATTGAAAAAGTCCATAGAAACATTTGTCTTTTGTTATATTGACATCCATCTACATAGATAGTTTTATCTTAAATATTATTAAATTAGAAAACGCTTGCTCATTAGGGTGGTCCACATTTATACCTTGCAAAATCTTGAAAAAAATTGTTCAGAACTTCCCAACGATCAAATTCACAAGCACTATTTTTATCACTGCCCCCGCCGTCAGTACCCTAAAACTGAGGCAATTTTACAAAGTTACGTGATTTATTATTTTTCTGACAGTGAGTACTATTATTGGATTATTGACAAAAATATACAATGTTACGATCTCAATTTCCCATTTGTTGCAAAAATTATTAAATTATTGCTTTTTTGGCATTTATTAATTAATCAGCAATTGTTTAAACAATTGCCATTGTAATGGACATAATTTTCTAAATTTTTTGCATAAATTATTATTAGAGTATTGGCAGTTTTATTACATTTATTAACTAATTTGTAATTGTTTAATCAAATACTATTTGTTTAAACAAATATACACATTGTAACGGACATATTCTTTATATTTACTTTAGAAACTATTATTAAATTATTGGCATTGTTTGTCAAGTAACGAATTTGCAATTCTTTAAACAAGTTCAATTGTTTTTTTCTTTTTGTAGAAATTACTATTGTTACTTTGTTGGCATGTTTTTTTGTAATTTGTTACTTAATGTGCAATTGTTTGAACAAATAAATTTGTTTAAACAATAACATACAATGTTAGTACGTATTTCTTGACAAAAATTATTATAGGATTTCTGGTCTTATTTGTAATTTTGGCGGTTTTACGATATCGGCCAAACAAGTACTGTGGTTGCAACACTAATTATTATTATAGGTTATGATTGAAAATGAGTTAACAAATTTGGCAAGAAAAAAAAAAGACAAGAAATACAATTTTCTTACAAATACAAATTATTTTTGTTTAAACAACTGATATTTATTTAAATAATTACAAACTAGTTTATTAAGGACAGACAATGGCAACAATCTAATAATTTCTCAAGAAAAAAGAAAAATATGTCGGTAACATTGTATATTTTTGTAAACAAATGGTATTTGTTTAAACAATTGCAAATTAGTTAGTAAATGAGAAAAAATTTTCCTAATAAAAATTTCCTTTAGAAAATAGAAAATATAACCGCAAAATTAGTAATATGTCAATAATCCAATAATAATCACTTCTGACAAAAACAATAACAAAACACGTAACTTTGTAAAATTGTAAATTTGGGGAAATTTGTCTCATATTTCGGGTACTATGGCGAGGGTAGGGGGTGGTGCACAAAAAATCGTGGTTGTGGATTTCTTCCTTGGGGAGGTCTAAACAATTTCTTTTTTCTAAGTCCAAAACGTAAAAGAAGATGCATTTTTTCAATGTATTTTAAATGGGAAATTTGAAGTGCGCGGTGGCACGTGTTAACGTTAACCGATTTTTCTAAAATCTGGGGGGAATTTTTTTTCTGGAAAAGTAACTGATTGGAAGGGGGATCGTTGCTCTCTAGCGAAAAGTCCGTTTTTTGGACCACCCTATTGCACATACATACAAAAGTGACACATGCCAAAATAAATTATTATTTTGCATTGTTAGAAGATTTGCTGTAGTATCAAGTGAAATAATAACTTACAAATTGATAATTCCTTTTTGTATATTTATATTATATGCGGTCACAAAACTTTGAACTTTACTTCAACTACGTCTTTTGGCCACGTTTTTTGAAGCGAGAAGAAACATTTTTCGGTAAGAATTTTATCATGCTCAATCACATAAATTTTCTCCTAAAATTGTAAATCAGTCTATATATTTATTAAGTGCTTTCGTATAAAAAGTAGGATGCAATTTCTTTCACAGATACTTATAGTACTTCTCAGAATCTCATCGTGAAGGTACGAACCGATTTAAATACAATCGACAGTTTCTGGTTTTTGTCCAAAAGGTAAATTCTCAGGATGAGAAACAGATTGATGTAATTTTTGTTGAACGGCAGAGGTATTGAATAAATAATGCTAGATTTTGCTCAAAAATTCTGCCATCTATTAGTTTCGATATCGTCCTCTTTTATTTTTTTTTTAATTCAATTCGTTTTTAAGTTAAATGTAGTTTGAAGTAATGGACAATAAAGAGATTTTCTCTATGAGAGCATATGCTGGAAAATCTAAAAACACTAACAACACTGAAAATTCGAACTTTTTGCCGGATTGTGTCGATTTCAATAAATCGAAATGGGGTTGAGAGCGTGTGTTCCTGTTGGCAACAGTGTACGTATTTGGGGCGCAACCATGTGGGAAATTAAAATTACACGTTCTATTAGTTTGAAACGGTTCACGTGTTGTTCAGTGCACGCCCGGCCTACGTGGCCAGATTGACGCTCAAAGAGATTTTTTCCGGCGGGCGCGTTGATGAATGCTCCAATTTTTTCAACTGTTTTGCCGAACTGCCACCGTCCGTCGCTCTGAATGCCCTACGTACAAAACGGGCACTGCCCGCTGTGCAAAATTCAATTATTTGCGAATGAAATATGGACACGGTCGGGCGGAAGTGAATGTTTCGATGATCTGATCAGCTGCATTGAACGTGGACAAAGCGTGTATTGTTGGTCATTTCTCGGTTTGACCTTTTTGATAATACTGACAATTGTTGGTAAATATTTGAAAATGGTCTATCTTTACCGATGTTACAGAGTGGTGCTTAAATTTAGGTGTTTTATACTTACTCTTGAGAGCTATTTCTTAAACTGGCGCTTCATATTCGTATACTTGCCAAATATAAATTATTTCCTGTATCGCAAGCTAATCGAAAATTTTTGTAATTGATGTCTTAAATCTATACGATTCCATGAGTGATTCCTATTTCTTTTTAAGTTCGCCGAATATTTTTCATCCATACTAACTTGATTGCTGGTTTTTATAAAATTCAAAAAAATCTCTCATACCAAGAAATTTGTACAATATTCGTCTGTGATTTCGGAACGTCAGAGGTGTGCTGCAACAGCAAATCTTCTACTTTGTTGTAGTTTTTATTTTATAGTCCCGACACATTTTTATAATAAGTGCAGAAGTTACTGTGGCGTACCAGCGACATTATTATGGAAATTTACATTCTCATTTTAATGAATTTTTGTTTAATTCGACAGCATTCTGTATTTATATATCGAAGCATTTAATTTTAACAGGCTGTAAAACTCAATACAATAGGTCATTTGGTGACAACTTATTTAAATGAACTAATATTTTAAGGAAAACAAACGTATTTTTTAAATTTTAATTAGGAAGAATTTTGCCCATTAAGAAAATATTGGATATGGTTTCTTTGTCATCTTTAAAGTTCTACTAAATCCAATTGTACTACTAGGTTCGTTGCATAAATGTGTAACAAAATATAACCATTTTGTTAATTTTTGTTAATTAAAAATCTACACAAAATTTGCTCTGATATTAAAATGTTTTTAACCGTTTTCGCTTCTCTTCAAATAATAAACACCATAAAGATCAGCAAATACATAAATACAACAAGCAAAGAAACTATAATTTTCCAAGTAACTTAATTTATAGACATGTTCATCTGTATTGTTCATAATAAAGCATCAACTTAGGATACACTCTGTACATGGTGTACCTACGTTTACTTGGAAAGAAATAACATTACGTTTATGTGGATAGGTAAAAATAACAATATATATATATATTTTTTAATGTTTGTCGGAGACTGTTTCCGGAAAATGCCATTTTTCACAATATTTCAAATTTATGCGGTTTTCGCCCGCCAAAAAAGTCAAACATTTTACTAAAGGATACAAATCTATTGTCAATCTTCGTATACGACCTACTTCATACAAAACATACAAAACAAAATTAAACATTGGAAAAATTAAACAGCGTTCTAAAATGTCCATCGAGTACAAATAAATGCACCAATATTTGTCGCCTTGGCATTTGCTATACCCACTTCAACTGGGTATAGCAAATACCAAGTATAAGTGGTAAAAAAACTCGTCCTCACAGGCGAACATTGAATCTATTTTTGTGGTGGAGTCGCTGCAAATTAGATAGAGCTATTTTTTTAAATACCTTAGGTAGGTACTGATAAAACTACGTTAAATTCCCTACTAATTGCAAGACTTAATCAGTTATTTTGGCCAAAGTCAAGAGCCCTTTACCAAAAATTCAGTAGAGAGACCTATATTATTACTATTTATTTATTAAAAACTATATAATTGCTCTTTTTAATAGTTAATGTATTATAATTAGGTGGAGATCCATATTGCAAATTGTACTCATGTAAAGTAAAACACCTCTTTTTTGCAACTAAATTGTTTATTTATTTAAATCAGACCGGTTTCGCTCTTTCGATTAAGGGTATCATCAGTGGTGAAAGCTAAAATACATAAGAGTCGTTAGAATTATGTGCGCCTGGGGTAGGAAACTTCAAACAAATTTCACAAAAAAACATTTTAAAAAAAACTGTATTATAAGTCTGCGACGATTAGCAGTTCTGACTTAGCGGCTTCGGTTAGCTTAATATGACATCAAATATCAACCGTATCTCGCGGTTACACGGTTTGGCCAAAACAAGTTATGCAAGTTATAAGGAAATTAATGTAGTTTTAGCACAACCTTGGCCTTTTTAATCAACTCGAAAACTGGATTTTACATAAAGTAGGAAAATGTTGCCTTCTTTCTTCAACAAAAAAATGCATTTCAGGGGGGATCTAATAGGAAATTTAATGTACTTTATTTGTGTATAGGACGGTCTACCTCGAAAAGTGTCTAGTTTCACCTTTTCGCAACAAACTAAAAATGGTCGAAAATTTTGAGTTTTTTTGCGAGTTTTAAATTTATGGGTTTTTAAATGGAACAACCTATATTACCGCACAGGTTTGAATTCCTCGCTAAATTTTACGCCATTGAAACATAACATTACATACACTAAACTTTATACTTTTTGATTTATTGGCATTTTTATGGAAAAACAGTACTCTAAGAAAAAGTGTATATCTCAATACCAGCTATTAATTTTATTTCGCACGCTTAGATTATGATTAAGTAAGAAGCATTCTATTATCATGATTACCTACCACATCCAATTGTGTACAGGATGGTCATAATCTGCAGCAAAACGAAGCAAACAGTTTTTCCTAAGAAAGTATTTTTTTTTAAATGGAATACCTGTATCTATGTTTTTTTTTTATTCTACGCATCGTTCTGCACAAAAAAGGACTAATGCTAAAATAAACCATTGCTGAGATAACTAGCCTTCTTAACAAAAAAATCGATTTTTCTATCAATAAGTGCTTCTACACCTACATTAACAATTAAACCTGTTAAGTATTTAACTAAAGTACTGTTTTCTCGCATATTTTCATCTTTTTACTTTATCATACGCAGTATGCTAAAGTATTGTAATCATGCCGAAAAAAAAAATTGAGATTTTAGCGGAAATAGGTCTTTTTGGGTCCCCTGAACATTTTTGACCAAGGTACAAAAAAATGTCTGTGTGTGTGTGTGTGTGTATGTGTGTGTGTGTGTGTGTGTGTGTGTGTGTGTGTGTGTGTGTGTGTGCGTATGTGTGTACTCGATTTTTGTGACGACGATTCCGGAGAAACTACTAAAGGTATCGGGACGAAAGTTCATATTTAGAAGTTTTATGACTAAACTTAGAGCTGAAAAGCTTTTGGTTTAAAATGGTCCAAAGGAACTCGTATTTTATTCTAAGCCTTTTTCAGGGATTTTGCAGATGAGCCGCCATTTCTGTAATTTCTTCAAAATAGTTAAATAATAAATTAAAGCAGAGGAAATTTTGAATAATTTATGCCTATGACATTTTTTGGTAAAATTAATAGTTTAGCTGCAAGAGCAAATTCTATTTGATCGAGATCGGTCGCATCTGCATTGATATGAAACTGCATAGTAGCCAGGATTTTGACAAATATTTTTTTTGTGCTGTCATCACAGAAATGTCTATGGCTGTCACCACGCTGTCACACTCGGAGAACCGCATGGAACGTCATCTACAGTGTCATGAACGAACATAAATCTGTCAGAATTTAAATTCGCTTTTTAAACTTGAGATTTCGTAGAAGTGGTATCAACCTAACATTTTCTATACCGAAATATAACCATTTTTGATTTTTTTTAAAATACGTATTTCTCAAAAAGCAACACAAAAACGTTGATGTCACTCCTGCCGAAAACTAGGGAAAAACTACATAGCGCGACTCGCTCACATGCGACGACGACGCTCCGCCATCGGTGACGCGCCGCATCACCGCTCGTTGTGCTATTCCGTACTTTCGGCACTTGTGAGATAACCAACTATTATTCTGATGACAGTAGGTAGTCTCAAATGCTGATGCTTTGGCAATACCTTCGATTGATACTATTGACTATCAAAATATCTGTCAAATCCTGGCTAACTAGTTTAATTTTAATGCAGACACGATTTATCTCAGTCAAATACATTCTCATGCAGCTAAACTATTAATTTTATATAATGTATGATAAAGTCATGTGCCTGGCCACATCAGATTTTTTTTTAATAAACCAAAACATTTTATCACATCTGAAAAACTGTGCTAAAGTTACTAATTAATCTGTCAACTCTACTTGCCAATAAAGCATTTTTGTTGCATTCGCCAAAAACCCACACCATGTCAATTAGTTCCTCCTGGAAAAAGTTTCGCCATATTTCCCAAAATTATGCAATCTAACTTAGCAACCCTAACAATATCACCACCACTGACAGATACCTTAATAACTTGTTTTCCACCGTTTTTCATAGCCTACAGGGTATAAGTAAAATTTTCTTTCATATTATAATATTAGATTGCAGATGTGCTAAAATGTTTTATTTTATTAAGAAAAAGATGAAATCATTCGAGAAAATAATACTTTAGTTAAATACTTAGCTGGTTTAATAGTTAATGTAGGTGTAGAAGCACTTATTGATAGAAAAATCGACTTTTTTATGAAGAAGTTATCTTTGCAGTGATTTATTTTAGCATATTGATCGCACTGTAGAATGAGAGAAAAACTTCTGTATTCTTTTCCTGGTACAGGCACCCTAGGCAACGATTTGACTGGACTATAGTTAGATGGAACACAGTTTGCTTTGAGGATTCGTGCCAATTTTGTTGGAGCTGCTCCGCAAATCATTAACTTGCGATTCAATTATCCTACGCAAACATGGGATCCTTTCGCCCCTTCAAAATACCATCACCGTCCGTCGGCAAAAAAATCGCTCAGGCGTTTAGTTAGGGCGGTATTGATAGGCTGGCCGTTTGGCGTGCTACCTTTGCGTTCTTGCCATCTCGTGAAATATCTCTGGACGGCGATTCGTTTCTCGGTTTGGCGCCTGCGACGCGCCGCCCCAAAGATTATATAGATTAGATCGTGAATCGGAAAATTCATTACACCTCTGCCAATTTTGCAGGCGTCGGTCGCCTAAACGCCGAGCGACGCTTTTGCCTGGACGCGCCGCGCCGGCCGAGCGTCTCTTTCGGCCGCCGGTAGAGTGCGCGCGACGTAAATTAGAAATTTAAGCAGATCAAAGCAATTTCTACGGGCCAGCACCGCCGCCCGCCGCATCGACGCTCGCGGTGTGTCCAACGCCGGAAAATTGAATATAAATGACGCCATCAATTTTGAGCGATTTAATAATTCGATATTGATCGTTGACGCGCCCCTGCGACTGACATAAACAGATTGGACGCCCCGAGGGAGAATTTCCGATATATCCGCACAATAAAATGTGAAAGTTTGTAGGTGAGCCATAGACAGTGTGTTCAGATTGTCCTACGATGGTGTTAGTAGACTTAGTTTTGAATAACTTGCGTATAATTATATTCAAATTTAAAATTAATTTACAAATTTTTTACAAATTACAAATTTATTCCATTCTAATTTAAAATTAAATTTGTTCAATCTTAATAAAATAGGAATGTAGGGATGTAAAAATTGGGATGTAAAAAGTCCGATCGCGATTATACAGCCTTAAAATAGCAGGCGTAGGCAAAAGTCGGCGTGTTATGCGACAGTTTGCGTTCTTAATTTGGACGGCCGGCTTCCAGCATTACAAGTTACGTGTATAGAAAAATACTAATTACTCGAGTACCCTGAGAGATATCGCAATGAAACTAACACTGTTCGAACGAGCAGTCTTCGGTCAATCTAAAAGTGGAAAAGTCCGATCCGAAATATGTAAATTAGTTTCCGTAATTAATTAATAACAATAACAGTGATTTCATTGTTATAAAGGAAATTTTCCTTGAAAAACTGTATACTTTACGTAGCTAAAAATCTGTGATACCTAAAAAATATATATATATATATAAAACACATAAAAATAAAACTATGTCTTGATTTTGTTAATTCAATTCATCTAAATAAAGAACAGCGAAATAAAAAGAACAACATGTTTTGTGTTATGCCGTTGGAAACTATGACAATATTTTGGAGACTGTGGCGAACTTAATAATAAAATTATAAACCCCTAACCACAACAAGTATTTTAGAACCTAAATACGTATTTCAGCAACTATGTTGCCATCTTCAGTAGAACCTAAAAAGAGGAAAAGAGAGATTAGCACTTCATAGTATCTTTACTAGATATTGTCCAAGCAAATCACTAGTGGAAGTGACGTCCATGTTAAAAATTACCCTATATATACCCATTTGTTGTTCACACCTCAGTGAATTTTGATCATTGAAGCGTAAAAAACAAGTTTTAGTTAAAGCAGGTCAAACAATGGCGAACTAGGTATAGGACCCCTGTCTGAATTTATTAATTTATCTCTATTCAAGTGAATAAAGATACTTTCCAAGCTGTTTAGTTCCCTATTATTTGACACAGCTTTTACAAGTTTTAAGTCATCTACAACTACTTTATGACCTGTATCTAAAATATGTTGAGCCACACTAGATTTTTCAAAACGATTATATTTAAAATGAGCTACATGTTCTTTGAACCTAGTTAAAATTGTTCTTCCAGTCTGGCCTACGTATTCTTTTTCACAGTCATGACATTTGATACAATATATACCAGATTTATCAAGTACATCTACCTTATCCTTTGGGTTTCCAAGAAGGTTTTTTATGCTATTATGAGTCGAATATGCTATACAAGAGAGATTTTGTGATGTAAAAATACTTCTCAAACCCCTTGTATATGCACAATCGAACGGTATTTTAACATATTTCTTCTTTTCTACAGACAAAGTATTTAAAGTAGATATTTGATTTACATACATTTTTTGATTCTGCTTCTTAATCATTCTATCAACTATTTTCTCAGGGTACCCATTATGTATGACAACATTCTTAATAAACAATAATTCTTGCTGATATCTATCTGCGGACAATGGAAATTTCAATAACCTATTTACTAAACAACTAATAAAAGACAATTTTTGTTGAAAAGGATGCTGCGAATCATTAGAGATAAACCTGATTGTGTTAGTATCTTTCCGATACACGTCAATTTCTATTATATTTTTGCTGTTCCTGACTTCGTTGGAAACTACATAATTTAAAATTATTACCCCATTAGTCCCATCGACTGCGTTAAGCCTAAATCTTTTTTTATTGGACAACCTGGGGTGTCGAAATGGCCCGTATAAGTTCGTAACGTGTTAGCGGCACTACTGAATTAATTTCGTAGTCTCTTGTTTGCGGCAGTTCGGCACGAGCCCGTTTCCGGTCTTCCTTCCACCAGTATTCCCCAGAGTCTAATTTTCAATTTGAAAAAGAACGCAACTTCGGTCCAGGATGCAGAAATTTGTGCTCGGACGTAATGAAGCAATTTCGAGTTGTCCCACGAGCAAAGCGCCATCTACCGCCCAAATAGAACACTAGAGGGCAGTTATCTCGCAACCCAAAAAAAAAAAAGGCTGACGGTGGTTCCTACTTCCTACCGATAATGGTGCTTTTTATTAGACGGATAAATGCTTTTTTCTTTGGTAATAAGAATAAGATGCATAAGCAAACTAATCTAAAATATTAACCGTCAATTGGAGAGTCTGAATTCCTTCTATCATTGCTTCTTTAGCGCAACCCCAAAGTTGAATGCTGTATAACCAAATCGGTTTTAGTACTTCGTTGTAAATTTGTTATTTCTTTTATAATGACAACTGTGAGTTTCTTCCCAAAAGCCGGTGCAGTTCTTTGTATTTGAGGCCAACTCTACCTTCTTTCTTACTTAGTTAGCTCTACTTTACCTTTGTATCCAAAGTCATGCCCAAATACTTTGAACTTGCTCACCCCTATATGAAACTATGGGGTCGTTAATCTTGGCATGAGGTTCTGGTTCCTTGTTTGTAAAGTAGACATTGGGGTGGACCTTAGTTACCCTAAAGATTTTTTTTCAAGATTCTATGCACCCCACCCCTGGAATTTGTTCTACATACTGAAAAACTAATTGCCCCCAAATTTTAAGTTGATCGGACCATGGGAAGACGTGCCGCAAAAGCTTAGATTATGCAACAAAACTAAACTTTACCAAAGATGAAAATAAATGAAATTATGTGAAAAATAAATTTGTTAAAAACTACGTTCTATAAAAAAAATGTGGTAAATATTTAAATATAAGAAAAATTAAAAAAAGTCAAATCTTTGGAAAAGTTTTTGAAAGGGTTCTAAAGATTTTCTATTTTTTCTTTATTCTTACATTTTCACAGGAATTCTATTCACATGCAAAATTCCTACTAAATTGGACAGGCTTGCAGGCTTGCCCTGTACATCAAGGTACATTTCAAGAAATTATTTTTGATTATACAGGATGTCTCAAAAATGTGCAACGCCAGGGTAAAATATTTTTTTAAATTGCATTCTGTATATTATTTTACACATTCGGAAGCCTTTTATGGTTGCCTACATACCACCAAAATTTTATTGAAATCGGTTGAGTGACTGCAGCTAAAAAAAAATCTGATGTGGCCAGGCACATGACTATCATACAATATGTTAAACTAATAGTTTAGCTGTATGAGAATCTATTTTATTGAGATATATTATAGGTATTGTCAAAGCATCAGCAGTTGACACTACCTACACTACGTCAGCAGAATAATAGTTATTTATGTCACAAGTGCCTAAAGTACGGAATAGCGCGACGAGCGGTGATGCGGCGCGTCACCGAAGGCGGAGCGTCGCCGTCGCACAGAGCGAGTCGCGCTATCTAGTTTTTGGCAGGAGTGACATCAACGTTTATTGTGTTGCTTTTTGAGAAATATGTATACAAAAATAATGGTTGTATTTCTGTATAGGAAATGTTAGGTTGGTACCACTTTGACGAAAAGGCAAGTTTAAAAAGCTAATTCAAATTCTGACAGCATTATATTTGTTCATGACACTGTAGATGTCACATCCGTACCAACATACTAAAATAAAACTACACACATCCCTATACTTTATTTACAATTTTCTCAATTTATTGTTTTTAGAATTAGATATAAAAAAGGGTTGATATTTCTTATCAACAAACAATCAAATTGGTGATCTTATTTTATTTCAAATTTGCATTTTGTCATTTGCCGCACTAGAGCCGCAACGTTCCATAGCGGTTCTCCAAGCTCTGATGAAATCAGCTGTTTTCGAGTGTGACAGCACAAAAAAATATTTGTCAAAATCCTGGCTACTATTTAGCTTCATACAAATGCAGGTGCGACCGATCTCGATCAAATAGAATTTGCTCTTGCAGCTAAACTATGCATTTTACCAAAAAATGTCATAAGCATAAATTATTCAAAATTTCCTCTACTTTAATTTATTATTTAACTATTTTTACGAAAATAGCGAAATGGCGGCTCATTTTCAAAATCCTTGAAAAGGCTTAGAAAAAACCACAAAATGCACCTCGTTAATAAAATTTTGCGACGCGCTTATTAAGCTAGAGCTAGTAGTCTCGTTAACCAATTGTCATTGATCGAAATGATACAGGCTGAACAACATGTAGTGTCAAACTTGTCAAACTTCAAAGCGTGTTATTGTTCTTATTTTAAATTGGAACATTTTTATGTGAAACGATGCAGAATTAAAAAATAAACATTCTTTCTAAATACAACCCCATCACATTTCCCAATATTTTAAAAGTTATTCGCCAAAAACTAATTGTTCAACATTTCCAACAGCAATTTTAGGTCATACATATCGTACGTGGCGTTGAAAAACAATTTATTTCATAAAATATAACGCAGAGAAGTATTTTAGATTTTAGTGTACTTAATTAAGTACTTGTTCAATTGCCAAATTTACTGCAAAATTTACCTATAGCGGTAAGGGCGGAAATATGGCTGCAACATGATGGAGCTCCAGCACATTACTCGTTACATATCAGTGACCAGCTCAACGAAATTGTTCTAACGATCAAAAATAATACCTGATTCATTAGTTTGAGAATAATCAATCAATCTTTTGATCCGAGTGATTTGTTACTGATATAAATTCCAGTAAAGCATTTTAGTCGGGACATAATACCAAACCGGTTGGGACGCCGGGACCGATGTCCCAAACCGGGACTGTCTCGGTCAAACCGGGATGTATGGTAAGCCTAGTTATTAGACAACCAAAGTACGATACTTTTATATCATAACAATAGCAAATTAGAACAAAATTGTTGAAATTTTCAAACTTCAAGTCAAGGATTTATTTTTATAAAGACTAGAACAAATTTAGAGGGTGGCATAAAAAAAAATCGATGGTCGAAAAATAAGGTCCACCCTAGTAGACATATTTCAGATTGTTGAACATGGTCTCTTTCACTAGTCATTATTTTATATTTAATGACTATATATTGTAACCCCTTAGAACTGGTGAGTGTTGCATTTTAATATAAACCAACCATTCTTAATGTTTTAATAAGTTTTAGCGCTTAAAAGCCCAGAGATGGAACTAAAATTGCTTTTAGTTTGTTTGTATCACTTACCTTAATTGTTTATCGATTTTTGTAATGGGATTTTACGGAAAAGCAATTACAATTTAATCAAGAGAACAGCTTAGTAGAAAATGTTAAATTAATAAACTTTTGTTTGAAAGCTTTTAATCTCAACTTTTCGTTTTATTTTTGTAATCAATTTATTTTATGTTTTAATACACTGCCTATTCATGGTTCCGTTTTCTGGCACAGAACTCCACAACTCGCTTCCACTCCTACGTTAATATTATTATTATTCATTTGTTTCACCAGTTATTGATTAATTTTCGTTATTTAATTATCATATCATACCATTATTTTAATTACTAGTAACCTATTCCGAATACATTGTTTCACGCCACATTGTTTGTCAAGAGTTCAGCATGCTGGAAAAGTATTGACTGTTCCAATATATAAATAGAACAATAGCGGTAATATATCCTGTCTTTATCGTGACCTTTCGTGAGCTCCAACTATTGGTACGTGTTCGTTGACAGAAATATTTACTCCATTTAAACATGAGCTTGCGGCATACATGTTCGCAATATGTTACTAACGTTCGATTCTAATCGCTCTTGTGTGTACAATCCATTGAGCTAGTAAGCAAAAATGAACCAATAAACCTTCAAACCTTGATTTTATAGCATGTTGGAATACAGGGTGTCTCTAATTATTAAAATGTGCGCCGAGGCGCACATTTTAAAATTATTAGCGTGTATACAGGGTGTTCCATAAGGTAGTACCAACCCTATCTTATGTTTTTTTTTTAAAATGGAACAACCTATATTTCGGCACAATTTTGAATTCCATCGCAAATCTTTATTTTTTTTTAAAAGGAACAGCCTGTATCTAATTATTTTTTTGGATTCTAGGTATCGTTCTGCACAATAAGAGTACTGTACACACTAGTGCTAAAATAAACCATTGCAGATATAACTACTCTTCTGCATAAAAAAGAGTTTCTTATCAATTAGTGCTTCTACACCTACATTAACTATTAAACCAGCTATGTATTTACAGAAATTACTGTTTTGTCGCATGATTTAATATATTTTTAATAAAATAAAACATTTTAGCACATCTGCAATTTAATATTATAACTTGAAATAAAATTTTACTTATGCCCTGTAGGCTATGAAAAACTGTGCGTAACAAGTTATTAAGGTATCTCTCAGTGGTGGTGATATTGTTAGGGTTGTTAAGTTAGATTTGCATAATTTTGGGAAATATGGCGCACTGATCCCAGGAGAAACTAATTTCAAGGTATAAGTAAAATTTTATTTCAAATTATAATATTAAATTGCAGATGTGATAAAATGTTTTATTTTATTAAAATAAGATGAAAATATACGAGAAAACAGTACTTTAGGTAAATACTTAACTGGTTTAATTGTTAATGTAGGTGTAGAAGCACTTATTGATAAACATCGACTTGTATATTAAGAATACTAGTTATCTCAGCAATGGTTTATTTTAGCACTAGTGTGTACTAGTACTTTTTTGTGTAGAACGATGAGTAGAATTAAAAAAAAATAATTAGATACAGGTTATTCCATTTAAAAAAATTAACTTTCTTCGGAAAAACTGTTTGCTTTATTTTGCTGCAGATAATGACCACCCTGTACACAATTTAGATATGGTAGGTAATCATGATAATAGAACGCTTCTTACTTAATACAATACAATACAGTACAAATTTATTGATTCCAATGTATAAATATAATACATTAATAGACAAATCATAATCTAAGCGTGCGAAATGAAATTAAAAACAGTTATTGAGATATACAGTTTTTCTTAGACTACTGTTTTTTCATAAAAGTGCCAAAAAATCAAAAAGTATAAAGTTTAGTGTAGGTAATGTTATGTTTCATTGGCGAAAAGTTTAGCGAGGAACTCAAAATTGTACCGACATATAGGTTGTTCCATTTAAAAAAACAAACGTTTGGTTTGGTACTACCTTATGGAACACCCTGTATACACGCTAATAATTTAAAATGTGTGCCTCGGCGTTCTGTATATATGAGTGAAATCAGTTTTAAAATGTCTTCATTAACAGAGGCACAATCTTCCGAGATCACACTGTCGAGACACCCTATATATTTTCTTTATGTAGCAAGTTGTTTCATATGACTCATTCACATGGATTTCCTTATCACAAAATATAAACATAATAGTATTGCTTTAAATTGTTTATCATTGTATTTTGTTTCAGGTAAGCGACGTTTCTTCTGCTTGATTATTACCTAAGTTTTGATACCTGATATAGGTAAGTTTTCTTATAATTATTACTACAGGGTCGGGTGATGGTTTTGACACTTCACGTGAAGAACATTGCTTTCTCGGCTTCAAAATGTTCTACTACGTGCTGCTTATACAGGTTGTGTTCCCAAAAATTAGGCATAGGTCTATAGAAACTAACGTATCACGCGACAACACTGCCAACGTCGGTTGGAACAGATGCTAAATAGTCCGTCCACGCATTCTAGAATTTTGATATAGGATATCGGATTTTTGACACCAACAATATTTACTTCATTATGCGCTAGTGTATTCGCTTAAATCATCTGCAAAACAACAGCATTCATTGTTTTTTTGTATTAGTAGAAAAAGAACAACAAAATCTTTGTTTTTTATATAATTTTATGTTATATTTCGCACCATGAATCTAATTCCTCCAAAGAAGATAAGAGCGTATAGGTCTATAGGCTGTAAACTCTCACATCTGGCAAATCTGGCATTACCCCTTAACTGTATCTCATAATCAAAAACTAGAGCCTTTATTGCAGGATTAGTCTTCTTATTCAAGACTGTAACGTCATAATAAAGTTGTTTTGAATGTCGTCAGGTTACCAAAACTTAACCATAACTCTTTAGTAGCACCAATTCTCATAGAAACTGCTTATTATCTGGCTTATTAGGAATTAGCGGAGTTTATAATGTGTATCCTGCTGCGTTGGCCGTAACAGCGTGACTTAGGGTCCCGTCAAGGGCACATAAGCACAAAACTTAAACCAACTAACGCTCAAAGGGAGTAGGACGCAGTTTCCTAAGGCGGCGCCGAGGCACAAGAAAATCATAGCTGTGAAATAATGTATTTAGGGTTGCTAACGACGCGCTCAAGGGGGCAACCGCAAACTTCCTCCCTTGTAACAATGTTTTCCTCTTAATACAGGGCCTCCATCAGGCAAACTTCTTATGTAGTGCGCTAATTGCAAATAATTTCGCCGCTGTCTCGTTCACACGTTAAATCTCCATTAGTTCAAAAACTGTCACTTGGAGTATTTGAGCAATTTTGTCAACGAGTTGTTAGTTTTTGTCTAGTAGGTTTATCAAGGCCGCAAAATTTTGTATTTCTAAATGTTGGTGGATAATTTAAATCTAATGCTGTACCCATTAAATTTTACAATTTATTATTCCCTATTGTCGTGACACAAAAAAACAAATGTTTAGGAAAAAATAGCATTCATTTTAATGCTCTTTTATCTAGATCTGAGTTTGTGTTGTGGGTTGGCCAGTATTGTTGTCGTGATCGTGCAAATTTCGTAAATAACATCAGAGGTTCTCAACCTTTTAGGTTCCGTGTACCACATAAAAATATACAAATGTCTCCGTACCACCAACCTTTATACAAAAATTCATATTAATACGTATATAAATTATAAAAAAAAATATATCAGATTTTAAATATACATACCTACATATTATTTTGTACCAAAATAATAACTTTTTAACGACAGTTTACTTGGGGAAAAATAAAAAAAGTTCTAAAAAGACAATATTCTAACAATAAACAATTTTATAACAAAACTTCATTTGGTATACAAAAGCAAAGAAAAAACACCACTTACATTGAAGTAATATAAATTAATTTAAATATTGATGCAACTGTTGTTTCTCTTTAGCAGTGAAGTTATCTGGTATACTTATAGTTTTTGGAGTTTTGATCCAATGTTTATTGTCATAGTTTTCTGGAAAATAACTGTTGAACTTGGTTATTATGATAATGATTTTTTCAAGAAAGCCTTCTAATGCTGACAATAAACAACATTTATTTTTATTAACTTCTTTTTACTGTTGCGTTAATTTTACAATAATAAAATAATAATATAAACAATAACAATAAACGACCATTTCTCCCTGCAAAACTTAATTTATATTATTCAACTTTCCAAAAATATCAGCTAAATATGCTAACCGGACGATCCACAATTCATCAAAGAAACAATATTTAAAGTCGAAACTAGCTTCTGCATGGAAAACTTGAACTTCTAATTTAAGTACGAAGAGACAATGTTATCTTTTTACTGCTTGATCCAAAACTGTTTTTAGTCTGTCTGGTATAAATATTGCTACTAGAAAATCCCGATTGATTTAGCAGTGAGTGAATTGAGCGTCTGGAGCTACTGTTTTAATTTTTTTTATGAGGGCCGCGATTCTTTTCTGTTAAAGCCCGAGCTCCATCAGTGCAGACACCAATAAATTTCTTCCATGGAATGGAATTGTTAAACATACAATTATTAAAAATTATCGCCACATCTTCTTTCGGGCAGAGGTTCCTAAAATAAATCTTCCTCTGCAATTTCCTCTTCAACGTCAAATCAGTTCAAGACTAATAATTGATCAAAATAACTTATGTCGGTACTTTCATCTAACTGTAGCGTAAAGTATTTACTTTGTTTTGCCTTTTTAACTACACTTTCCTTTACACAATCTGCCATTTTAGAAATACGTTTGTATACGGCACCATTTAATATTGGAATATTATTTTATTTTGCCGTTATAATTTTGGGTCAAACATTATCAGCAAACTAAATATGATTTTACCCATAAAGTTTGGTACCTTTCGTGTACCACCTGGAAGTCCTTCGCGTACCACCGATTGAGAGCCCCTGGTCTATATCGTTACAGACATGAATCGTACAGTTTGTTTAAAGAATTTATTGATTCTGCATTGTGTTAGATACACAAATGTTGCTGGTTTAAATATATGTTGTAATTTTCCATTCAAATTAGTTTAAAATTTAAAACCTTTTTAAGTTTTAATGTAATAACACTATGATACTGGCACAGATAATGATAAGAAAATGTGTCTGGATTTTTTTTTTCAAGGGCGAAACTAAGTTAGTTTTATATAAATAAAACCAAACTAGAAACCTCTTTGTCCTTGCCTTATTCTTATTTACATAGGAGTGTTTCGGACTGCTAGCCTATCTGCAGTCCTAAATAGTCATTTTCGGAAATATATTTCTGGAGATAGTCATTTTTGGAGTTAAATTTCATGTCTCCTATGTAAATAAGAATAAACCAGGAATAAAGAGGCTTTTTGTATGTTTTTATGTATGTTTATTTTATTTCATGGCCTATAGACAACTAAACCCAAACAAATGTTGTATGTTATATTCAACTAGAGTTTTTACTTTATCATTTAGTATAATAAAGCATTGTAATCGTGTCGAAAACAAATTTTGACTTCTGGGTCCCCTGAATATTTTTACAAATAAAACTTTATATTTGGTTCCATATCGAAACTTAAAGCAGAAAGAATTTTTGTTCAGAAGAGCCCAAAGGAACTGGTGGTTCACTCTTAGCATCGTAGAATGTGTATTTTCATTGGTTTAGTATTTATTTATATATGACGTTTGTCTCTAAGAAGTTTTATTTAATTTTAAGTCAGTCTTCTGAGGACTTATCTTTTCTTCTTATCTTAGTTTCCGAATTATTTTTCAGAAACTTTATAACGTCTCTTACTGGCATAGATTGTAAAGAATGTTCGTTAATATCTGCAAATACAAAAATATTCTTTAACTTCCTAGTTTATGTGTTTAGGTGACAAGTTTACTAATTTTGTTTCTCTTCCAAAATAACGATAAAATCGATGACTCACTCTCAATCCTCATGGAAAATAGTATAACTGGGTTTATACGTCGGTTAAAATGAGAAAACGATTTAAATTATCATTACAAGCTAATTATTTTCGCTCTACTGTTAGAAGCACCGGCTCCTCCACCAAAGTTACAAACCTTGTTTGTATGGGAAAAACGAATCTACGCTTCACAGAAATCACTCTAAATTAACGTATAATCAAAAACAACAACACGTAATACGTAATAGGTTAATAGGAAGTCTTCTATATCCATTTCAGCTATTGATAACTCAAACACAATACGGTATTTTGTATAACAAGACAGTGGAATCGACAAAACAACGTTGAGGGTTGGGTTTTCGCGATTGTGCATTTATAATGTAAGCCCGGAATCGATGAAATTGTTTGTGGTCGCCGCGCGGTAGCGACGACAAGGTCGCCAAAGTTTTAATAACATTAAATTGCCGGCATGGAAAACGGTTTAAATCCATTAAAGCGGTACCGACGGTGACGCCGACTTCCGCTGAATGTGGATCAAGGCCTTCGCTCCGTCAAAAATCATTAATAATACCTAGGCTGCGATTTTCAGAAATGTGCATTCGTGGCTTACCGCGTGCATCCAATCTGATGTTTTAATAATAGTGCCCGGAATTGGGCCGAAAATAGTTTCAGCGTTTCGGCGAGGCACGAAGGCGGACGAGCTCTGAATAGAATGCTAATTCGATGTCGGAAATTTTGACTCATTTTAACTTATTTAAAGTCAAATTGGATGTAGTTATAACCGAAAATCGTTATAGGTGACTGAGTTTGTGGAATTATTTCAAGTATTGGAATAAAATGTATATAAATTTAGAAATTGGGATATGTATTGTGTATATCCATAATTTTTAGAAATTAAATGGTAGAGATGGTCATATGAACCTAATTCGTTAAAATACTTAAACCAAAATAAAAAAAAAACAATTAAATACACATCATACAGTTCGAACATGAAGAAAATCAAATTTTTGCAAATAAACTAAATGTACGAATCAACGAAGAAACCAAATACATATGAGAACTTTTTAGTGATTTATTTCTCTACAAGTAAACGTCATTCTGAGTAAAACGTTTCATGGCAATAGTGGGTTTTTCAATTCCAAAAGAAGTTGAAACCGTTTAAAATACAGTTTTATTATTATTTCAAACACCTGTAACTTTTCAAGGAGTGAACAAAACAAATAAGTACATATGAAACGTATGGTCAGTGTGACATCTACTATCTGAAAAAGAGTTTTGTGGAGAAAAAAGTGGGATATCTTGTATAAGAGATCTTTCGTAATAATCGATGTATACATTTTTATACCATATTCAATACCTGACAAAAGAGTTTTCGACGCTGTCGACTTCTTGTTTTTATTTTTTAATTGCTGCATATATATTTTTTTTGCTTACATAAAGACATTTTCGAGAAGAAGACTTTGTTAATCAAATATTGATAACTTAAAATTTATAACATATTTAATAATTGCACGCACATCACTTAAAAGAACACGTACAAAGCTTTAAGTTCCTATGAGACGCTTTGGACGTTTCTAGGAGATATATTGGGTTCAGCTGAGATAATTTTACAAAAATTGCCTAAATCACGTTTTTTTTTCTAAGCTTTTTGAAAATACCAGTTTAAATTTTAATATTTATTTATACCTTTTCTACTCACTCTATAAAACACCCAAAAATGTTTTACAGAAACCAATAGTTTTGTCTAATTCGCCCCCAAAAGGGGTAGTATTAGGTACCTACTCTTGAGATATTGTTTAAAACATCAAAGTAAAACTGGCACAGAAAATCAGATTATTTCTAAAGTTTGGCAATTTTAGTAATTTAATTTGTGTGTTTGTGGTTATTTATGTTGTCCTACGCTATTTGAGAGGTTTGAGAGGTTTGTTCTGCTATTTTAAAAGCCCTGAGCTGTAACTTCGATTTCTAGACATAGAAACAAAAACTTGAACTAATTTTTTGCTTACTGTATCATTTAGTGTTTAATGCTTTTTATTTTTTTTTATATTTAGTAGGGAACGTGAACAATATTGGAGAATTCTTAGATAAAAAAAATAATATTTTTAGATAATTTTGAGGTTGTATGACAACATATTTGCTCACTAAGAGAACAACAAAAATAATTTAGTTATCATTAATTTACATGGCTAATAATTCTTAACTAAACACTTAAGGAAACCATTTGTAACCCAAACATTCTTACGACACGTTTCTGAAAACAATTTGATTGCGTGATCATATTATGATAACTCTCAAACTTTCGAAATCATAAAAATTCAATATTAAAGTTTTTGTTGATATCTTCAAAACTAAAATATGTCATAATGTAGGGTGTCTTTAAACCCTTTTTCTATGTCTTAAAATAAACGAGATATCATTACAACCACAATAGTAACGAAGAGCCTGTATAACCGTTTTTGTTCGGGCCCACAATAATGAATAATTTGACGTTATTTGAATCTATTTTATGTCCAGCACAATCATCTTAAATGAGATTCAACTTCTATTGACCGAACCACTCTTTTTTGCTAAAATACTCCACAATACTACCGCAATTTAAAGCGTGAATAATGTGTCTCATACTCCTGAATCATTTCTACATAAGTTGTATGACTGACAATATTTTTTGCCCCGCGGTGTAACAATGAGTACGAGTGAAATGACAAAAACTGTCCGATTTTGCATTCTCTATCCAACTTTTTCCTTGGAAAGCGATTGCCACAAACATTTGGCATTTTAGTTTTCTTCAATTTTATGTAATAAAGGTTGCGAACAACATTTTCATGGAAACGGATATCTCAGTAACGAATATTAGCACGATATCGGGATATGCACGTAAATAATCGTCATATTTTATTTAAAGCGACTGTAGGAGAAGAAATGCATAATATTTTCCGTCAATCGTTTAATTATGAGTCAGTTTAATGAATAGGAAATCGTTTATTAAAAAGCTCTATAAGTGCACGATTTCTATTAATTCATGATTTGTTATAGCCAATCAAACAACTTCATTATAGCCAATCGAACATACGTAAAATAAAACCACCCAATAAACACATTCAGTTATCCAGACACACAGTCCGAACTGTCAGTGTCAGATTAGATACTGACCCACTTTACGTACCTAAAAAAGCCCCAGACAAAATATATAAAAACTATTCACTTATAATAACGTCAATTTAAAACTTAACAAAATCTTACCAAAATTTAACATTTATCTCACTTTTAAAAGCAATAATACTATATACAAATTAGTTTCAAATGTTATATACCCTAAACCAGTTATGTATGAGTCTGGAGTCTACTCAATCAAATGCTCTAATTGTAATGCTGTTTATGTAGGTCAAACCGGAAGGAAGTTGGCAAAACGAATAGCCGAACACAAATTCAAAACTTCTTCCAACATTTATCAGCAAAAAATTTCAACAACCATTGTATAAAATACAATGAACCTATACTTTTTCACAAATGTAATAAAAGCTATAACTTAGACTTACTAGAACAACTCGAGATAGAAAAACATAAAAGAAACCACAACATAACTCTATTAAATGATCAATTGGACTTCCAACAAAAACCATTGTTCATGTTTACTTTACAATAATTTAAAAAATTAAGAATTTTAAGTTGCCTACCTTGAACAAAAATTTCTCTCTATTCTTGCAAACTTCCAACCATATGTCAATGTTTCGTCGTCGTTCGCACATGGCACACGCGCTTCGATAATTTTCTTAATTACCTTACCGTGAGTTATCTGCTTAATTATTGTTTATTTATTTTCTTACCACTGTTTCCTAATTGTAGATTTAGGCTGATGATGTTTTACGTAACGACATCGGTACCAAAGAAATTAATATATTATACAAAGGAAAAGAGGCCCTTTCTTCGAGAATATTATCATATGACATCGACGACTAAAATCTATATAGACGCCGCCAGAAGAATACGATCTACGAATAAATGTTGTAACCAACTCGAATATTAAACGGCGATTAATGATCTCGACAATTAACGCACTCGCTGATCGCTCGTGCGTTAAATAGTCTCAGCTGGTTATGGGCCTTCAAACATAGGGGCGCTTCCCTCGTGCGGGGTCACATATAACAAAGCTACGAACATCGCTTTTGATAAAAGTTTACGAACTATGCTCATTGCTCACATCGTAAACTACCTTAAATATCATTTCAAAATTCAACAGCACCAAGGACTATTTACACTACGTTTTCGTAATTACCGAAGCATTCACATTGCGGGCACGATGTTTAAGCTTGCCTTATTTCGAAGGTTTACCTACCTATCCGGTGTGTATCCGTAACAATGGCGGGAGTTTTCATGGGGTAAGCTCAGTACTTACCGTTATAAATGCGTCGTGGGCCAGGCACGTACGGCAGCGCTCAGGCAAAATTGGTATTGAGCGGACTGTCGTACGTGCTGAACTTTGGAGCCGGATTGAGAGATGGGTTTCTCTGTACCTTGTCGTCCCTTTCGACACCCGCAAGCTGCAAACCGTGCGCGGCCTCAAACTAAAATTTAATTTCCTGTGCTCGAGAAAGGTGGTGAGATTGGTGTTAAGCCACTCGCAAGAAACCGTGGTAACTCTGAAACATTGCAGGGATACGTTGTTTAATCAGTTTTAGAGTTTTGTAGGTAGCCGATTGGTTGCTGTTACTTTGATAGTCCACTCTATTATGAGAGCTATCTATTATTAGAGCTATCTATTATTATCTAATTTATCTATTTTAATTAGATAATGGAGATTTTTTTAATGAGAATAATGTAAATTTTTGCCTGGGACATTTTTTGTTGAAGTATTAATTTTTTTGCAAATTGCAAACACTGCTTGAACAAGGTCTTACGTTAAATCAAAGCAAATGATTTTGCAAAAGCCAAAACACAAAACTAATAAATAATGAATATGTCTATGACATTTTTCCGTAAAATTAATAGTTTAGACTTTAGATGCATAAACAAATGCTATTTGATCGAGATCGGTCGTGTCTGCATTAATATAAAACTAGTTAGCCAGGATTTGACAGATATTTTCATTCTAATGACAGTAGGTAGTGTCAAACGCTGATGTTTTGGCAATATCTGCTGACAATAGAATCAAAATATCTGTCAAATCCTAGTTTTAGTTTTAAAAACTAGTTTTATTTTAGTGCAGACACGACCCATCTCGATCAAATAGAACTCTATTGGAGAGCTATCTTAATTTATCTATTTTAATTAGATAATGGAGATTTTTTTTTCACGAGAATAATGTAAATTTTTGTCTGGGACATTTTTTGTTGAAGTATTAATTTTTTTGCTAATTACAAACACTGCTTGAACAAGGTCTTACGTTAAATCAAAGCAAATGATTTTGCAAGAGCCAAAACACAAAACTAATCAATAATGAAATATTTAGAAATGAACGAAATATACTATTATTAAAGTAGAGGAACTTCTGAATAATTTATATCTATGACATTTTTTGGTAAAATTAATAACTTTGCTGCAAAAGCAAATTCTATTTGATCGAGATCGCTCGTCCCTGCATTAATATAAAACTAGTTACCCAGGATTTGACAGATATTTTCATCCTAATGACAGTAGGTAGTGTCAAACGCTGATGTTTTGACAATATCTGCTGTCAATAGAATCAAAATATCTGTAAAATCCTGCTAACTAGTTTTATTTTAATGCAGACACGACCCATCTCGATCAAATAGAACTCTATTGGAGAGCTACCTTAATTTATCTATTTTAATTAGATAATGGAGATTTTTTTAATGAGAATAATGTAATTTTTTGTTGAAATATTGTTTTTTTTTTTTGCAAATTACTAACACTGCTTGAACAAGGTCTTACGTTAAATCAAAGCAAATGATTTTGCGAGAGCCAAAACACAAAACTAATCAATAATGAAATATTTAGAAAGGAACGAAATATAGTATTATTAAAGTAGAGGAAATTCGGAATAATTTATGTCTGCCTTTTTTTGGTATAATTAATAGTTTAGATGTATAAGCAAATGCTATTTGATCGAGATCGGTCGTGTTTGCATTAATATAACAGTAGTTAGCCAGGATTTGACAGATATTTTCATTCTAATGACAGTAGGTAGTGTCAAGCGCTGATGTTTTGACAATATCTGCTGTCAATAGAATCAAAATATCTGTCAAATGCTGGCTAACTAGTTTTATTTTAATGCAGACACTACCCATCTCGATCAAATAGAACTCTATTGGAGAGCTATCTTAATTTATCTATTTTAATTAGATAATGGAGATTTTTTTTAATGAGAATAATGAAAATTTTTGTCTGGGACATTTTTTGTTGAAATATTGATTATTTTTTTTGCAAATTACAAACATTGCTTGAAGAAGGTCTTTTTGAAACCTCTTGAAACTATATTATTATTAGCGTATTAACTAACTAAATTAATTAAGACCCAGTTCTACCTCTCGTAAAACGCGTTTTCGAATAAAAACTTTATTCATTGTTCAAAGTTTATGAAATTTTCAGTGTAACTTCTTAGATAAATAACGAGTTGGGCTGAATGAAAGATAACGCCAACATATGCAGCTTCCTAATTTTTATGAGTTGTAGCATATTGATCAAGGACAGCATCAGAATTTTTTCAAATTTTTTCGCCCCTAGGTTTGCGAGAAAATGGACATCAAAAGAGGGTACATTATATATGGCCACGATAGTACATAAACTTTTCGATGGCCATTGAAAAAAAAAATCCTTTATATTACGTGTTAGCATTTTAAAACTGGAAGAAGTTGGTTCATTATTCGCGGCACACCGCCGGGCAGCGCTCGAGAAGTTCCCTCATAAAATCGACATTTTAGCACGCGTGCAGAAAAAATTGGGCAACAAACAAATCCAATTTAACTTCCATAAGTCCGTTAATTCTTCAACGGGCGAAGAAGTCAACACGAAAACTAATTTAACTCGCCGAATGTCAGATAAATGCGGGCCACCGCCACCGCCACCGCCACCGCCACCGATCGCCACCGACGTCAACTAACGTCGATCTTCCTTTGTCCGCAAACTTTCGAGATAAGATTTCAATCTGCCGAGTTACAAATCAAAAACAGCGCGGGGCGCGCCGCCGTGGCAAATAGATCGAAAGAAAAATTGTACTTCTCCGACGGTCGGCATGCGATTGGGAAAAGAACATCGCTCTACGAGGTTTGCTCTTTGGGGGGGGGGGGGGGGAGTTTTCCCGCGACATAATATAACGAATATCAAAAGTTTTCCCGAACGTGTACGAAAAAAGTTTCACAATTTAAAAGTTATCGACTTTGAAATTGCCGAATACCATCAACGTTGATGCTAAAGTGAGTTATTGGTAGGGATGAGGCTTCTACATTTTTCGGGAAATTAATTTTCTTTTTAAAGAAGTACTTTGTTGAGTAACCAATGAAGGAAGAAGCAATCATTTTAAAGTGGAAGGTTGTTCATACATAATAACTGAGTTCATTACATGAAAATAAAAGTAAGGTCCAAGCTCAAATATGATTACTGGATGCTTCAAAAAAAGGACGTTTGGACGATAATTAATTGTATATCTAAATTCATTATCTATATTTAACTTGCACTACTATCCAAAATTATTATGCAATTCTGTCGATTGATTACGTGCATATCCCGATATTGTGCAAATATTAGTTACTGAGATATCCGCTTCCATAAAAATCCTGTTCGCAACCTTTGTCACACAAAAACCGAAGAAAACAAAAACGCCAATCTATAGAAAAAGCTCTAAATGAGCAAACATTTAAATTTTCAAAACTCAGAACTCAACGTCATATAAACTCTGAACGTCATAGGGATATTAGGTCTCTTAATAACCTACAGTTTGAGGTATGATAGAAATTTATGCAAACATTTTTGCAGAAATACGTTAGCTACAGGAACGAACATTATCGCGATTTAGGGGGGACAAACCTCTGAACGTCATAGGGATATTAGGTCTCTTAATTACAGTAGAGCGTCGATAATCCGAACCTCGGTAATCCGAACCTCGGTAATCCGAACATTCGCTAATCCGAACGCCCAAAAAGAAATAATAATACAATAAATCACTGAAGTAACCTAGGGAAAAGCCATTTTTGTCGGTTACTATTCAGCGACAAATGTTGCTTTTGTACTGGTATTTTCCACTTTTAAATAAGTAAATAATAAATAAATAAATCATACATAATTTATAAATAAATCATAAATCATAATAAATCACAATAAACCATAATTAAATTATAAATAAATCCCTTCGATATCCCTTCGATTATGACTTTTTGGCATTCTTATAGTTTATGAAGAGCGGAATCGAATGGTGTTCGATTTACCTATTAAGATTGAAGTTCTATCCAATACTCGTATTTTCTACTATTTAGTAGTCATATTTGATAATTCGAACAATTTAATAATCCGAATCACCTTCGGTCCCAATTAGTTCGGATTATCGACGCTCTACTGTAGTCCATTTTTCTCTAAGCTTCACTAATAGTGATTCGTGCATACCTTTCTATTTGTTTTGCTGTTTTCTTTTTCCGTTTTTTAATTTTTCACATATTTTCTTTTCACCATGTTTTTATAAACTCTAAAATATCAAACGGTTGCGGTGAAATTAATATTTTTTGTGACGTTCTGATAAACCCGGAATTTTAAGCTATAAAGACGGTCAAACCAAATAATTTTTACTACATCTTACAGAGGCTGAAATTTGAAACTCAATTTTAAAACTTTAATAAAGTTAGAAAAAGGCACGAATATTTCTAAACCTATAAATATGAAGTATAGAGAACACCAGTATGGAATGATAGATTGTAAGGTTTTCTTTTGAGTGGTGTATCAATGTACTGGGTGCTCCATTTGAAAAAGAAAATACTTTCTTAAGTTTAGAATGTTACACTTGAGTTGAACATTTGGAACATATTGAATAAGATTTAATATATAAATGATTAGGTCAGCGAATAAATATTTTAATGAAGAACGTAAGAAATTGTTTACTTAATTAAAACATTATTAATAAAACATACAATATTTTATAGCAAACTGCTTCCTTGGCATTTTACCTCGATAATATTACCCCTCGTTCCAGTTCGGGATTATATTTAATATTCAATCCACGGTCCGGTTTTCCTGGGGAATGCGGCGTGCATCTCAGAGCTCCAGAGAGGCGTAAGTAATTCCCGGACGATCTCCCGCAAATACGACAAAATTCACTGGTAATATCACCGGATGCAGACGCGAACAAAAGAAAAGGGCGCTTTCAGCGATGATATTCCGCCGCAAATTTCCACCGCAATATCCGGTTCGAATCGAATTCCACAAGGTATATACCTAACCTATCCACGTCGATGATATATCTTAATATTTAACTAGCCTCGGGGCAACTGGGCGTCGTTAGATTCAATTCCGAGTCGATCTATTTGTTGGACCGAATTTGATTTGTACTTACTTACTATCTTTTCTGCGAGGGCTTGGGTTCCGGATCCTTCTGTGTGTGTGTGTGTCCGTGTGTGTGTGTGTGCGGTTATTGTGGGGATTTGAGAACCGAAATTGGATGGAAATATCGTCCGAGATCAAATTGAATTCTAGGGCGGAGGACGAACGCTATCGTACGCATTTCATCGGTTAATTCCATCGGATTCTGCTATCGGTAGTACCTCGAGGCACATAGACGGAAATTGCTCGTCTAATTTCGCATGTTTGTAGCTGTATTGCGATGCATGTCTCTTTTGTGTAAGGTTGTTTCTAAACTGATATATTTAGTGAAGATACAATGGAAAAACAGAGTCTCTATAATTTTGATGTGGTCATTCCCTTTTGTGCAATGTTGTTCTTATTATATTTGCAAGTTAATCTTCTGGGAGATTTTCAGGAACCCAATGTTTACTGAAGAGTTTAAACAGTTTTGTTTTCATAGATTCCAAACCAATAAGTCCGCGTAACGCAAATCTAAGCCGTGATGGAGACGTTCCCGGTTCTTCATCTACAAAGAAAAAGCATTTTGAAATGTCCATATAACATTTTGTGACAGAAGAAAAACTGAAATAACTGTAATTATTTATTGAAACTCTCGTATTTTTCGCTGAATGTACATTTAATATTATAATATCTTCATCAAATATAAAAACAAATAATGCATTCCACAAATTATATTTTGCGGAACAATATTGCTGTTACTATTGGTGTTAAATAAGTCAGAAATAGTGCGTCATCTCGGAAACCGTTAGAAATACTCATATTTTAGAAATAATTTTTTGAAAACGTTGCACATTTAAAGGACTGTATCGTTTACTCCTAAAAAATTGACGTTTGTTTTTTTATAAATATTCTTTAATTTGACGCATGACAGAAAATTATAGAACAACATTTAGAAAAGTAATGTTCAGTTGACGCCACACAACATAAGTACAATATCGTTATTTAGGGGTTCTTCACCTCAGTGCAGAACATTTTGTATTCATGAATAGCACTACCGCATCTAATTACCTAAAATTTAGTATATGGTGGAAAGTTACATAATAATTTTTTAAAAAGTTATAAATATGTTATCAGAGACAACCAAAATATCAACTCCCTCCACTTGGTGTCATACATATCGTAATGTGGAGGCTTTTCAGCTTTTAATGTAATCATTTAAAGTATAATCCCAATCAATTACCTGCAATTTGGCCTAAGACAAAAGGATTTAAACGGTTTTGGTAAAAATTATAAACATTTTTCTGTTGTAAAGATATGTGATTTGTACCGCATTACTCAAATAAGTAGTAGCCAAAATTACAGTGATTTAGGGGCTGTATGCCACAAAGAAAATTTCTCAGCGTAAATGAGTAAATTCAACGTTTAATTACCTACGAATTTGTCATATGAAGCAAACATATATAACCATTTTTTTCCATTTCCTATACATTTAATTTTTGTAAAAGTTATAACAATTTTACTGTCGCGTTTTTCGTAGTATATCTGAAAGCTTGCATAGAAAGTATATGCAAATTATTGTGATTTAATTTTTGTTTGCTACAGAACGGGAAATAGTGACTAACTAATTGAGATAGGTTGTATACATTTTGACGTATGGAATATCGTCGTTCAGTAATTTTTGAAAGGTTATAAACAATTTTCAGCAATCAACTTTGTGTTTCTTTGGCTGTCGATACCTAATATTGTTACAATACTAATCGGCTAGTCGGACCTGTTGCCTGTTAGCAACGGAGTTGTTGCACCTAAATCATCATTATTTTGTTTATCTCTCAATAAGAATCGAAAAGTAGTAAAATGAAAGCACTTTTCTCGGCAAAGAATATATGACTTGAGACCTTTATAGATTTCCAAAATTTCTTTACGTTGCCCAACTTTTTCCCCCCTTGACGCATTAAAATAGTTCCACAAAACAAAGGAAAGAGATTTTTATTTACACATTTCGATTTTTCTTTGAGGTTGTATAGAAAATGTCGATTTTGTGTAAAATATTTAAGGAAAGTACACAATTAATATATCTATTAATTTTCAATGTCTAATTTACTTACTAAAAAGTTGTATGGAGCCTCTTCGCATTTTACTACCACCATATTCACCGAAATCTACTTTGCAGGGAAATATAAAACCGAAGATGCCATGTAATATGTAAAGCAGCTCGTATCCCATTCTCAGCGGCATAATACATTACATAACGGAACATATGCAACCGCGAGGCGTTTGCTTTGAAAATGTTGCCGCTAGCGATATTGAAAATACGCTATCGTCGTCGTGGCTGCGAGTTTTCATCCTGAATTAACTAACGCCCAGAGGGAGCTGAGAGTCCGTCACAGCAATATGGCTACGCTCTCGCGAATAAACATGCACTTAAGTTTAGTGATGCGTTTGCCGGCGGTATACATTGCCCTTCTTGATCACTTACCGGCAACCGTATGCACCACTAAACTTAATAGAGAACGCCATAAAATATTATATCCAGTAGGCGATGCGAATGTCTCCAACGATTGCGCTGGCAAAACCCATAATACATCAGAAAGTGCATTATGCCCTCCTAGGTATTTGTTTTGTGCAACAAAATAACGAATGTAGCACATCTATAGGACGTTGGATACAAAATAACACGATAAATGAGAAATGCTTCAGCTTTCGCAATGGTATCTTGTTTGTAAAGTTGGTTGGATGTTAAAATACCTTTTCTTTTAATTTTATCTCAGAGAGTATCAGTTAACCGTTTTATAAAAGATAGAAAAACTTGATTTATACAACGTGAATTTATTAATTTGCAGAAATATATAGTTGGAATATTAGTAACTTTAAAATGCGCTCTAACATTCGTAATTACGAAGTAAATTACTGAAAGCCAGTAGCGGCAAGCTGCAGCAATTAAGCTAATTGCTGCAGATTCCGTTTAGGCAATGCATAAATAAGGTGGAAAAAGCTGTACTTATGCAAGCTGGCAAAGCCGTAAACTTTTAGTTTCCCATATACAATCCCTTCCAAATAAATGGACACAGTTGATGTTTGCCCTAATTTTAATGTCTTGTATTAATTTAAACCTAGACTGTATCCTAAATTGTAGTGGAAAAACTGGAATCTTGGGTTTTTTTACCCTTGATTTATCTCTAAATTTTTCCAAAATACAGCTGTTTTGCTGAAGCCTTACGTATATCCCAGAAATGTATTTGATCGTAGAATCTGATTGCTTTTGAAAAACCACTCAACCCCTTACGCAAGCTAGAACTAAGACTTAATTTTACCAATAATACAACAATAATTCCGAGAACTTAACAAAACATAAACAAACAAAAAAATACTCTTGAGTCTAATTACACGTAATTGCAGCAAATCCAACTCAACAAAACATCGCACATGCCCATAAAAAATAAAAATTAAAACAGCCTCCGATGTGCGTTCAATGCCTAAAGTCCCCCGTATTGAGCAAACAGACAACACTTTATTTTTCCCCCAAAACTGTTTAACGATAATTTTTTCATATCTTCCCTGAGACCATTGTATATGTAATTGCCTGGTAAGAGAATGACCGTTTATACAGCTCAGTGCGATGGGCAGGTGGAGCAAACAAACCCCTGAATACTAAATTAAGGTTATGGACATCCGTTCTACAGCGTATCTTCCGCATGAGGTATTGTGGGATCCTCTTGGATAGCAACTTATGATATAATATTGATGCATGTAATACCCTAGTGTTATCCATATTCAACCACCCCAAGACGCCCAGCCCATTCGATACATGATCATACTTCCTCAAACAAAAGACAAACAGAACAGATGCATTTTGGACACGCTGAACACGCTGCCTATCCGACGCCGTCAGGCAAGGACCGTACACGGTATCACAATATGAGATCGTTTTACTATTGACAGTAGATTATTTAGGTGTTTCAGGCCAGAATAAATTTTTTTGTTTAATGGAGAAAGCATGAGTTCAACGGTTATCTTCAAAGGTGGTGTATTAATGCCAAAATCGCTACTTGAAGTCCGTAATGTCGATACTCGTGTCGGAATTTGGACAAAATGCGTACAATTAATTATAATATAGCAAAGTTTGGTAAATATGTCAGTCAATATGCAATATAATCCATTTGTCAATTAATCAATAATATAATTAATTGAATCTGTTATATATTCATATCAGTTCTTTTAAAACAGAAGTTGCCAGGGTATTTTCATGTATATTCCAATTAATATCTTCTCTTTGACGTCACTTTATCTCTGCATATACCCAATTCTTGAGAAAAATCAAACTATTCCATCACATCAATTCTGCTTTCGAGCTCGACATTCAACAATCGATCAGGTACACCGAATTACCGACGTTATAGAAAAAGCTCTTGAGCAAAAGAAAATTTGCTCAGCAATATTTTTAGACGTGGCTCAGGCTTTCGATAAGGTGTGGCATGATGGACTCTTCAAGAAACTGGATCAGCAGCTTCCTACGGAATATACAGAACTGTTAAAATCATATCTGAAAGATCGCCACTTCAGGGTGAAACAGCATGACGAATACTCCTCGCTACGCAATATCAATGCCGGAGTACCACAAGGGAGTGTATTTGGACCACTTTTGTACCTACTGTATACTTATGATATTCCTGTTCCGGGAGGAAGTACAGTGGCAACATTTGCAGACGACACGGCTATTTTGGCGATTAGTGACAGTATCGAAGAAGCAACTGAAAAATTATAGATAGCTGCAAACAAATTCAACCTTTGGACAAAGAAATGGCGCATCAAACTAAATGAAGGACAATCCACGCATGTGAACTACACCAATAAGAGAGTTAACTATATTCCGGTAACAGCATGACACTGGATGCCAAGCTTAGATGGAAAGTACATGTCAAGAAAAAGCGGAACGAACTCGACTTAAAATTCCGCAAAATGTATTGGCTAATGGGACGGAGGTCAGCCCTGTCAGTGCAAAATAAGCTCCTACTATACGAGCAATTATTAAAGCCAGTATGGGTGTATGGAATACAGTTGTGGGGATGCACTAAGCAGTCTAATATCAACCTCATTCAGAGGTTCCAAAATAAAGTTCTAAGGGCAATTATTGTTGGTGCACCATGCTACATCAAAAACACCAACCTTAGTCGGGACCTTCGCATGGAGATGGTAACTAGCGAAATTTGAAAATTTGCTAAGAAGCACGAGGATCGTCTACTCCACCACGACAACTTTGAAGCTATCCAGGGAGTGATTAAAAGCAGAGCACCCGTAGTGTATTCACAGTGATAGTATAAGTGAAAGCAACCGCCGTCTACTTGAGTGGTAAAAAGTGTCAGACTAAAACAACTTGGGCCAATGGGCAACATTGTAGAAATACTCATTATTTTATCAGTCTAGGTGAAGTGAAAATAACTTGTTAGTCATTGACTAGGTGTTATGCCACAAACAGTTTTGTTGGAAGAAAATAAAAAAAAAACTTTATCTGTGCAAAGTAACCCAGCATTCTCTCCCCAACAAAAGAACCGAAAAAAGCATTCGGTGAGTAGAAACGCCGTTCACATTTAAACCGATTCCAGTATAAATTGAATAACTGTGCTGAAAATTCTTTTTGTTGGCATTCCTGGTCGTCGTCGCCCAGTTGACTGTTCCGCCAATCGCGTCCGATATATTCCTTTATTTTTCATTCGCCTCGCGAATAAAGCAAATATCGACATCGGCGGCGGTAACGGCGTCAGTTCACGGCCGCCTCAGTAATTTCTATCGCGACAGTTTTGACAATGGATGCCTCTGAGAAATCCCATTTCCGATTTCGCAAAGTTGCGCGACTGCGGACCGAGAGGCAACACCCGTTCTGGAACGCACAACGAGGTCGGAAAATGCTGTCTTCCTTTAAAATTTCGACGGGGGTTTCCCCGGGCGATCGCAGAGCGCCGCCGTTGGACTTTTTTTTGTTGTCGATCTTCACCAGCTCAGTAAACACTCTTGATTTTCAATCAATGCGGACTCGCTCAGCCGTGACGTAGCGATATTCGGACAAATTCAGGCGTTAATGCGCTATATTGTTCGCGTCAACGTGGTTTAGCACAATACACTGATCCACCACGATGATTCTTTTCAGTCGGATCTTTTTTTTGTTGTTGGTATTTTTGGATTTGGAAGAATAGATTGAGATAATGTGCAAATATGCCGTTTACGAGATTTTAGCAATAGCGGAATTCAGCGATAGCAGAACTGAGTGGATGTTTTCATTCGATGTTTGCTGAAGCATGTTTTCGATTTTAACTTGTACATTTTTTTTTCTTCACCGTATTGAAATATATAAAACATTAGCTTAAAGTAAAAAATTTTGGTCTCACATAATTAGTTTAATGTTTGTAATAATTATAGATATTTTCAGGAAGTGGATTATTCACTGTGTTATACACTGTCAACATTCTAAGTAACATTTTGAACAATTATGAGATTTTTTTTTTGTGAAACACAACCTCTATATTCACCTACGTCGGACCTTGTTTTTTATGGAATTCCCTGTATATTATACCATATGGACGCACTGTAGGTTGTACCCGTGCAAAGGCACTACTTTCAGACATATTCAATTGTTTTATTTTAAATAAATAGGTATGTGCATGCCTTAAATAACTTTTTTCGTCGATCGTTTATTTATTAGACCAGGCAACAGAGATTGTTTCGTGACAAAAATACTAGCAGGAAGCCGACGATCCCAGGTCACGTGAAACAGTCCGTAGATGTATTTCTACTCGCAAATATCATTTCTTAATTTGTTATAAACAAAAAACCTCAAAAAATCGTGTTTTTTTTTTCGACGAATTATAGAGAATTAAAAGACGAAAAACTGAACCCTGCACGAACTCGATTTAATTAGTATTAATGGAGGCAATTCGGAAAAGCCTGCGTTAAAAAAAAAAAAATTGAACCGTGTTCAAAGTGCGGAGGTTTTTCGCGTGAAAATAGTGATTGATAGGTTCCGCGTTTTCCGATGATTAGTTTTTGCACAGTTTTCGGCCATGTTTGCAAGCATTTTTCACCTATTTCGCAGCATTTTAACGCTAACGGGCTTTTCACACGGAACGGTACGGTTTTGTCCGTGTGCGGCTCGAAGTGTATGAGATTAAATTGAAACTTTTACACGCACCGTGCCGTTTGAAATCCGTGCTGTGTGAAAAGCTACACAACGACAGTACACCGACAACACCGTACCGGCGCCGTGTCCCGTGTGAAAAGGCCGTAAATCAGAATAGACATTTTGTAGCACAATACTTCTACTTTCGAAATACGTAAAGAAAATTCAAATCGGACCACCTCCGAAGCATTCAGGTTCGCCGAAGCATATTCCATAAAAATATTCGAATCGCAATTGTGCAAAATCTAATCATCGGACAACGCCTGGGTTGTCCATGCTCAAAGTACCTATCAATCGCTACTTTCACGCGAAAAGCCTCCGCTGCAGCATTGAAAGTGGTAAAGTTATGAATTTTTAAAAAAACGTAGGTTTTTCCGGGTTTTCCGAATTTCTTCCGTTAATCTTTTTTTTTATAAATTCACGATACAGGGATCCACTAAATTTCCGAGAAAATGGCATAAAAAAAGTTTGGCGTAATTTAAAAAAGTGAAATTTTTGTTATGGCAAAATCCGTACGATTTGTAAAAGAATGAAATTATTTTCTCTCTAGAGTCCGGCACTCTGATGACTGTTTTGAAATGGAAAAATTTAATGAATGTTCAAGATATTTTTTTACTTTATCATACGCAGTAAGATAAAGTATTGTGATCATGCCGAAAAAAAAATTGAGATTTTATCGGAAATAGGTCGTTTTGGGTCCCCTGAACATTTTTGACCAAGGTACAAAAAAATGTCTGTGTGTGTGTGTGTGTCTGTGCGTGTGTGTGTAAACGATTTTTGTGGCGACGATTCCAGAGAAACTACTAAAGTTATCGGGACGAAAGTTCAGATTTAAAAGTTTCATGACCTAACTTAGAGCTGAAAAGCTTTTGGTTCAAAAGGGTCCAAAGGAACTGGTAGTTTATTCTAAGCCTTTTTCAAGGATTTTGCAAATGAGCCGCCATTTCTGTAATTTGGTGAAAGGTGAAGTGTTATCTGTTTGCTCAACAGGGGGGAGTTTAGGCATTGAGCGCTAGAGTAATTTTTTTGTTTGTTTTTGTTTTGATAAGTTCTCGGAATTATTGTTATATTATTGATACAACTATGTCTTAGTTGTATTTGGCGTAAGGGGTTGAGTGGAAGAGCAAGGCAATTTGGAAACAAGTGTGCTGATCTCCGCCCTAAATATAAATATTATTTTGTTGCATTTAATATTGTTTTGTTAATAAAGGAATTATTTATTTATTTAATTATTTATCTGTCAGATCCTGGCCAACTAGTTTTATTTTAATGTAGACACGACTGATATCAATCAAATAGATTCGCATGCAGCTAAACTATTAATTTTATACATTGTATGATAAAGTCATGTGCCTGGCCACATCAGATTTTTTAAATTTAAATCGGAAGGAGTGGGAGTTTAAGATATATATACCAGTAGTTCCCAAACTTATTTTATTTACCGGCCAGAAGAAATTTTCGAAGAAATTTAGTGTTAGCGCCCCCTTGTGAAATCAGCTCATCCTTTTCTTACATAGGAAAGAAATAAAATACCTTGATCTCAAAATTTTAAATTGTATTTGCTACAATACTATTAATAAATATAATGTTATATTTAACACGAACATAAATATTAATACTGTTTTATAATTGATAATAATCCTAGTGAGAAGGGTGTGCCTCGTGTGTCGACATTTGGCGCTAGATTTGTCAGCAAAAGCCTTAGATCTGATCTATCAGATATTTGTAGGCTGTTTCGCCTTTTCATCGATCATTTTGTCAATAAATTCATAGTAAAATATCAAATACCGCAATCCCTAGTAAAACGAATACAAGTTGCTGTTAAACATAAACGACCGAATAACAATTAACCATCATAATATCAACTCCATAATATGTAATTATGTAAAATCTTTGTAAAGTCCCTGTTCTCACTTTTTTTTTATTTGTCAAACACCACTACTTTCCTTTCGAGTAATCAAGAAACATCCAACTGACTACAAGTTAGTTATCTATTCAAAAAAGGTGCACCGTACTACAGTAACTTACCACCTCTATCGCTCAATAATTTCTTCAGTTGGATTAACACGCTCTCGACGGAGCTGAATTAGATTCAAAAATATGCGCGACAGCACTATTATGAGTATTAGCACGTCACATTCATCAGACGGCGAACTACTCTCCACCTCGCCAACCAGTTTACTCGTTTTACTACAATCCGTCGCGCTATGCGCTCGCTGCTAAATAACAAATTGAATTGAGACATTAAATCCCTACAAATCGTTGCTCGCGACTTGTCCCGCTAAAATGCAGAACGTGCTGGAAATTTAAATAGCTGGCGTGACGGTTTCATTTTTCACTTTCCTGAACTTCTTCCAGCAATGCGTTGTACATCAAGATGGGATTAGAGTTGTAATGTAATTCAGTGCATCTTCCAGTAAGAAAATCTATTACAGAAGCTGTATGCAGGACCGCCGTTACATATGGGCAGGATTTTCAACTCAACTATACCCAAACTATTCGGTGATGTATCAGCACTTGCTCATAAATAAATCATAAATAAATCATAAATAAGTTATAAATAAATCCCTTCGATTTCCCTTCGAAATCACTTCGATATCCCTTCGATATCCCTTCGATATCGCTTCGATATCCCTTCGATATGCCTTCGACTTTTTCACATTCTTATTGTTTATGAAGAGCGGAATCGAATGGTGTTGGTTTTATTAAGATTGAACTTCGATCCAATCTTATTTTCTGCTATTTAGTTGCAATATTTAAAAATCCGAACAATTTGATAATCCGAATGCCCGTCGGTCCCAATTAGTTCGGATTATCGACGCTCTACTGTACTTCGCACCTTTTTGCACTGCTCAGCTGTTTCTCTGAAATATAGTGGGTGTTAAAAATAAGTGTAAAATATAGATCAAGTATACTTACTTTTGATATTGAACTCATGTCCACACCTCTAACACCGTTTAGGTACTGCATAGAGCCTTAATATATTATACAATATAATAAAATAATTAAATAATTTGTATGTAAAATTTTATTTGTTTAACGTCTCTAAAGAGAATTCAAGATAACCCAAATTGACCAAAATTGGCATCAAAATTACAAAACGGTTCTCATTAACTCCTTTCAAAGACGATAAATAATAAAAAAATGTCACACAAATGTTATTTGGCTTTCAAAGTGCCGTCCTATGATACATGGCACTATTTTTTCTATGCTGTTTGTAAAATTGGTTCAATCTTCCGACTCTCTCCAACGTTCAAACAACACATTTCCGGACACGAGTTCATTAAAAAAATTGTCTACTATGGTTCTACAGACCATTCATACAGCTTATATATAACAACAATTATTATTAACTAGTTGACTTAATATTGTCGCATTTTAAGTGTTGACGTATAATAGTAATGATAGCAATTTTGAATTTTGTTGTCGATGATCGTTATCACTGAATTTTCAAATTTGTCAACTTTTCTTTATATTTAGTCATTGTTTTCCGTTTATGTGGTTACATTTTAAAATAATATTTTCGCCTTTTATTGTTTATCAATTTATTATTAAGACTTTTTATAGGATGCTGGATTGACACGATTAGGGAATTAAATTATCAATTGTATTCATTTTGTGCCTGTATTTTTGGTTGTGAAAGTTGCCAGTTGGTCATTATACATTAGACCTTGGTCAATAAACATGAGCTGGAAATTCGTATAAAAAGTTAACAATGTTTACTCCAGACTTTTTTTAACAATGTTTACTCCAGAATTTTTACTCATTGACCAAATCTAAAATTCTAGGATAAAAGTTCAATGATTCTGAAACATGTATAAATACAAATAATATTCTTAATAAAAATATGGGCTATTGGGTATTTTTTTATATTTTTATTATTTTCATGTTTTCGTTGTGTCACAATTTTAGAATCTTAACTAATAAATACAAATATGTCTCTATCAATGCCATTTACGACAAATAGAGCAACGAAAACGCTACAAAATAATTAATAGTATAGTCATGCACACTACGTCACCTTTTATTACTAAAAAAATCTTACCCCCTCCCCCCCTGGAACATTTTGTAACGGCGCCCATGGCTGTATGTACTTTGTATAGATGTAGGTATGTACTAAAATATGATTGCGGCCTGCCTATCTAAATATTCGACGGCGTTCTCGGACGTGTTACAGTTTAATATATGAAATAAATGGAGAAACTTCTCGGGTTTTAGTGGCAAAGTTCTGAGGCCAAGGAGACCGTATGCTTCATAATACCGGAAATATAGTGGCCTATATTCAGCAGGATTAAAACTGTTCCTCAGTTTCATATATTAATTGTGGTATTTGATTGTAGTACACTTTTGAACTGATAATTGTATTGAAAAGATAATGATAATTAATTAATGTTTTGGTTAATTGAAAAGTTTTTGTTTGTATATTCTGCACGCAAAAATGCTACTCAATAATATATTCTAAAATATTAAATGAAACATCTTTGTTTCCACAACAAACATATTTACAAATTTTAGCTACCTATATTGCAATTTATTGGCTATTTATTTTCTGTTCTAACTATTTGCAACTTATATAAAAATATAAGTTGTAAATAGTTAGGACAGAAATTCACATTAGTACCTAAGTTTTTTTTTTTTGCTAAACTTTGATGATTAATAACTTTTGTAATCTTTAGCCGATTTTGATTATTTTGTTGGGATATTATAAACAAATTGATCACAGTCTTCTTAGTCTTCTTCAGTCTGCCCTTTCTCCCTCTTCTGTATTTTAATGTTTCCTGCTTCTGAATTTTTTTGTGTTTATCTTGACGCACCATTTTATTTTGTTCCTTTTTCGCTTCTTTATTTTGTGGACGTTCTATTTGATGGTAGACAACAAAATTTTGTAAGCAATTCTTACACGAGAGGATTTATATGCAACTATTGTTAAATTTGTGCTCTATGATTTTATTTAATATTTTCTAGGTTTAGTGAGACCATAATGTATGGAAAAAATCTGATGTGGCCAGGCACATGACTTTATCATACAATATATAAAATTAATAGTTTAGCTGCATGAGAATCTATTCTATTGAGATAAATCGTAGGTATTGTCAAAGCATCAGCATTTGACACTACCTACACTACGTCATTAGAATAATAGTTATTTATGTCACAAATGCCGAAAGTACGGAATAGCGCGACGAACGGTGATGCGGCGCGTCACCGAAGGCGGAGTGTCGCTGTCGCATGTGAGCGAGTCGCGCTATCTAGTTTTTGGCAGGAGCGACACCAACGTTTATTGTGTTGCCTTTTAAGAAATTTCTGTATAGTAAAAGCTAGGTTGGTACCACTTTGACGGAACGTCACGTTTAAAGGTGCGTTCCGATTGGTAGGTAATGGTAGCTAATGGCGGTGATAGAATACGAAATTATAGTATTTCTTACATATCGTGATAATGACACATATTAGTTTGCATGTACATAAACATGAGTCACTAGCAATTTTCTATTGGAAATACTATAATGGCGTCTGCTACCGCTGCCATTATCACAAATGAAAACCCACCTTAAAAAGGTAATTCAAATTCTGACAGATTTATATTGGTTCATGACACATCCCTACCAACATACTAAAATAAAACTACACTCATCGCTATACTTTATTTATAATTTTCTCAATTTATCGTTTTTAGAATTAAATATAAAGACGGGTTGATATTTCTTATCAACAAACAATCAAATTGGTGATCTTATTTTATTTGAAATTTGTATTTTATAATTTGCCGCACTACAGCGGCAACGTTCCATAGTGGTTCTCCAACCTCTGATGAGATCAGCTGTTTTCGAATGTGACAACACAAAAAAATATTTGTCAAAATCCTGGCTACTATGTACTTTCATATTAATGCAGATGCGACCGATCTCGATCAAATAGAATTTGCTCTTGCAGCTAAACTATGAATTTTACCAAAAAATGTCATAAACATAAATTATTCAAAATGTCCTCTACTTTAATTTATTATTTAACTATTTTGACGAAATTACAGAAATTGCGGCTCATTTGCAAAATCCTTGAAAAAGACTTAGAATAATCTACCAGTTCCTTTGGACCCTTGTGAACCAAAAGCTTTTCAGCTCTAAGTTAGGTCATGAAACTTCTAAATATGAACTTTCGTTCCGATACCTTCAGTAGTTTCTCCGGAATCGTCTCCACAAAAATCGTTTACACACGCACACACACACACACAGACATTTTTTTGTCCCTTGGTCAAAAATGTTCAGGGGACCCAAAAAGACCTATTTCCGCTAAAATCTCAATTTCTTTTTTCGGCACGATTACAATACTTTACATACTGCGTATGATAAAGTAAAAACGGGATATACATGATTATCCTAGAATACTTGATCACATGATTTTCTTTGTGTTAGTGACCAAGCTTCTGCAAGTATCATGTATCCCTCTAACATAATTTTATATTAAGAATATTCTAAAGTGCCTTATTGTATTAAATGCCTTATTATGAAAATATAAAATATTCTTAAAAATATTCCGTAGAGATGCTTAAAACAAGTCGTTATACGTCAAAAATCACAAACAACTGCCAATGCAACAGCACAAAATATAAATTATGCACCTTTACAATCTCCACCAACCGACAATTAACAAAGAAAACTCGATTTTACGCTGCTCGCGATGGACAGTCGATCGCGATAGGGCGTCCAGCCTCCGCTAAATTGATGAACCGAACGGTTTTTCATTGTCACCGCAATAAACAGCGTACTAATGTTGCTCCTGGCTACGCCAGAACGAGCTTCGCCATCGGCGATGCTCAATTTTAATTAAACCGGGCGAACAGCCGCGACGACCGACCCTCCACATCCCAAACAATAATCGACCTATAGAACGAAATGCGGCAAACGTCACGTGTAGTTCGAGCCTGCTGCGTGAGCAACCTTTTTTGATTACTTCCTGTTGCCCGTGTAATCTTAATGGAAATTGACCAGGAGCGCCCAAAAACGCTGGGGCGGGGGCGATAACCGCTTCCTAACTTGAAAAGACAATTCCCTCTTAATCGTGTTTTAATTTAATACAATGGTTTCCTCGGATAAAGCCGCAATTATCTCTTCCGCGTGGATACAAATTTCTGATTATGGCCATTGTTTCGCTGTCTGGACTTTCATTCTGGATTTGAACGCGAGCCTGTTGCTTACTGTGTTGATAAGAACGAATATTTTTGTGCGACTGTGTCGAGAAGGATGGAGGTTTCTGATTTATTTTTATAGAGAAAATCTTTTGATCTGGTGTTCCAATTTCCCATTCGATGCCGTTTGAAACATCAAAATAGGTCATTTTTGTAAAATCTTTGTATTAGTGCTTGATCCACAAAAAGCTATATTATGCAATGCCAATTCCTTTATTTGTCGACATCGACGCTGTCAGTAGTGGGGGATCGCACGTGCGTGCTAGAAGAACAGTGTTTACGGACACAATATAACGACACGGCGATTATGCCTCGCCAAAGAAATTTGGATATCCGGCGACAGATTACCGAATTAAAAAATATTGGCAAAATGAGACAATAGGATAAGAGAACAGGCAGTTGAAAGTCCCATAGGAATTCTTGGCAATTTAAATCGGGTGTCGGGATTACCATTTAAAATTAATGAGTGATCTGGAACATATTCTACGTGTCTACAAATTTACGATGCTAAATTTGTAAAAGTTTTTTGATATTTCTTTTTAAGTTTTACGGTGAGCGGAGGTGGCCGAGTGGATAAGGCGAATGCCTTCCACCCAGAAGTCCAGGGTTCAAGCCCAGGTTAGGCAGGGGATTTTTCAAATACTCCGTCTCCCCGACTGCCGCACAGACAAGCCACTGGCTTTGTGCACATGGCAACATCTCAAAAAAAAAAAAAAAAAAAATACGCTCAGAGCTGACACTTCTAATATATGTAATATAATAATAATAATAATAATAATAATAACTTAAATATAAGGATCTCGCAATAGAAGTTGGACGTATGTGGGGAATGAAAGTGAACATTGTTCCGGTGATTGTAGGTGCATTGGGAGCAGTTAGTCTAAATTATAGTAAACATGTTAAAGAGTTGTCGTGCAAAATTTCGCCCTGGGAAATTCAAGAAATTGCGGTTTTGGGAAGCGCAAATATTTTGAGGAGAGTTTTATCATAAAGAACCCTAAATTTGCTGCTTAATATTTCATCTTTACCTTCTTTGAATGTATATTGTCTATTAATAAATGTGTGTCTGTGTGTGTGTGTGTGAGTGTGTGTGTGTGTGTTTTTAATGACCTTTGCACAAGGCTGCAAGGGTTTTCTGCAGTTTTCCTTTGCTTTGCAAAGAAAAATGAAATTTTTCTTTGCAAAGCATAAATGGCCTTGTGTTTTTCAAAATTGGGTAGAGCTGCAGTGATACCCGCAAAGGGAGTACCCTAGGCTTCAGCGAAGCTCGGTACTACCAATTTGCCCTGATCCTCTTTATTACTTTTCAAAATTATTAGTGTAAGTTTAGTATTTATATGTTATATCTAAATTATATTATCTAGGTTTCAAATATTTAATGAGATGTATCAGAGATTTTCAATAAATAATAATAATAAATTACTTTATTCAAAAAAAAACAAAAACATACAATATAAGTAACACAGTACAAAATCGTGAAAAGGCGAAGTTCAGTCAAAGACTGCTTTTCAACTTAACCAAAAAGAAGTAGAGTACAGAAAATGAAAATTAATTTAAATGTGGTCGCACCCATGCTGCACCTGCACAAATAATGTGATACACATAAACAATTGCAATGACATTTGAAACGAAGCTTTTGCACTGAACGCATTCACATACACACTCTAAAAGTTTGCTCCAACTTTCAGGCAAGACATGAAAATAAAACAATAAATAAAAATAAATGCATCGCGATAAAGCAGGCTAGTGGGAAGTAGCATTCAACCAGGCATGTTCACCCCCAAACTGTTCGGCAAGCAAGATGCTAAAGTATTGCACCTTGAAGAAGGGGACCGTAGAACATTGTTGAACTTTAACTGGTAGAAAATTTAAAACATTTGCAATCTGATACCTAAAACATTTTTTGAAGAATTCATGTACGTGAGTAGGAGGCGTCAAAGTTCCCTTAAATCTAATATTCAATGTATGCACATCCGATCTGAGCACAATTTTGCGATATATATATTTGCGATATATGTATATCAAGAGTTGTATCTATTTTAAATTGTTTGTGCATGTATTTAAATATTATTAATAAATAAACTGTTGAAACTGTTATAATAGTTTGAATATTTATATAACAAAATCGGGCATACTGTTTAAATATTTTTAGGGTATATCAAGCAAACCTAATTTAGTATTCACCACTAATCGGAAAATCTGCTAACTGCATATTATTAGATCTATCCGCTTCCATCAACATCTTGTTTACAACCTTATTGTGATCTGGAACAGATTCCATGTGTCTAAAAATGTACAATGCTAAATTTGTAAAAGTTTTTTGATAAACTGTTGAAACTGTTATAATAGTTTGAATCTTTATAGAACCAAATCGGGCATACTTTTTAAATATTTTTTGGGTTTATCAAGCAAACTTAATTTAGTATTCACCACTACATAAAAACTGCATTAAATTTAACGTATAACGCATGCTTTTTAAATATTTTTTGGGTTTATCAAGCAAACTTAATTTAGTATTCACCACTAATTGGACAATCTGCTAACTCTATATTATTAGATCTATCCGCTTTCATCAAAATCTTGTTTACAACCTTATTGTATAAAACCTCAAGAAAACAAAAACGCCAATCGATAGAAGAGATTTCTCTCGTACGGGGTCACATATTATAATCAAAATTATGCAAAAATTAATAATTTAATTGTTAGTTAAAATTACTACCTTGATAAGTTCTTTTCTCGTTCTTTTTGTGTATTGATAATAAGGTGCCAGTTCTCAGCTGTGTCAGTTCTCTCCGACATGACAGCACCGCTAACACCTCCCTTCCCCGCAGCACACCCAAGACCGTAGGGCGTCCGAATTCACGCAGAGTTTCAGCACGATCTTTTGTATGAAAAATGCAAGATAAACAATGATTATGTGTAATAAACTTTAAACCTATGAATTATAGGGTAGCCTATAGCCTATATTTCATTATTCTAGCTCTTCTAGTAACGGAATTGCTGGCATTGCATAATATAGCTTTTTGTGGGTCAACCACTAATCCAATGATTTTATAAAACGGCACATTGAAAGCTAGCATTCCGCAGGTGATTTTACTTTTTAATTCGTTGAAATCTATGGATTATTTCCGGAGTAATTAATTGCTAAAGTTAAACGAATTAAATTTACGGGGCAAAAACAGCGCCAATTCTTCTTAATTTAGAAAAATCGGGAAAACGCCAACATATACAGCTTTCTAATTTTTATGAGTTGTAGCATATTAATCAAGGACAGCATCAGAATTCTTTCAAATTTTGTCGCCACTAGTTTTGCGAGAAAATCGACGTCAAAAGAAGGGACTTAATATATGGCCACGATAGTACGCTCCTTACTACTCTTATCTCTATGGAACTACGGCATATATTTTGGAACGACTAGGCGGCCGTGAGTCATCGCGTCGCGCTTGGTGCTGCCGCGCAGCTGCATTCAGTTCAGTTGTTCAGTTCAAGACGCTGTGCGTGTGTCCCAAACTGTCAATGTTTTCCCTTTGATTCTGTACGAATTTTTGACGCGTATAACCTGTGCGGTGTGTTTGTGTTGTGAATATACGTACCGACAATGATTCAGATGCAATTTTGGATCCGGATGGCTTGAAGTAAGTGTAATTTTCGTATACTGAAATTGTTGCGTACGGTCACTCGCCGGCTTTGTCAAGCGGTCGGTAATGGCGAGTTTTCCCGAAGTCTCACGATGTTTTCGCATATGGTGATAAAGCTGGTGATGCGTAGGCGTATTTTGGTTGATTTTATTGAATTTTTCGGTCGACGTTAACTGTTTACATAGTGGTTGTGATTGTTGTGTGAAATATCTCTTCATACTAGTTTACGTTTTTGTATAGTTATGGAAAGATGGACTTTGAGATATTTTACTTCAAAGATACTTGCGTGTTTTTGTATGAATGTATCATTTTCATTTTCGTACACAAATAGAAAAGACTTCTTGTTTTTAAGGAATATATACTTTGAATTAATTCTTTTGGATCAAAACATATTTCTTTGACGCTAAAAATATTTACTTCTTGACAAAACAAAAATTAGTTTCCAATAAAGTGATTTGTTTTGATTTTAAAAGACATTTCTTTTCAGCAAAGAAATCTCAGTTTGTTTCAAACAAATATGTTTGTAGACTTAAGAGATTTATTTCCCTCAGAGAAATATTTTTGCTTTGGCGTAATAATAGGTTTACTCCCGGCAAAGAAATCATATTTTGATTCAAATAAATATATGTTTAGTGTGAATACGTCATCCAACTGTACTGTCCATCTGTAATCCCTCGTGTGATCTGCAGTATACCGTGTGTTCATTTCAAAAGTATCCACCCTTAATAACTCTTGACCTGATGCGATTATTGCTTTGAGTGGAAACACGTCGATTTAGATATTGATGGGGAAGTTCAAAAATGGTATGTAGAGAATTTTAAGTTTCATCCCTTCGCCCCCCAGCCACCCCACTTTGAAATTTCAAATGGCACCCTATATCTTGTGATACATTATTTGAAAGGGCATAACATTCTCTACTCAACTATGATAAAAAAAATTAAATCGATCGATTGGTTCTTAAGATAGACTAGAATAACGGCCACCATTATTTGCGTTCGTGAAGAGTTCGAAAACAGAATGTATTTTTGTCTAGCAAATAATGGTGGCCAGTTCGAACATGCCATAAAATAATTTCTTATTTCTTATTTTATTATTTACTTTAATTTTTTATTTCTTATGACTGTAATTTAATTCAACAGTGTATCCAATCCGCAATGTTCCGCTAATAATAATTGATTTCATGCCTTCTATCTTCTGGGTACTCTATCTTAAGAACCAATCAATCGATTTAATTTTTTTATCATGGTTGAGTAAGTAGATAATCTTGTGCCCTTTCAAATGAAGTATCACAAGATAGGGGGTGCTATTTGAAATTTCGAAGTGGGGTGGCTGGGGTGTGAAGGGATGAAACCTAAAATTCTCTAGGTACCATTTTTGAACTTCCCCCTGGATATCTAAATCGACGTTTTTCCACTCTAAGCAATAATCCTATCAGGTCAAGAGCTATTAAGAGTTGAGTTATTTCATACCTTCCATCTTCTGTGTAGTCTATCTTAAGAACCAATCGACCGATTTCACTTTTTTCAAGGAAATGTTTATCGCAACCTTAAGATTTTTAACATTTTAACTAAACCAACAATTTTGTTATTTTATAAAATTCTTTCACTCAACATAATCATTATTATTTGAACTACGTAAATCTCGTTCGATATAGTATATTATTTATTTTTATCCAACATTTTTACTAGTAGCAGTAGTTATCCTGAATTGCCCACAAATCTTAAATAGAAAGTATCATAAAAATCATGGAATTGTGTACCTACTTTTTGATACGCAAATAACAATAATCATAATTACACGATAAATTCAAATTATTTAAATTATTATTTTAAGGGCTTCTCTACGGCTAGTATTTTTTTAAATTCTATTTAAAAGAAAAACAAGACTACGACTCATATGTGTTTTTTATTCTAAAATTTCATATCTCTATTATTTTTCATTACCTTTACATTATTACGTTATAAGTGGCACATCCACTTACTTCCCTGAACTGGGCCAATTAAATTTAAGGAATAGTCCCTAAAATATTTTTAATTAAATTATGAAAAGCTGATTATTCACCCTTGCAAACACCTAACGGTAACTTGTTTTCGACAAATCTGTATTTTAAATCAAAATTCTGATTACGATGGCAATGGACATATTATACTATCCAAAACTATTTATACTTTCTCTCGAGAAATAGCAATTTATGTTTATTATAGGATAGGTATAGTTAGATACAAATAGATTTGTATCTAGATTTGGTGTTTGTAGATATAGGCTGATTTATTCATTTATTTTAAAAATATCTTCCTCAATTTTTGCCCAAATGACTCAACTGTTATATTTTCAAACTTCAAAACCTCATTTTCTTTAAATGGAACAACTCTGTCTATTACTACTGAACTCGAAATAAAATTTGACGCTCTATCAGTCCATAGTGGGGTTTCTTATACCAATTTCCAGTGGTTTTTGAAATATAATTTTGTAAATTCGTTGAAACCTTGCTAATTATCCACCCTTGCAAACACCTAACGGTAACTTGTTTGCGACAAATCTGTATTTTAAATCAAAATTCTGATTACGATGGCAATGGACATATTATACTATCCAAAACTATTTATACTTTCTCTCGAGAAATAGCAATTTATGTTTATTATAGGATAGGTATAGTTAGATACAAATAGATTTGTATCTAGATTTGGTGTTTGTAGATATAGGCTGATTTATTCATTTATTTTAAAAATATCTTCCTCAATTTTTGCCCAAATGACTCAACTGTTATATTTTCAAACTTCAAAACCTCATTTTCTTTAAATGGAACAACTCTGTCTATTACTACTGAACTCGAAATAAAATTTGACGCTCTATCAGTCCATAGTGGGGTTTCTTATACCAATTTCCAGTGGTTTTTGAAATATAATTTTGTAAATTCGTTGAAACCTTGCTAATAATATTGTAGGAACAGGCCATGATATTTTGACAGATACATGCGTGAAGATTGTATTTTGGCACATGTTAATCGATTTTGATCAATTATGTAAAGGAGTTTGCCGGGAGGGTAAAAATAGAACTTCAAACAAAGATTAGCCATTCTTTTAAACTAATGAATACTATTGAATATAGTATAACCAAATTCTTAGCGACAATTAATAAAAACTAGAGCTGAAGCTACCCGGCTCCTCCACCAATAGTGGAAATCCAGTCTCGTCGCTTTAAATAGCGGGTTTTTGCATAATTTGTGTTAATTTTGACATTTATACTTTATCATACGTAGTATGATTAATTCGTTTTATTTTAATGCAAACACTATCGATCTCGATCAAATAGAATCTCATGCACCTAAACTATTAATTTTATATATTGTATGATAAAGTCATGTGCCTGGCCAAATCAGATTTTTCGACGCTGTATATTATATTATATTAAAACCGTTTTAATTCGATTACAGCACACCTGGGTGTATGAATAATGTCAGGATTAAATTTATAACCGTAAAATTTAGATGGACACCATTTAAAATATTACCCGGCCGTAATAGCTCCAACGCGGTTGCTCATTAATTCCACAAATCGACAAAAACTTTGGCGATTCCCGATCAAATAACCATTAAACGTTTTACACCTCCCCTATTAAAGTTCCACGAGGCTGTATTACGGTATAAAACTACGAATTTTACAATCCACTAGAGCCAATTCATCCAATAAAGCTTCGCGAAAGTTTACGAGCGCTCTTCGCGAAGACTCGACATCCAAGTGCAGCGCCAGCCAGTTTATCTCTCAACTTATATTATTCGTTATCCCATTAACTTTTATAAGTGGCTAGAGTGCCGGGCGGCTGAAAAGGCTCAACTCCGCTTAAATTTGAATAACAGAGTCCCCATATCGTCGTAAATCTGAATCAGGAGAAGGCCGGAATAAATTTGGACATTATCGCAGTCGACGGACGGACGGCTTTCCGGAATTCCCGAATTGAATTAAACTCAATTGTTGCATAGTTCTAAGTGCTCTGGGTCGCAGTGCCGCCGCGGTAGCATACCACGGTTGGAATTGGCAAATGGGAACTGACGCTAATCCAAATTTTATTTCTCGGCGAGCTTGAGCTTCGTATATAAACCGCGATGTAGTTCACGCGCGTGGTAAGTGGATTTTCTATGACAGCTTCCATTCATTTGGTGGGTTGTACGATACTCCGTCCACTGCGATTTATTTATCTGTAATAAATTGGATCACTCGGTGGCCATTTACGAGCTACTATCTGACAGATATAGTATTTTAAAGGAGGGATTTAAAATATGTTTTGTCGGGTTTTTATACTATTTTTGTTTGTTTTTATTTTTGTTTAGTATTTGTTTGTAAATTAAAACAAAATAGAAATTATATTGGATATTTGGATTTTAATAACAATGATAATAGAAATTCTCCTAAAAATCTACGGACATCAAGTGTGATGGAACCAACGATACATAAGACTAAAGTTATAGGACTTGTAAAGGACTTTCCAAGGAAGTATTTGACCTATCATACATATGGATTTGATGCCCCCAACCCACACCCCATAGTGCCCTGAAAACTACCCTTAAATGAAAAATGTATAGATTCTTCAGAAAATTTACCCTACTAATTATTTCATTCTTTTTTTTCTCATAGAAATCATTATTATAAGTCTAGTGGGATGTTTATAAACATCTGTCAGTTAATTTCCATTTGTTTAAACTAATTTTATTTGTTTAAATAATTCGTTATTCTCGAAAATCCATCTGAATTCTGTTTTCTGAGTTCGAAATGGCAGTTTATTATCATAGAGTGACATTGCCATTAAAAAAATCCTCCTATTGTTTAAACAATAAATTATTATTCATTTTCAATTTTTTTCTAAATCTAGAAGAACAGTCAACATTTTTGTTAAAAGAACTTCTAAATTTTATGTTCGAGATATCCCAAGTGATATCATTTATATTTTGGGATGATTTCCATTGTTTAAATAATAAAATATTATTCGTTTTCAAAATCATTTATTCGAAAAAATTTTATTGATTAAAATCTTTCTTTAGCGAAATTGGGGAGTTACATTTTTTTAAATAATCATATTCCTAAAGTCAACCAATTTTATGAATCACATTTCTTTCACCATTTCTTTTTCTGATTTACTACCACTGTATGTCAAGATAATGTTAATATGTTGCTGTTTGGAAACTGTTCCCTGTACTCTAATTTGATGGAATATTGAAGACCATCCCAAATATAAATGATGTCACTTGAGTAACTTGGCTTTTAAAAAAATTTAGGCGAATTGCATAAAAAAAAATTTAAACAAATGGCATTTGTTTAAGCAAATGTGAGCTTATTAGATAATATAGGCAAGGTATCTCGAACATGAAATGTATAAGTTAATTTCCCAAAAGCGCTGGCTTTGCTATCATAATTAAAAAAGAGAAGATGAATAATAATTAATTAATAAAATTATAAACCCCTAACCACAACAAGTATTTTAGAAACCTAAATACGTATTTCAGCAACTATGTTGCCATCTTCAGTAGAAACTAAAAAAAAAGAAAAGAGAGATTAGCACTTCATAGTATCTTTACTGGATATTGTCCAAGCAAATCACTAGTGGAAGTTACGTCCATGTTAAAAATTATCCTATATATACCAATTTGTTGGTCACACCTCAGTGAATTTTGATCATTGAAGCGTAAAAAACATGTTTTAATTAAAGCAGGTCAAACAATGGCGAACTAGGTATAGGACCCCTGTCTGAATTTATTAATTTTTCTCTATTCAAGTGAATAAAGATACTTTCCAAGCTGTTTAGTTCCCTATTATTTGACACAGCTTGTACAAGTTTTAAGTCATCTACAACTACTTTATGACCTGTGTCTAAAATATGTTGAGCCACACTAGATTTTTCAAAACGATTATATTTAAAATGAGCTACATGTTCTTTGAACCTAGTTATAATTGTTCTTCTAGTCTGGCCTACGTATTCTTTTTCACAGTCATGACATTTGATACAATATATACCAGATTTATCAAGTACATCTACCTTATCCTTTGGGTTTCCAAGAAGGTTTTTTATGCTATTATGAGTCGAATATGCTATACAGAGATTTTGTGATGTAAAAATACTTCTCAAACCCCTTGTATATGCACAATCGAACGGTATTTTAACATATTTCTTCTTTTCTACAGACAAAGTATTTAAAGTAGATATGTGATTTACATACATTTTTTGATTCTGCTTCTTAATCATTCTATCAACTATTTTCTCAGGGCACCCATTATGTATGACAACATTCTTAATAAACAATAATTCTTGCTGATATCTATCTGCGGACAATGGAAATTTCAATAATCTATTTACTAAACAACTAATAAAAGACAATTTTTGTTGAAAAGCATGCTGCGAATCATTAGGGATAAACCTGATTGTGTTAGTATCTTTCCGATGCACGTCAATTTCTATTATATTTTTGCTATTCCTGACTACCAGAGTATCTAAAAATGGAAGTTGGCCGTTAACTTCTTGATCTACACTAAAGTTAATGGTGTTGAATTTAGAATTCAAAACGAGAAGAAAATCTTGAATACTGCACTTCTTGGTGTCAAAAATGGCAAAAATTTCGTCGACATACCTAACCCAAGTCTTAGGGAAATATGATGCTATAGACTTTACATTGGTTTCAAATCTGCTCATAAACAAGTTGGCAATAAAAGGTGAGAGACAGTTACCCATTGCAGTTCCCTCAAGTTGTTCAAAAAACTTTCCGTTTATTTGAAAACAATTTTGAGACATACAAAGGGCAGTCAATCTTACATATTCATCTATTTCTGACGGGTCAAAGTTGTTATTGCACAATAATTCCCTAAGAAACTCCAAAGTTTCCGGAATTGGCACACTAGGAAACAGTGAAGCAACATCAAATGAAATCAACAATTCGCCATCCTCTAATTTTACATTGTTAACCTTATTGATAAACTCCAATGAGTTATTAACAGAGAAGCTTGGTTGAGGAACAGGTAAATAGTTGAACTCATTCGATAACCATTTCGGTAACTGGTAAGTAGGTGAGTTAATACCTGATACAATAGGTCTCACTGATTTACCAGGTTTGTGAATTTTGGGTAGAACATACAATCTAGGTACAGTAGGATTGGAAACTTTGAGTTTAAATCTAGTTTGGCGGGTGATAAGATTAGGACAACTGGTAAAGGAGCAAATAGCAGCGATCACTTTTCCGAAAGCATGTACAAAAATTTAACCTATTAAACCCAGTTGAAATTTGCTAAACGTACGTAGGTTCCGCTCATCTCTATTTATTCAGCCAGTGGCGCGCAATTGGCTCCCTTAGCTATTACACGTTACTTTGAGTTTAATTAGGTATGTAAACGGGCCGGTACGCTTTTGATAAAATTCAGGTCGCCGGAGTAATTATAATTTGCAGACGAATATATATACGTATATTTTTTCAGGGACGCTTAATAAGTGCCAGGGACAGTCGGGTTGCAGACCGAGTATCTCTCTCTCTCTCTCTCTGCGGATATTTGCATATTCAATTAGAGGTTTGCACGGGCGCGACCACAAAAGTTGCGGTTATTACGGCGATCATTAAAATTATATTTGTTTGCGTTAAACGGGGAGCGAGAGTCTGCCGGTGACAGCGCTGCTGTGCTGGAGACCGTGCTGATATATTTAGATGGAGATTTGGTGTTGTGATTAAAGTCGGTCCATAGTAATTTTAATTTTGGCGGATGAACGCTGGCGCGGTGTAAAAATATTCGCTCGTTTACTGGTCTTTCAAAGTTTCTCGGTTTATAAATTTTCTTGATGCTTAAATGGCCGGATTTATGGTTGGAACGGCAGATATGAAGAGTATATAAATCGTTTTATGTTCATGGTAACTCAGACTTTATTCTAAATGAAGGAGTTTAATGCAGGGGTTTATCTTTTTTTATTTTCCTCGACCGATTTCCCATCCGATCCGTTTGAACCGTCTAATCGGTCGATTAGATCGGACACAGTTTGCGTTTAAAGTTTCTAATATAGTAAAATGGGTGTTTTTAGCATCATTTTTGATAACTGGGAACGTAATAACTGCCGAACCGTTCCGAATAAGTAAAATCTAATTATACCGGCGTAATCAGTGTCAAAAATTGTATCAAGAACCAGAACCTTAATTTGATTGAAGGTAGTTGAGTTTTTGCCGTCTGGCTAAAATTTTGTAAGAAATCACATATTTTAAACTATAATTTTGAAGTAGCACACCTATCTCAAAAACTAGGGCCCGGATCAACACGAAACCTTTTCTATCTTACTAAAATGGGTGCGCCGATTACAAATTTACATAGGAAATGTTTCTGTCTCTATTGGTTACCGCGTTGTGCCGAAATTACGTTTTTTCAAATAATACAAAAATAAGCGAAATGGACCACATAACTTGAAAATAATAAATCTTAGCCATATAAAAGTATACATATTTTTGATAGACTCACCGAGAGCTATCATTTGGTAGTGGGTAAACCTTTCTATCACCAACGGTTGCAATGTTCAATTTTTTTGTATCTAAAAGTGCTAAATTTTGACCGAAATAGCAATTATAACTTTTTGAGAGATAGAGCGTTCTAATGTAGTCATGCTTATGCATTGGGTTGTGCTGAATTCAACGGTGAGCTCGGTTTTTCCGTAACGCGTACGGTTTCGCCACAAAGTGGGAAATTATAATTTCCGCGGTTTATCGCGTTTTTCTCACGAACCGCGCACCTTAGAGCAACGCGGCTTTCAGAAATGAATTCCTCGGCCAATTTCCCATCCGATACCGTTTGAACCATCAACATCGGTCAATTGGATCGGGCACAGTTTGCGTTCAAAGTTTTTATCATAGCAAAATGGGTGTTTTTAGCATCATTTTTGATAACTCTGAACGTAATAACTGCCGAACCGTTCCGAATAAGTAAAATCTAATTATACCGGCGTAATCAGCGTCAAAAATTGTATCAAGAACCACAACCTTAATTTGATTGAAGGTAGTTGAGTTTTTGCCGTCTGGCTAAAATTTTGTAAGAAATCACATATTTTAAACTATAATTTTGAAGTAGCACACCTATCTCAAAAACTGGGACCCGGATCAACACGAAACCTTTTCTATCTTACTAAAATGGGTGCGCCGATTACAAATTTACATAGGAAAAGTTTCTGTCTCTACTGGTTACCGCGTTGTGCCGAAATTACGTTTTTTCTAATAATACAAAAATAAGCGAAATGGACCACATAACTTGAAAATAATAAATCTTAGCCATATAAAAGTATACATATTTTTGATAGACTCACCGAGAGCTATCATTTGGTAGTGGGTAAACCTTTCTATCACCAACGGTTGCAATGTTCAATTTTTTGGTATCTAAAAGTGCTAAATTTAGACCGAAAAAGCAATTATAACTTTTTGAGAGATAGAGCGTTCTAATGTAGTCATGCTTATGCATTGGGTTGTGCTGAATTCAACGGTGAGCTGGGTTTTTCCGTAACGCGTACGGTTTGGCCAGAAAGTGGGAAATTATAATTTCCGCGGTTTGTCGCGTTTTTCTCGCGAACCGCGCACCTTAGAGCAACGCGGCTTTCAGAAATGAATTCCTCGGCCAATTTCCCATCCGATACCGTTTGAACCATCAACATCGGTCAATTGGATCAGACACAGTTTGCGTGCAAAGTTTTTAACATAGCAAAATGGGTGTTTTTAGCATCATTTTTGATAACTGGGAACGTAATAACTGCCGAACCGTTCCGAATAAGTAAAATCTAATTATACCGGCGTAATCAGCGTCAAAAATTGTATCAAGAACCTTAACCTTAATTTGATTGAAGGTAGTTGAGTTTTTGCCGTCTGGCTAAAATTTTGTAAGAAATCACATATTTTAAACTATAATTTTGAAGTAGCACACCTATCTCAAAAACTAGGGCCCGGATCAACACGAAACCTTTTCTATCTTACTAAAATGGGTGCGCCGATTACAAATTTACATAGGAAATGTTTCTGTCTCTATTGGTTACCGCGTTGTGCCGAAATTACGTTTTTTCAAATAATACAAAAATAAGCGAAATGGACCACATAACTTGAAAATAATAAATCTTAGCCATATAAAAGTATACATATTTTTGATAGACTCACCGAGAGCTATCATTTGGTAGTGGGTAAACCTTTCTATCACCAACGGTTGCAATGTTCAATTTTTTTGTATCTAAAAGTGCTAAATTTTGACCGAAATAGCAATTATAACTTTTTGAGAGATAGAGCGTTCTAATGTAGTCATGCTTATGCATTGGGTTGTGCTGAATTCAACGGTGAGCTCGGTTTTTCCGTAACGCGTACGGTTTCGCCACAAAGTGGGAAATTATAATTTCCGCGGTTTATCGCGTTTTTCTCACGAACCGCGCACCTTAGAGCAACGCGGCTTTCAGAAATGAATTCCTCGGCCAATTTCCCATCCGATACCGTTTGAACCATCAACATCGGTCAATTGGATCGGGCACAGTTTGCGTTCAAAGTTTTTAACATAGCAAAATGGGTGTTTTTAGCATCATTTTTGATAACTCTGAACGTAATAACTGCCGAACCGTTCCGAATAAGTAAAATCTAATTATACCGGCGTAATCAGCGTCAAAAATTGTATCAAGAACCACAACCTTAATTTGATTGAAGGTAGTTGAGTTTTTGCCGTCTGGCTAAAATTTTGTAAGAAATCACATATTTTAAACTATAATTTTGAAGTAGCACACCTATCTCAAAAACTAGGGCCCGGATCAACACGAAACCTTTTCTATCTTACTAAAATGGGTGCGCCGATTACAAATTTACATAGGAAATGTTTCTATCTCTATTGGTTACCGCGTTGTGCCGAAATTACGTTTTTTCAAATAATACAAAAATAAGCGAAATGGACCACATAACTTGAAAATAATAAATCTTAGCCATATAAAAGTATACATATTTTTGATAGACTCACCGAGAGCTATCATTTGGTAGTGGGTAAACCTTTCTATCACCAACGGTTGCAATGTTCAATTTTTTGGTATCTAAAAGTGCTAAATTTAGACCGAAAAAGCAATTATAACTTTTTGAGAGATAGAGCGTTCTAATGTAGTCATGCTTATGCATTGGGTTGTGCTGAATTCAACGGTGAGCTGGGTTTTTCCGTAACGCGTACGGTTTGGCCAGAAAGTGGGAAATTATAATTTCCGCGGTTTGTCGCGTTTTTCTCGCGAACCGCGCACCTTAGAGCAACGCGGCTTTCAGAAATGAATTCCTCGGCCAATTTCCCATCCGATACCGTTTGAACCATCAACATCGGTCAATTGGATCAGACACAGTTTGCGTGCAAAGTTTTTAACATAGCAAAATGGGTGTTTTTAGCATCATTTTTGATAACTGGGAACGTAATAACTGCCGAACCGTTCCGAATAAGTAAAATCTAATTATACCGGCGTAATCAGCGTCAAAAATTGTATCAAGAACCTTAACCTTAATTTGATTGAAGGTAGTTGAGTTTTTGCCGTCTGGCTAAAATTTTGTAAGAAATCACATATTTTAAACTATAATTTTGAAGTAGCACACCTTTCTCAAAAACTGGGACCCGGATCAACACGAAACCTTTTCTATCTTACTAAAATGGGTGCGCCGATTACAAATTTACATAGGAAATGTTTCTGTCTCTATTGGCTACCGCGTTGTGCCGAAATTGCGTTTTTTCAAATAATACAAAAATAAGCGAAATGGACCACATAACTTGAAAATAATAAATCTTAGCCATATAAAAGTATACATATTTTTGATAGACTCACCGAGAGCTATCATTTGGTAGTGGGTAAACCTTTCTATCACCAACGGTTGCAATGTTCAATTTTTTTGTATCTAAAAGTGCTAAATTTTGACCGAAATAGCAATTATAACTTTTTGAGAGATAGAGCGTTCTAATGTAGTCATGCTTATGCATTGGGTTGTGCTGAATTCAACGGTGAGCTCGGTTTTTCCGTAACGCGTACGGTTTCGCCACAAAGTGGGAAATTATAATTTCCGCGGTTTATCGCGTTTTTCTCACGAACCGCGCACCTTAGAGCAACGCGGCTTTCAGAAATGAATTCCTCGGCCAATTTCCCATCCGATACCGTTTGAACCATCAACATCGGTCAATTGGATCGGGCACAGTTTGCGTTCAAAGTTTTTAACATAGCAAAATGGGTGTTTTTAGCATCATTTTTGATAACTCTGAACGTAATAACTGCCGAACCGTTCCGAATAAGTAAAATCTAATTATACCGGCGTAGTCAGCGTCAAAAATTGTATCAAGAACCACAACCTTAATTTGATTGAAGGTAGTTGAGTTTTTGCCGTCTGGCTAAAATTTTGTAAGAAATCACATATTTTAAACTATAATTTTGAAGTAGCACACCTTTCTCAAAAACTGGGACCCGGATCAACACGAAACCTTTTCTATCTTACTAAAATGGGTGCGCCGATTACAAATTTACATAGGAAAAGTTTCTGTCTCTACTGGTTACCGCGTTGTGCCAAAATTACGTTTTTTCTAATAATACAAAAATAAGCGAAATGGACCACATAACTTGAAAATAATAAATCTTAGCCATATAAAAGTATACATATTTTTGATAGACTCACCGAGAGCTATCATTTGGTAGTGGGTAAACCTTTCTATCACCAACGGTTGCAATGTTCAATTTTTTTGTATCTAAAAGTGCTAAATTTAGACCGAAAAAGCAATTATAACTTTTTGAGAGATAGAGCGTTCTAATGTAGTCATGCTTATGCATTGGGTTGTGCTGAATTCAACGGTGAGCTGGGTTTTTCCGTAACGCGTACGGTTTGGCCAGAAAGTGGGAAATTATAATTTCCGCGGTTTATCGCGTTTTTCTCGCGAACCGCGCACCTTAGAGCAACGCGGCTTTCAGAAATGAATTCCTCGACCAATTTCCCATCCGATACCGTTTGAACCATCAACATCGGTCAATTGGATCGGACACAGTTTGCGTGCAAAGTTTTTAACATAACAAAATGGGTGTTTTTAGCATCATTTTTGATAACTGGGAACGTAATAACTGCCGAACCGTTCCGAATAAGTAAAATCTAATTATACCGGCGTAATCAGCGTCAAAAATTGTATCAAGAACCTTAACCTTAATTTGATTGAAGGTAGTTGAGTTTTTGCCGTCTGGCTAAAATTTTGTAAGAAATCACATATTTTAAACTATAATTTTGAAGTAGCACACCTATCTCAAAAACTAGGGCCCGGATCAACACGAAACCTTTTCTATCTTACTAAAGTGGGTGCGCCGATTACAAATTTACATAGGAAATGTTTCTGTCTCTATTGGTTACCGCGTTGTGCCGAAATTACATTTTTTCAAATAATACAAAAATAAGCGAAATGGACCACATAACTTGAAAATAATAAATCTTAGCCATATAAAAGTATACATATTTTTGATAGACTCACCGAGAGCTATCATTTGGTAGTGGGTAAACCTTTCTATCACCAACGGTTGCAATGTTCAATTTTTTTGTATCTAAAAGTGCTAAATTTTGACCGATAAAGCAATTATAACTTTTTGAGAGATAGAGCGTTCTAATGTAGTCATGGTTATGCATTGGGTTGTGCTGAATTCAACGGTGAGCTGGGTTTTTCCGTAACGCGTACGGTTTGGCCAGAAAGTGGGAAATTATAATTTCCGCGGTTTATCGCGTTTTTCTCGCGAACCGCGCACCTTAGAGCAACGCGGCTTTCAGAAATGAATTCCTCGGCCAATTTCCCACCCGATACCGTTTGAACCATCAACATCGGTCAATTGGATCGGGCACAGTTTGCGTTCAAAGTTTTTAACATAGCAAAATGGGTGTTTTTAGCATCATTTTTGATAACTCTGAACGTAATGTCTGCCGAACCGTTCCGAATAAGTAAAATCTAATTATACCGGCGTAATCAGCGTCAAAAATTGTATCAAGAACCACAACCTTAATTTGATTGAAGGTAGTTGAGTTTTTGCCGTCTGGCTAAAATTTTGTAAGAAATCACATATTTTAAACTATAATTTTGAAGTAGCACACCTATCTCAAAAACTGGGACCCGGATCAACACGAAACCTTTTCTATCTTACTAAAATGGGTGCGCCGATTACAAATTTACATAGGAAAAGTTTCTGTCTCTACTGGTTACCGCGTTGTGCCGAAATTACGTTTTTTCAAATAATACAAAAATAAGCGAAATGGACCACATAACTTGAAAATAATAAATCTTAGCCATATAAAAGTATACATATTTTTGATAGACTCACCGAGAGCTATCATTTGGTAGTGGGTAAACCTTTCTATCACCAACGGTTGCAATGTTCAATTTTTTTGTATCTAAAAGTGCTAAATTTAGACCGAAAAAGCAATTATAACTTTTTGAGAGATAGAGCGTTCTAATGTAGTCATGCTTATGCATTGGGTTATGCTGAATTCAACGGTGAGCTGGGTTTTTCCGTAACGCGTACGGTTTGGCCAGAAAGTGGGAAATTATAATTTCCGCGGTTTATCGCGTTTTGCTCGCGAACCGCGCACCTTAGAGCAACGCGGCTTTTAGAAATGAATTCCTCGGCCAATTTCCCATCCGATACCGTTTGAACCATCAACATCGGTCAATTGGATCGGGCACAGTTTGCGTTCAAAGTTTTTAACATAGCAAAATGGGTGTTTTTGGCATCATTTTTGATAACTCTGAACGTAATAACTGCCGAACCGTTCCGAATAAGTAAAATCTAATTATACCGGCGTAATCAGCGTCAAAAATTGTATCAAGAACCACAACCTTAATTTGATTGAAGGTAGTTGAGTTTTTGCCGTCTGGCTAAAATTTTGTAAGAAATCACATATTTTAAACTATAATTTTGAAGTAGCACACCTATCTCAAAAACTGGGACCCGGATCAACACGAAACCTTTTCTATCTTACTAAAATGGGTGCGCCGATTACAAATTTACATAGGAAAAGTTTCTGTCTCTACTGGTTACCGCGTTGTGCCGAAATTACGTTTTTTCAAATAATACAAAAATAAGCGAAATGGACCACATAACTTGAAAATAATAAATCTTAGCCATATAAAAGTATACATATTTTGATAGACTCACCGAGAGCTATCATTTGGTAGTGGGTAAACCTTTCTATCACCAACGGTTGCAATGTTCAATTTTTTTCTATCTAAAAGTGCTAAATTTAGACCGAAAAAGCAATTATAACTTTTTGAGAGATAGAGCGTTCTAATGTAGTCATGCTTATGCATTGGGTTGTGCTGAATTCAACGGTGAGCTCGGTTTTTCCGTAACGCGTACGGTTTGGCCACAAAGTGGGAAATTATAATTTCCGCGGTTTATCGCGTTTTTCTCACGAACCGCGCACCTTAGAGCAACGCGGCTTTCAGAAATGAATTCCTCGGCCAATTTCCCATCCGATACCGTTTGAACCATCAACATCGGTCAATTGGATCAGACACAGTTTGCGTGCAAAGTTTTTAACATAGCAAAATGGGTGTTTTTAGCATCATTTTTGATAACTGGGAACGTAATAACTGCCGAACCGTTCCGAATAAGTAAAATCTAATTATACCGGCGTAATCAGCGTCAAAAATTGTATCAAGAACCTTAACCTTAATTTGATTGAAGGTAGTTGAGTTTTTGCCGTCTGGCTAAAATTTTGTAAGAAATCACATATTTTAAACTATAATTTTGAAGTAGCACACCTTTCTCAAAAACTGGGACCCGGATCAACACGAAACCTTTTCTATCTTACTAAAATGGGTGCGCCGATTACAAATTTACATAGGAAATGTTTCTGTCTCTATTGGTTACCGCGTTGTGCCGAAATTACGTTTTTTCAAATAATACAAAAATAAGCGAAATGGACCACATAACTTGAAAATAATAAATCTTAGCCATATAAAAGTATACATATTTTTGATAGACTCACCGAGAGCTATCATTTGGTAGTGGGTAAACCTTTCTATCACCAACGGTTGCAATGTTCAATTTTTTTGTATCTAAAAGTGCTAAATTTTGACCGAAATAGCAATTATAACTTTTTGAGAGATAGAGCGTTCTAATGTAGTCATGCTTATGCATTGGGTTGTGCTGAATTCAACGGTGAGCTCGGTTTTTCCGTAACGCGTACGGTTTCGCCACAAAGTGGGAAATTATAATTTCCGCGGTTTATCGCGTTTTTCTCACGAACCGCGCACCTTAGAGCAACGCGGCTTTCAGAAATGAATTCCTCGGCCAATTTCCCATCCGATACCGTTTGAACCATCAACATCGGTCAATTGGATCGGGCACAGTTTGCGTTCAAAGTTTTTAACATAGCAAAATGGGTGTTTTTAGCATCATTTTTGATAACTCTGAACGTAATGTCTGCCGAACCGTTCCGAATAAGTAAAATCTAATTATACCGGCGTAATCAGCGTCAAAAATTGTATCAAGAACCACAACCTTAATTTGATTGAAGGTAGTTGAGTTTTTGCCGTCTGGCTAAAATTTTGTAAGAAATCACATATTTTAAACTATAATTTTGAAGTAGCACACCTATCTCAAAAACTGGGACCCGGATCAACACGAAACCTTTTCTATCTTACTAAAATGGGTGCGCCGATTACAAATTTACATAGGAAAAGTTTCTGTCTCTACTGGTTACCGCGTTGTGCCGAAATTACGTTTTTTCAAATAATACAAAAATAAGCGAAATGGACCACATAACTTGAAAATAATAAATCTTAGCCATATAAAAGTATACATATTTTTGATAGACTCACCGAGAGCTATCATTTGGTAGTGGGTAAACCTTTCTATCACCAACGGTTGCAATGTTCAATTTTTTTGTATCTAAAAGTGCTAAATTTAGACCGAAAAAGCAATTATAACTTTTTGAGAGATAGAGCGTTGTAATGTAGTCATGCTTATGCATTGGGTTATGCTGAATTCAACGGTGAGCTGGGTTTTTCCGTAACGCGTACGGTTTGGCCAGAAAGTGGGAAATTATAATTTCCGCGGTTTATCGCGTTTTGCTCGCGAACCGCGCACCTTAGAGCAACGCGGCTTTTAGAAATGAATTCCTCGGCCAATTTCCCATCCGATACCGTTTGAACCATCAACATCGGTCAATTGGATCGGGCACAGTTTGCGTTCAAAGTTTTTAACATAGCAAAATGGGTGTTTTTGGCATCATTTTTGATAACTCTGAACGTAATAACTGCCGAACCGTTCCGAATAAGTAAAATCTAATTATACCGGCGTAATCAGCGTCAAAAATTGTATCAAGAACCACAACCTTAATTTGATTGAAGGTAGTTGAGTTTTTGCCGTCTGGCTAAAATTTTGTAAGAAATCACATATTTTAAACTATAATTTTGAAGTAGCACACCTATCTCAAAAACTGGGACCCGGATCAACACGAAACCTTTTCTATCTTACTAAAATGGGTGCGCCGATTACAAATTTACATAGGAAAAGTTTCTGTCTCTACTGGTTACCGCGTTGTGCCGAAATTACGTTTTTTCAAATAATACAAAAATAAGCGAAATGGACCACATAACTTGAAAATAATAAATCTTAGCCATATAAAAGTATACATATTTTGATAGACTCACCGAGAGCTATCATTTGGTAGTGGGTAAACCTTTCTATCACCAACGGTTGCAATGTTCAATTTTTTTCTATCTAAAAGTGCTAAATTTAGACCGAAAAAGCAATTATAACTTTTTGAGAGATAGAGCGTTCTAATGTAGTCATGCTTATGCATTGGGTTGTGCTGAATTCAACGGTGAGCTCGGTTTTTCCGTAACGCGTACGGTTTGGCCACAAAGTGGGAAATTATAATTTCCGCGGTTTATCGCGTTTTTCTCACGAACCGCGCACCTTAGAGCAACGCGGCTTTCAGAAATGAATTCCTCGGCCAATTTCCCATCCGATACCGTTTGAACCATCAACATCGGTCAATTGGATCAGACACAGTTTGCGTGCAAAGTTTTTAACATAGCAAAATGGGTGTTTTTAGCATCATTTTTGATAACTGGGAACGTAATAACTGCCGAACCGTTCCGAATAAGTAAAATCTAATTATACCGGCGTAATCAGCGTCAAAAATTGTATCAAGAACCTTAACCTTAATTTGATTGAAGGTAGTTGAGTTTTTGCCGTCTGGCTAAAATTTTGTAAGAAATCACATATTTTAAACTATAATTTTGAAGTAGCACACCTTTCTCAAAAACTGGGACCCGGATCAACACGAAACCTTTTCTATCTTACTAAAATGGGTGCGCCGATTACAAATTTACATAGGAAAAGTTTCTGTCTCTACTGGTTACCGCGTTGTGCCGAAATTACGTTTTTTCAAATAATACAAAAATAAGCGAAATGGACCACATAACTTGAAAATAATAAATCTTAGCCATATAAAAGTATACATATTTTTGATAGACTCACCGAGAGCTATCATTTGGTAGTGGGTAAACCTTTCTATCACCAACGGTTGCAATGTTCAATTTTTTTGTATCTAAAAGTGCTAAATTTAGACCGAAAAAGCAATTATAACTTTTTGAGAGATAGAGCGTTGTAATGTAGTCATGCTTATGCATTGGGTTATGCTGAATTCAACGGTGAGCTGGGTTTTTCCGTAACGCGTACGGTTTGGCCAGAAAGTGGGAAATTATAATTTCCGCGGTTTATCGCGTTTTGCTCGCGAACCGCGCACCTTAGAGCAACGCGGCTTTTAGAAATGAATTCCTCGGCCAATTTCCCATCCGATACCGTTTGAACCATCAACATCGGTCAATTGGATCGGGCACAGTTTGCGTTCAAAGTTTTTAACATAGCAAAATGGGTGTTTTTGGCATCATTTTTGATAACTCTGAACGTAATAACTGCCGAACCGTTCCGAATAAGTAAAATCTAATTATACCGGCGTAATCAGCGTCAAAAATTGTATCAAGAACCACAACCTTAATTTGATTGAAGGTAGTTGAGTTTTTGCCGTCTGGCTAAAATTTTGTAAGAAATCACATATTTTAAACTATAATTTTGAAGTAGCACACCTATCTCAAAAACTGGGACCCGGATCAACACGAAACCTTTTCTATCTTACTAAAATGGGTGCGCCGATTACAAATTTACATAGGAAAAGTTTCTGTCTCTACTGGTTACCGCGTTGTGCCGAAATTACGTTTTTTCAAATAATACAAAAATAAGCGAAATGGACCACATAACTTGAAAATAATAAATCTTAGCCATATAAAAGTATACATATTTTGATAGACTCACCGAGAGCTATCATTTGGTAGTGGGTAAACCTTTCTATCACCAACGGTTGCAATGTTCAATTTTTTTCTATCTAAAAGTGCTAAATTTAGACCGAAAAAGCAATTATAACTTTTTGAGAGATAGAGCGTTCTAATGTAGTCATGCTTATGCATTGGGTTGTGCTGAATTCAACGGTGAGCTCGGTTTTTCCGTAACGCGTACGGTTTGGCCACAAAGTGGGAAATTATAATTTCCGCGGTTTATCGCGTTTTTCTCACGAACCGCGCACCTTAGAGCAACGCGGCTTTCAGAAATGAATTCCTCGGCCAATTTCCCATCCGATACCGTTTGAACCATCAACATCGGTCAATTGGATCAGACACAGTTTGCGTGCAAAGTTTTTAACATAGCAAAATGGGTGTTTTTAGCATCATTTTTGATAACTGGGAACGTAATAACTGCCGAACCGTTCCGAATAAGTAAAATCTAATTATACCGGCGTAATCAGCGTCAAAAATTGTATCAAGAACCTTAACCTTAATTTGATTGAAGGTAGTTGAGTTTTTGCCGTCTGGCTAAAATTTTGTAAGAAATCACATATTTTAAACTATAATTTTGAAGTAGCACACCTTTCTCAAAAACTGGGACCCGGATCAACACGAAACCTTTTCTATCTTACTAAAATGGGTGCGCCGATTACAAATTTACATAGGAAATGTTTCTGTCTCTATTGGTTACCGCGTTGTGCCGAAATTACGTTTTTTCAAATAATACAAAAATAAGCGAAATGGACCACATAACTTGAAAATAATAAATCTTAGCCATATAAAAGTATACATATTTTTGATAGACTCACCGAGAGCTATCATTTGGTAGTGGGTAAACCTTTCTATCACCAACGGTTGCAATGTTCAATTTTTTTGTATCTAAAAGTGCTAAATTTTGACCGAAATAGCAATTATAACTTTTTGAGAGATAGAGCGTTCTAATGTAGTCATGCTTATGCATTGGGTTGTGCTGAATTCAACGGTGAGCTGGGTTTTTCCGTAACGCGTACGGTTTGGCCAGAAAGTGGGAAATTATAATTTCCGCGGTTTATCGCGTTTTTCTCGCGAACCGCGCACCTTAGAGCAACGCGGCTTTCAGAAATGAATTCCTCGACCAATTTCCCATCCGATACCGTTTGAACCATCAACATCGGTCAATTGGATCGGACACAGTTTGCGTGCAAAGTTTTTAACATAACAAAATGGGTGTTTTTAGCATCATTTTTGATAACTGGGAACGTAATAACTGCCGAACCGTTCCGAATAAGTAAAATCTAATTATACCGGCGTAATCAGCGTCAAAAATTGTATCAAGAACCTTAACCTTAATTTGATTGAAGGTAGTTGAGTTTTTGCCGTCTGGCTAAAATTTTGTAAGAAATCACATATTTTAAACTATAATTTTGAAGTAGCACACCTATCTCAAAAACTAGGGCCCGGATCAACACGAAACCTTTTCTATCTTACTAAAGTGGGTGCGCCGATTACAAATTTACATAGGAAATGTTTCTGTCTCTATTGGTTACCGCGTTGTGCCGAAATTACATTTTTTCAAATAATACAAAAATAAGCGAAATGGACCACATAACTTGAAAATAATAAATCTTAGCCATATAAAAGTATACATATTTTTGATAGACTCACCGAGAGCTATCATTTGGTAGTGGGTAAACCTTTCTATCACCAACGGTTGCAATGTTCAATTTTTTTGTATCTAAAAGTGCTAAATTTTGACCGATAAAGCAATTATAACTTTTTGAGAGATAGAGCGTTCTAATGTAGTCATGGTTATGCATTGGGTTGTGCTGAATTCAACGGTGAGCTGGGTTTTTCCGTAACGCGTACGGTTTGGCCAGAAAGTGGGAAATTATAATTTCCGCGGTTTATCGCGTTTTTCTCGCGAACCGCGCACCTTAGAGCAACGCGGCTTTCAGAAATGAATTCCTCGGCCAATTTCCCATCCGATACCGTTTGAACCATCAACATCGGTCAATTGGATCGGGCACAGTTTGCGTTCAAAGTTTTTAACATAGCAAAATGGGTGTTTTTAGCATCATTTTTGATAACTCTGAACGTAATGTCTGCCGAACCGTTCCGAATAAGTAAAATCTAATTATACCGGCGTAATCAGCGTCAAAAATTGTATCAAGAACCACAACCTTAATTTGATTGAAGGTAGTTGAGTTTTTGCCGTCTGGCTAAAATTTTGTAAGAAATCACATATTTTAAACTATAATTTTGAAGTAGCACACCTATCTCAAAAACTGGGACCCGGATCAACACGAAACCTTTTCTATCTTACTAAAATGGGTGCGCCGATTACAAATTTACATAGGAAAAGTTTCTGTCTCTACTGGTTACCGCGTTGTGCCGAAATTACGTTTTTTCAAATAATACAAAAATAAGCGAAATGGACCACATAACTTGAAAATAATAAATCTTAGCCATATAAAAGTATACATATTTTGATAGACTCACCGAGAGCTATCATTTGGTAGTGGGTAAACCTTTCTATCACCAACGGTTGCAATGTTCAATTTTTTTCTATCTAAAAGTGCTAAATTTAGACCGAAAAAGCAATTATAACTTTTTGAGAGATAGAGCGTTCTAATGTAGTCATGCTTATGCATTGGGTTGTGCTGAATTCAACGGTGAGCTCGGTTTTTCCGTAACGCGTACGGTTTGGCCACAAAGTGGGAAATTATAATTTCCGCGGTTTATCGCGTTTTTCTCACGAACCGCGCACCTTAGAGCAACGCGGCTTTCAGAAATGAATTCCTCGGCCAATTTCCCATCCGATACCGTTTGAACCATCAACATCGGTCAATTGGATCGGGCACAGTTTGCGTTCAAAGTTTTTAACATAGCAAAATGGGTGTTTTTAGCATCATTTTTGATAACTCTGAACGTAATAACTGCCGAACCGTTCCGAATAAGTAAAATCTAATTATACCGGCGTAATCAGCGTCAAAAATTGTATCAAGAACCTTAACCTTAATTTTATTGAAGGTAGTTGAGTTTTTGCCGTCTGGCTAAAATTTTGTAAGAAATCACATATTTTAAACTATAATTTTGAAGTAGCACACCTATCTCAAAAACTGGGACCCGGATCAACACGAAACCTTTTCTATCTTACTAAAATGGGTGCGCTGATTACAAATTTACATAGGAAAAGTTTCTGTCTCTACTGGTTACCGCGTTGTGCCGAAATTACGTTTTTTCAAATAATACAAAAATAAGCGAAATGGACCACATAACTTGAAAATAATAAATCTTAGGCATGTGAAAGTATACATATTTTTGATAGACTCACCGAGAGCTATCATTTGGTAGTGGGTAAACCTTTGTATCACCAACGGTTGCAATGTTCAATTTTTTTCTATCTAAAAGTGCTAAATTTAGACCGAAAAAGCAATTATTACTTTTTGAGAGATAGAGCGTTCTAATGTAGTCATGCTTATGCATTGGGTTGTGCTGAATTCAACGGTGAGCTCGGTTTTTCCGTAACGCGTACGGTTTGGCCACAAAGTGGGAAATTATAATTTCCGCGGTTTATCGCGTTTTTCTCACGAACCGCGCACCTTAGAGCAACACGGCTTTCAGAAATGAATTCCTCGGCCAATTTCCCATCCGATACCGTTTGAACCATCAACAGCGGTCAATTGGATCGGACACAGTTTGCGTTCAAAGTTTTTAACATAGCAAAATGGGTGTTTTTAGCATCATTTTTGATAACTGGGAACGTAATAACTGCCGAACCGTTCCGAATAAGTAAAATCTAATTATACCGGCGTAATCAGCGTCAAAAATTGTATCAAGAACCACAACCTTAATTTGATTGCAGGTAGTTGAGTTTTTGCCGTCTGGCAAAAATTTTGTAAGAAATCACATATTTTAAACTATAATTTTGAAGTAGCACACCTATCTCAAAAACTAGGACCCGCATCAACACGAAACCTTTTCTATCTTACTAAAATGGGTGCGCCGATTACAAATTTACATAGGAAAAGTTTCTGTCTCTATTGGTTACCGCGTTGTGCCGAAATTACGTTTTTCCAAATAATACAAAAATAAGCGAAATGGACCACATAACTTGAAAATAATAAATCTTAGGCATATAAAAGTATACATATTTTTGATAGACTCACCGAGAGCTATCATTTGGTAGTGGGTAAACCTTTCTAACACCAACGGTTGCAATGTTCAATTTTTTTCTATCTAAAAGTGCTAAATTTAGATCGAAAAAGCAATTATAACTTTTTGAGAGATAGAGCGTTCTAATGTAGTCATGCTTATGCATTGGGTTGTGCTGAATTCAACGGTGAGCTCGGTTTTTCCGTGACGCGTACGGTTTGGCCAGAAAGTGGGAAATTATAATTTCCGCGGTTTATCGCGTTTTTCTCGCGAACCGCGCACCTTAGAGCAACGCGGATTTCAGAAATGAATTCCTCGGCCAATTTCCCATTCGACACCGTTTGAACCATCAACATCGGTCAATTGGATCGGACACAGTTTGCGTTCAAAGTTTTTAACATAGCAAAATGGGTGTTTTTAGCATCATTTTTGATAACAGGGAACGTAATAGCTGCCGAACCGTTCCGAATAAGTAAAATCTAATTATACCGGCGTAATCAGCGTCAAAAATTGTATCAAGAACCACAACCTTAATTTGATTGCAGGTAGTTGAGGTTTTGCCGTCTGGCAAAAATTTTGTAAGAAATCACATATTTTAAACTATAATTTTGAAGTAGCACACCTATCTCAAAAACTAGGACCCGCATCAACACGAAACCTTTTCTATCTTACTAAAATGGGTGCGCCGATTACAAATTTACATAGGAAAAGTTTCTGTCTCTATTGGTTACCGCGTTGTGCCGAAATTACGTTTTTCCAAATAATACAAAAATAAGCGAAATGGACCACATAACTTGAAAATAATAAATCTTAGGCATATAAAAGTATACATATTTTTGATAGACTCACCGAGAGCTATCATTTGGTAGTGGGTAAACCTTTCTATCACCAACGGTTGCAATGTTCAATTTTTTTCTATCTAAAAGTGCTAAATTTAGACCGAAAAAGCAATTATAACTTTGTGAGCTCGGTTTTTCCGTAACGCGTACAGTTTGGCCAGAAAGTGGAAAACCATAGTTTCCGCGGTTTCTCGCGGTTTTCTCGCGAACCGCGCATCTTAGAGCTACGCGACTTCAGAAATGAATTCCTCGGCCAATTTCCCATCCGATACCGTTTGAACCGTCAACATCGGTATATTGGATCGGAAACAGTTTGCGTTCAAAGTTTCTAATATAGTAAAATGGGTGTTTTTAGCATCATTTTTGATAACTGGGAACGTAATAAGACTAATAACTGCCGAACCGTTCCGAATAAGTAAAATCTAATTATACCGGCGTAATCAGCGCAAAAATTGTATCAATAACATACCAGTAGATTACAGTGTTTACCTCTCTGCATCCAAGCGCAAATTCTCAACAAGTGCGCCTCTTGCAATTTGCACAATTCCCACCACATCAGGACCACTAAAAGAAAATGACCACTGCGGTAAAAGGTCAAACTATATTATCCCGGCGCAAAACACAGGCTACTTCTGGCGAAACGATCAAATTATTCCGCGACAGCGGACTTCACCGCTCCCAATATTGTCTCACAGTCGGAATACGTAAGATGGGGATAGACCGTCGCGAGGGAATAGGGCCCTTGGGGGCCGCATGGCAAGCTTATTGTGGCAAATTTCCCAGTGTACTTTGCATTTAACCTTGATTTTCGGCGGGAACTGTCGCGAGGACGTGAACTAAATTCCCGCCAGAGGGAACCACAACCCCTGACAACCATTCGGGGCGACATACGATGTCATTCCGAGCGGAAATCGGTCAGAAACGAAACAAAACCTCTGGGAAATTTACTCCGTTACACATGGCCTTTAGTGGGGGCCCATCTACGTTATATTTATGCGTGCGCGGCGGAAAAATAACTTCACAAATGGTCGACGTTTCGTATGATGTTATTTCTTTAACGTTTTGATATACCCTTTCCAGGCATTTTCAGTATTTGTTTTCTTTTTGTGGTGTTTGTCTATGGTCTTGACTGAATTGATGATTTTTATCATCAATTGATGTCTATTACTGCGTGAAATTTACAAAAAAATAATTTAAAATATAATGTAATATAAATGTCCTGTTTAAATACGCAGCATAGACGGATTTAAAATTGAATAATCCATGTCGTTTCTGAGTTATATGATATAATAAGTTATATAAGTTATATGTTGTAAGAAAATCCTGAAAAAAGTTTTATTTTTAAGACCAGTGGTAGAGGAAGAAAATGAAAGTTTACACCAGTCGATATTGTGTATTGAATCGGTACATACGCTATTCTTGCTATTTTTCGTTCGATACATTCCTTTCAAGACGTGATAGTAGAGGCAATTAAGAGCCTATTTTACCATATTTATCACTGTAAAATCTATTATTTTAGTATTATTTCAAAATTGTCTAATACTTATGCTTATTTTTTCCATGAAAACTTTCGAAATTTAACCATACCTCAAGCTGAAACGGTCGTTATTTAGTGATATGACCCTAATACGCATGTTTTGAACCCGGTTTCGCATTTCGCATAAACACATTTATCGAAAACGCCTAACCAGTTTCTATTCACAAACTTACTATTGTCTCTCCTCAAGAAGAATCTATTTTAAAGCAGTGAACTGTGTATACAAGTAGGTGCTTTCGATGTATTTTTTTGCCTTGAATATGAATCCGATTGACTTCAAGCAACAAAATTCCGAGAAATTCATTTACAAGTACAAAGTTTATGGTTTTTTTCGGATGATTTCTAGGAGTCTAGGTCATCGGGGTTGTTTGCTATACATGATCCTAAACGGAAAAATATACGTACAGAACGGAATTTACAACATACAAGATGCATTGAACACAAAATTGTCAATATCTTGATAATCGTAACCAATTGTATATAGCTAAACCATGGTTAAATATGTTCTAAATACCTCTACTATCACGGTTTCAAGAAATTACATCAAATTACATATAAGCCGGTACATCAATTTTTGGATTTTCCTTTACAACGTATTAGAAATAAAATCACAAAAACCGCATCCGCACCTATCCGCAGCAGACTTTCCAGTAGTTATAATGTCTACTGGATCTACTGGTTATTATGTATACTATAATTTGAACCACTTTTTTTTATAACAGCGAATGTTCTCGGCCCTGCAACAAACAAAATTGTGGGTATATTTTAATCAAAGTAATGTCGAATGAAAGTTCATACTTGGTTCTAAAGAATGTATAACAAAAAAAGTCACATTTTTCATTAAAACACAAAGTTGCACCCGTTTTCAAGAGCGTCAACTTATGTACATCTATGTTCAGCCATAGTAAAATCTAACTTTTGGCTGACAAGAACACGTGGTGCAGGTCTCAGGTGAAAAAATATTGCCGCCTTTTAATACATCGGTCCTTTACCTATCCCAGAAACTGGTTTAGTTTTTGGAATTTAACTATTTAGAAATTTGATTTATGGCCAGCTTTTTGGGTCAAATACACCAATGTACGACGCCATATGCAGCAGGCATCATTGTATTTAATAATAAGGTTTATGAAACATTCCTCAGAATTGTGAGGTGATTTTTAGCCGATTTTTGTCGATTTTTAGCATCTTAAATTTTACAGGAATTAAGGAAAGATGTAAAAGTATCAAATTGAGTAAAGACTGTTAGGATTAAATAAAACAATAATCAAAGGTTTAGTTTTTAAATCCATAAGTTAAACTGTAACAATCATCAATCAATATAAAAACACATAATAATGTTTGAATCGTCCAAAATAAAACTACCAATTTCTAACGTTGCGTTTACTGCTTTATACTATTATACTATAAAATAAGGTATATAGCAAGTTTGTTGGTGATATAAACCGCTGAATAAAAATCGATTTTACGATGTTTGCAAACAGATGTTACGACTTTCTTATAGCAGTATTATTACCGTTCCAACAAACCCTCTCCGAAGTTTTTAACTTTCAGCTGAGCGAAGTTTTTAACCATTGCCATATTAGTAATCAAGCAGCATTCGAAAACTTTTGCAATCTGAGCTCCGAAAGAAGTAGAAAGAAGCTTGCTGGCTTCGAAAAATCAAATTACGCGTTTATAAAACGTCTCATACAACTTTTAACGTTGTATTTTTATTTCAGCATGCGACCGAATATACAGGGTGTCCACGAAAGTCCGTACCATATGGAAAACTTTTCTATTGTGTATTTCTCAGAAAATTTTATTCTTTATGAAAGTTGGCGGCTCGTATGAAACCAAAGCTGCAACAGTCAAATATGTAATTTCGGTACCATATACCGAGCGATTCAGAATATATGAATTTGTGATAAGAGTAAAGTACCTTTATTTTCGTTATTATCGATAAACTTTATTTGGAAATGTTATTTAGAAGTTAAAATTATATTCAAATACGAAGTCAGAGCCACCTAATTGAAAAACAAAATATTTTCATTTTTTTCTTAATTATTACTCTTGTGACAAATATTAGTAAATGCCAGTGATACTAAAAAGTTTTTTTTAATCTATTTTTTAGAAATTTGAATAAATTTTTTATAATTTTTGTTATTTTGGTATGATAACTAATGTGCTGTGCGGTATTTTGAATAATCACATTTTTGGGCCTTTTTTGCGTCAAAATTTAAATGGGGAATTATATCTTCAGTTCCTGAACAGAGGGTTGTCACCTTTTTTGGACAATTTGCAGTTAATTCAACGGGCGCCAATTTGGTTCCAGCTTGATGGTGCGCCTATACACAATATAAATTTTGTCAAGAATTTTTTAAATTATAAATTTTGCATATAATATATAATAAACTAATTTCATAAGTGGTAGTACCGCGCGCACCACCACTTTAGAATCGCTAGCTGTAGATGGATAACTACTATTATAAACCTTATCCACAGTCATTAATATTAACCGAATAAAAGGTAAGGCATCTCCTGAATTAGTTATTGTATGATATATTAATATCAACAGGGTGAAATATCATCTTCGCACCAAGAAAATGAGTAATTTGGGCTAGTTCGAAATAAACATTAGTTATCATACTAAAATAACAAAAAAAAATGTATTCAAATTTCTAAAAAATATATTATAAGATCCTTTTAGTATCACTGGCATTTACTAATACTTGTCACAAGAGTAATAATTAAGAAAAAATTTAAAAAAATTATCAATGTATGTGGCCTCTGACCTGACTTCATATTTTAATATAATTTTTACTTCCATTTTTTTCCATTTTATTTCCAAATAAAGTTTACCGATAATAATGGAAATAAAGGTACTTTACGCTTATCACAAATTTATATATTCTGAATCGCTCGGTATATGGCACCGAAATGTACTATCGTGGCCATATATTATGTCCCGTCTTTTAAAGTCCATTTTCTCGCAAATCTAGGGGCGAAAAAATTTAAAAAATTCTGATGCTGTCCTTGATTAATATGCTACAACTCATAAAATTTAGAAAGTTGTATATGTTGGCGTTTTCCCGATTTTTCCAAATTAAGACGAATTGGCGATGTTTTTGTCCCGTAACTTTTATTCGTTTAACTTTAGCAATTAATTACTCCGGAAATAATCTATAGATTTCAACGAATTAAAAAGTAAAATCACCTGCGGGATGCTAGCTTTCAATGTGCATTTTTGTAAAATCATTGGAGTAGTGGTTGACCCACAAAAAGCTATATTATGCAATGCCAGCAATTCCGTTATTAGAAGAGCTACAATAATGAAATGAGTATAGGCTGCCCAATAATTCATAGGTTAAAGTTTATTACATAATCATTGTTTATCTTGCATTTTTCATACAAAAGATCGAGTTGAAGCATCTCATGGTTGCTGCAATTGACGCGGCGCTCTTCGGTCTTTCGGGCGAGCGGGGGAAGGGATCGACAGCGACGCTGCAAGAAGTGGCTGATCGCACGTGCATTAGTTACAAGTAGCCCAGTGTTTACGGACACAATACATATAACGACACGGCGATTATGCCTCGTCAAAGAAATTTGGATATCTGGCGACAGATTACCGAATTGAAAAATAATGTCAAAATGAGTCAATAAGATAACAGAACCACGAACAGGCATTTGGAAGTCCCATAGAAATTCTTGGCAATTTAAATCGGGTTTCGGGATTAGCATTTAAAATTAATGAACGATCTGCAAAATAATCTATGTGTCTACAAATTTACGATGCTAAATTTGTAAAAGTTTTTTGATATTTCTATATTTTATGCGCTGAGATCTGACGTTTGTAATATATGTAATATATCAAGAGTTGTATTTATTTTATATTGTTTGTGCATGTATTTAAATATTATTAATAAATAAACTGTTGAAACTGTTATAATAGTTTGAATATTTATATAACAAAATCAGGCATACTTTTTAAATATTTTTTGGGTTTATCAAGCAAACTTAATTTAGTATTCACCACTAATCGGAAAATCTGCTAACTCCATATTATTAGATCTATCCGCTTCCATCAAAATCTTGTTTCCAACCTTATTGTATAAAACTGAAGAAAACATAAACGCCAATCGATAGAAGAGATTTCTCTCGTACCGGGTCACATATTAGAATCAAAATTATGCAAAAATTAAGAATTTACTTGTTAGTTAAAATTACTACCTTGACAAGATATCGTTCTTTTTTTGTATTGATAATAAGCTACCCCGGTTTTCTCAGCTGTGTCGGTTCTCTAAGCTGTGTCGGTTCTCTCCGACATGACAGCACCGCTAACGCCTCCCTTCCCCGCAGCACCCCAAAGACCGTAGAGCGTCGGAATTCACGCGGAGTTTCAGCACGATCTTTTGTATGAAAAATGCAAGACAAACAATGATTATGTAATAAACTTTAAACCTATGAATTATTTGGTAGCCTATAGTCTATATTTCATTATTCTAGCTCTTCTAATAACGGAATTGCTGGCATTGCGTAATATAGCTAATCCAATGATTTTACAAAAATGCACATTGAAAACTAGCATTCCGCAGGTGATTTTACTTTTTAATTCGTTGAAATCTATAGATAATTTCTGGTGTAGTTAATTGCTAAAGTTAAACGAATAAAATTTATGCAGCAAAAACAGCGCCAATTCTTTTTAATTTGGAAAAATTGGTTAAACGCCAACATATACAGCTTTCTAATTTTTATGAGTTGTAGCATATCAAGGAGAGCATCAGATTTTTTTAAAATTTTTTCGGCTCTACTTCTGCGAGAAAATTGACATCAAAAGAAGGGACATATGTATATGGCCACGATAGTACATATTTGACGGTTGCAGTTTTAGTTTCATACGAGCCGCCAGAATAAAATTTTCTATCAAATACAAAATAAATATTTTTTCCATATGGTGCGGACTTTCGTGGACACACTGTATCTCAGTATAATAGCCAAGATAATAAGATTAAAACCACCCATTTCGTAATATCATTGAAATCCCATTCGGCAACTGGAAAACCCTCATTTATTTATAGCATGCGTATAATTTTAAAAGCGTATATAAAATAATAAATATTATATTATTAGTTAAAATAAAAGTCGGATACGGGGGTCTAAAATAAGCAGCTTTTACCCGTGTCGGGCATATTTTCGCATATATCACGAACTTGCAGCCGATTTTATTATCATGTTAAAACATTCGGGGCGAGGCGTATCCTCTGGAGCTTTGCACGGTTCGGCGCAAAAGCTCCCCGAGCTTTCAACTCTACCCGGTCATAAATATCGCACTGAGCGCCCCGCCCAGCCCGCCCGTTCTGTCTGCGCTCTCCGTACGCATACACGGGAAAAAACAAACGAATTCTTCGCGCGTGAAATATTTACAATTTAATGCCGTTCGCTTTCAACTTTTTCTCTTGTTTCTATATGTATATACCTGAGCGCCTACTTCACCGGTACGATTTATTGGACCCGTAGAATTGTAGCATCATCGTGCGTGCTTACGTGTCTTTTATGACGTGCGAATCCGCGCCCTCTTTGTGGAAAGATAATCTAACGTTGTGAAAAGCTACCTCGCATCAAATCTATTCTCGGTTGGATATAATATTTATTGATTTAACAAAGTTCTGTCAGTTTTTCGGTATAATATCGCGTATTGACGTGTGGGTGGATCTTCCGTGGTTTGATGGTGATTGGGGGAATAAAATTTTCTGTTGAGCTGTCAAAAAATGTGTGTGTTTATGGTATTTAGCACGTACCGTGTCGTCACTAGTCGGTCACGTTTGCTTCCTCGGCAATACTTCAAACAGACATAAAGTTTATTGTGGGTCTTAAAAGTTTACATACAACCTATAAAATAGTTTTCATCATTTTAACGAATGGTATCTAATTGCTATGGATGTGATAACATTCGTTACTGACATATCCGCTTCCACAAAGCTTTGTTTACAACCTTTATTAGATAAAAACATTTAACAAACTTTAAGATATAATATATACTTAGGTGAAACTAGTGGACCTATAGACCGCCTATTGGGTAGATCAGTGAATCGGTACATCGCAAGAATCGATAGACCGCATATACACTACGACTACTAAAAAATACTTTTTTCCAAAACCAAACTTTTAAGTTGTTACCTATAAAGTTGTTTCCATGGACTCATATATAAAACAAAAATGGTTCAATTAAAAAAAAATTAGTCTTCTGCAATTGAAAACAAAAATATAATTTGTCGCAATAAATTTGATTTTTTTTTGTTGCTTTTTCTTTTCAAGTTGAATAATTTTAACAATACGTATGGTGTGAAACAAAAGTATAAAAATATAGTATTCTAATGCAACGTACTTAAATTGCATAAAATTTAGTAATTTTAAGAAATTTAGCTTACTTTCATAATTGTTTGATTATATAATCAATGCAAATTACGATGACAAATCTAACAATTGTTTTTTTTTTCAAGTGGTAAACATGATCTTAATAAAAATATAAAAATATTTTATACCACTTGTGGAAGACTCAGATTGCTTTCAATTGGGCAAAATTTGTTGGTGGTATACGTGGGTCCGCTGAGACACCTTTTTATCAACTTATATAATGTATTTTTGTATAATTGTCTATTTGTCAAATTAAACACTAAATTATTTTTCATATAATGGCATGTTGTTGGCCCAGCAACTACAATCTACTCTTATATGGAAGGCTTTAATGGAAAAGATTTTTCTGATTTTTTTTTATTTTAGATTTAATAAAGATGGTTGTCACTTGAAAAAAAAAACAATTGTTATATTTTGTTCCCAGTTATTCCATTACGTGGAATACAAAAAAGGTTCAGTTGTTAAATTTACTACTGTTAAATTTTATTTACAACTGTTGAATTTTAGGCCAAGCGCAGGAAATCTAAATCTTGCAGTAAAGTAATATTTATATACTATTATTTCACAAACTATAGTTAAAAATTTTCAACTTAAAAAAAACTTTAACCTAACTACAACAAACAATTGAAAAAAAATTATAAATATTAGGCCTCTTGTGGGAAACCTATTTTTTTCTTAATTGGTTTAATCTTGTTGGTGTTATATGTGGGTCCATAGAGATAACATAAATCACCTTAATACTTTGATTTTCCAAAAGTTCATTTTATACACTCTACTACTTGGTTGGTCACTACTTATACAGATTGGTATTGTAGATTAATAACATTGTACATATATTGCAGAATATGTAATACATGTATAATAACATTAGTATTTTTAAATAACAAATAAGCAATGATAATTAAGAAACTAAAACATGATTGAGGCTAAAAATTAAATTAGTTCCTTTACAGAAACTGTGCATATAATATATATTTGTAGAACATTGCACATCATTGTTGTATACATGTGTATATATATTACAGAAAACAATAAGTAAAAAATGGATTATTTACAAATTTAAATATTTCTTCGTAATATGTAACTGTTAATTTGAATAGAATCTTTTTCCATAATCGCCCTGGAGAAAACGTTTTGTCAATTTACACATACGTAGAATCCCACCTTTTAGCCGTAGAAAATGCCACATTTAGCTGTGCAAAAAGTGTTGAAATAAATAGATTTTAACTAAATCCAAAGTTTGTCCTCATTTATGGTTATAGCAATACAGACCTTGATTCGAAATTGTATTCTGTGTAATATGATTGATGCGCGTATGTATATGAAATTGACAATAATATTACGGGCGACCGAGAGTTACGATAGACCAATGCGGGTAGGGACAGGATAACATTCGTTACTGACATATCCGCTTCCACATCGGCTTTATCTACAACCTTTATTAGATAAAAACATTTAACAAACTTTAAGATATAATATATACTTAGGTGAAACTAGGCTGTACAAATAAGTTCTACTTAAGTATTCCCAAACTATTGTTTTCTGAACGTAACTGTCATATTGAGTTAAATGTTTCATATGGACTTATTTATTTTTCAATGGTTTATCAATGCCTTATTGCATTCTTTGTTTCGCATTGTTTGATTTATATTTTTCTTTTTCTTGCTTGCGTCATACTTGAAGAGAATTAGAAGAGCTAGAATAATGAAAGATAGACTATAGGCTACCCAATAATTGATAGGTTTAAAGTTTATTACATAATCATTGTTTATCTTGCGTTTTTCATACAAAAGATCGTGCTGAAACTCCGCGTGAATTCCGACGCTCTACGGTCTTTGGTGTGCTGAGGGGAAGGGAGGCGTTAGCGGTGCTGTCATGTCGGAGAGAACCGACACAGCTGAGAGAACCAGGACAGCTTATTATCAATACACAAAAAGAAAGATAACTTGTCAAGGTAGTAGTTTGAACTAACAATTAAATTCTTAATTTTTGCATAATTTTGATTATAATACGTAACCCGGTACGTGAGAAATCTCTTCTATCGATTGGCGTTTATTTTTTCTTCAGTTTTTATACAATAAGGTTGTAAACAAGATTTTGATGGAAGCGGATAGACCTAATAATGTGGAGTTATTTATTCAAACTATTATAGCAGTTTATTTATTAATAATATTTAAATACATGCGCAAAAATATCAAAAAACTTTTACAAATTTAGCATCGTAAATCTGTAGATCGTAGAACATTTTGCAGATCACTCATTAATTTTAAATGGTAATCCCGACACCCGATTTAAATTGCCAAGAATTCCCATGGGACTTCCAAATGCCTGTTCGTGGTTTTGTTATCTTATTGACTCATTTTGACATTATTTTTTAATTCAGTAATCTGTCGCCGGATATCCAAATTATTTTGGCGACGCATAATCGCCGTGTCGTTATATTGTGTCCGTAAACACTGTTCTTCTAGTAATTAATGCACATGCGATCCCCCACTACTGGCAGCGTCGCTGTCGATCCCTTCCCCCGCTCGCCCCAAAGACCGAAGAGCGCCGCGTCAATTGCAGCAACCATGAGATGCTTCAACTCGATCTTTTGTAAGGAAAATACAAGATAAACAATGATTATGTAATTAGCTTTAAACCTATGAATTAGTGGGTACCCTATAGTCTATATTTCATTATTCTAGGTCTTCTAATAAAGGAATTGCTGGCATTGCATAATATAGCTTTTTATGGGTAAAGCACTAATCCAATGCACATTGAAAACTAGCATTCCTCATGTGATTTTACTTTTTAATTCGTTGAAATCTATGGATTATTTCCGGAGTATTTAACTGCCAAAATTAAACGAATGAAATTTACGGGGCAAAAACAGCGCCAATTCTTCTTAATTTGGAAAAATCGAGAAAACGCCACATATACAACTTTCTAATTTTTATGAGTTGTAGCATATTAATCAAGGACAGCATCAAAAGTTTTTCAAATTCTTTCGCCCCTAGATTTTCGAGAAAATGGACGTCAAAAGAGAAGACATAATATATAGCCACAATAGTACCTTACAAATAGTCATAAAATAAGGACTAACTATGTCCATTTCCAATGCTCGTTCATGGTTAAAACCAATAAATTTTCCATTATTGGATGCATAACGTAAGATAGCGAGAATCGATGAATACAATTAATCTTCCTCTTTATTAGTCCTAACATCCCACGAAATCAGATTTATTACCTGTGCGACACAAAATAACTTCAAAACGTCGACATGGAATAACCGCGCCGAGCACGCAACAACCATTCGGAGCATCGATTCTTGCCGTTTCGCATTCCCTAACGAGCTAGCGAAAATTGCCCTTCGTTTATAAATCACTGTCGCTTTTACGTCATATCCAATTTAATAACACGGAAGAACGAATAGCCGTAATAACGCGTAATTAGTTAGGACAATTTATTTTGGTAACCCGAAATCGATTCTATCCCGAAGAAGCTCTAACAACGAAGAAGCTTTGTAGACAATACTGATTAATTATTACATCTTATTTATTTTTATGGTAGAGTAAGCGAACACGTTTAGTGTTGCTGAATAATAGACAATAATAGACAAGTAAAACGTCAGGCACAATTTTAAGTGGCTAGTTTTTTGATATTTTGATACATGTCCCGTTTTTGATCTACAAATTTTATCGTCTGAGGGTATTAAATTAAAAGAGTATTATTATTATTATTATTATTATTGGATTTTTATGCCAAAATCCAGATGGGTGGATAAAGTCTGTTAATGATTGTCATTTAAGATGTAATCCCACAGAAAATATTTTGTTGAGTTGCCATAACAAACCTGATGACATCGCCTGTTGCATTTACTGCATTCATGTGTAGGCTCCATTCCACCTTCTCCGCAGTATATACATGAATTAACTGTGAGTTCAGAATAAGTTAGTATGGCGTCTTTTATATATGCTCTATAGGAGGTTGGATTAGAGTTTGTGGAATCGAATTTTCTTTAAAAAAGCATTCGGCGTAATGAATTACGTAAACACCACAGTTATATGAATGGCATTGAATTGGGTATGAAATATTTTTGCATTTGAATGTCACGAATTTGTGTGCAAAAAAAGCAGCTGATTTTAAGAAATGTTGCATTCTATCTGAATATGTGGCTGTGGAAAGATTATTTGTTAGTGGATCCAGCACCATGAATGTATGGGTATATAGATTTGCAACAATCAATATCCAACGGCCGCGGCCGTCCGGTTTAACAACGCAAGCTGTCGCAAAACATGCCAAACTTAGCCCACGCATACTACTTCAAACCTATGTAATTGCGATCGGACTTTTTGACATTCCTATAGTCTAAGAAGAGTCGAAGTCGAAGTCTAAGAATCGAATGGTGTTCGTTTTAATAAGATTGAACCAATGGCCAACGAGATACAGCCCATTGCATATCCCGATTATTGCAAATATTCAGTGTCACCTAATCAGTTATTAATTAATTACGGAACCTAATTTACATATTTCGGGTCGGTCTTTTCCACTTTTAGATTGGCCGAGGAACGCTCGTTCGAACAGTGTTAGTTTCGTTCCGGTGTCTCTAAGGGTACTCGAGTAATTAGAGTTTTTCTATACACGTACATTCCCATAAGAGGGGGCTGGGGGCTAACTTAACATAGGTGCAAAAATCGGGTACTTTTTCTAATTTTCTGTGTTTAGTAGTTTTAGAGTTTTAGAGACGGGCCTTGAAACACAGGTGGCACTCAGATGGCCGTCGACAGAATCCCTCCAAAAAAAAGGAAAACCAGCGAAGCAATGATAGCCAACACACTGAAAGGAAGGCTTGTCCTCATTAGAGAGAATCGCCGAATACAACCTCCGTTTTCTTTCTATTACAAATAGCCACGATAAAGAAGACGTCGTGAGGGCGCGTCGCGACGCCCCGGGTCCGTTTCCACCTGTCACACGTTTGCTTTTCACCGGGCGTGCCATTCGCCTTCCCCTTTCATCCGCCGTTTCCCGCAATACATTAAACGAGGGCGCCGATTAAAATGGGAGTTCTATACGTATTGTTGGGCGCCCCGGTGTCAGCCATTATTCGGCGCTGAATCGATAGGAACGGCGCTCGAATTCGTCGGCAGTCTTGGGTTTTGGGAGCGTTCAATTTGCTCCGAAGAACTTCTCCGATATCTCTTTCGCTTCTTTTGGCCGGCGAAGAAGCGACGAGAGACGAACGACATAAAATTATAATGCGACCACTTCGGGTCGGGTATCGAGGGTCGAGCCCTTTGTGTACTCTCTGTGGAGGCCTGTCGAAGACCAGCCAGTTGCCCATACTTGCCGCCCTTGACGCCGCGTTAACGATCGCGTATATATTTCGATGATGGAACATTTTTCAAATCTGCCGGAAAATACGGCGGTCGAAGTCAACTCGCGGAAAAGCGGGGCACGTGCGGGATTAAGAGGTTCGGGGTTCCTTTTTATATTTATGGAGGGTTGTATTGATAATACCAAGGAGGAGAGGGTATGAACGGTATTATTATAGTTGCGAGGTTTGGTGTTATTCCACCGAGGTTTAAAAGACGTTTTGTACAGATAAATTTAATCTGTTACAGGTAAAAGTTTTTAGACTTTTTACTTTATCGTACATAGTATGAAAAACAAAACTGACATTTTTGCGGAAATATGTCTTTTTTTTGGTCTCTTGAACATTTTTAACCTACGTACAAAAAAATGTCTGTGTCTGTGTGTGTGATGTGTGTGCGTATGTGTATACTTGAACTTCCAATCCCGGGATTACGGGATCCCGGGATCCCGACAAATAATGACGCTTCTCGGGGTTTTCGGCGAAATCTGGGCACTTATCTACAATAAATCATTCGAGCTGTTATTTTTAAGTATAGACTTCACTCTATAACAGCACCCTTTCTGATTAAATTAAGTATCAAGCATAAAATGTTCGTTTACACCAACATGTTGCTATAATAGGAAGAACAGAATTAAGAATTAAGAAGAAGTAGATATAATTCCATGGAGGCAAACATGAATCTTATCAACTTGCTTATGTCTTTTTCGTTACTTACCCTCAGCAAACAATAAGGCTGTTTTTAAAACCGAAAAAAAATCATAAACGTAAAAATAAAAAAAAATAAATGTGGCGTCGTTCTTTATCTGTATTCAGTGATGTACTACAGAATATAAAATTAGTAAATAGATAATAAAATACAGCAAAAAAGTGTCTTCCAACGAGGATTTTATCTTAAACAAAAAAAGCAATATATTTAGGTTCGAAGCATCCCGAGTTTGTGATCAGTAGTAACACCGGTGATATGGTCATTTTTTACATTTCTTCAACGCACAATTATCGCTTTTTTTGGCATTTTTAGTAGAAAAGTTTTGTCAAAAAGTGCACCTAGATACAAAATATATTTTTATAATGTGGGTAGTGCTATTTGAACTATATTTGAGAAAACCGAAAGACGAAAGAAGTTATATTAACTTTTTTCATGATATGAAATTGAATATTTAATAGTTTAAGAAGTTGCACTGAATTTTTCATCAATTTTGAACCATCTTCACTTGAAAATGCGTTTAAAACTTGGTCGTTTACGTTTTGAGTCGTTTAGTCATTATATCTATCTTTTCTTAGTAAACATTAATCGTTTTATTTCATAGGCAAACAGTTAGTCTACTTGCATAATAAGCATGAATGACGTATGAATTCTAAAGTTATCAAATTTTATCTTAAAGAACAAAACAACAATTCATCAAAATGCTTTATTAAAAATTTTATCGATCAAAGAATTTCTTTTACCGTGACTCTTCTTGAAACATTTTACAAATACGTAATGTATTTCAGCAAATTCTTATCTAATCTTGTTTATTATTGATGTAAATACGTACACCTTGACATCTTTTATATTTTAAACCGCCAATTTTGGTTTTCTACTAAGGTAAGGTAAAATTTTAAAACGTTGCCCAAGTTTCAGGGTAAAAAATATTGACCAATAAAGTATATTTTAGGTGTTTCTTACTGACTGGATTTAGTAACTTCTGGAACCCCAGGCGTTTTGCTCCGGCAATTTTCGCGTTTTTTCATGAATCCCGGGGTTGAATCCCGGGATTACAAAATCTTTAATCCCGAAATACCGGGATCACTATATTGTTCGGGATAGGAAGCCCTTGTGTATACTTGTTTGTTGTGGCGACGTTTTCGGAGAAACTACTAAACGTATCAGGACTAAACTTCATATTTAGAAGTTATATGACTAAACTTATAGCTGAAAGAAGTTTTGTTCAAAAAAGTTAAAATGTACTTAAAGGTTTGCTCTTCGCATTTATCAACGATTTTGCAAATGAGCAAATAGTGAGTAATGCTATCAAAATACTTAAATAATAAATTAAAGTAGAGGAAATTTGGTATACTTTATTTGTATGACATTATTTGGTAAAATTAATAGTTCAAATTCTATTTCATCGAGATCGGTCGTGTCTATATTAAAACTAGTTAGCCAGGATTTGACAGATATTTTGATTCTATTGAGAGTACTGTCAAAACATCAAACTTTGACACAGTTGACAGTGCTGTATAGTATGATAAAGTCATATGTCTAGCCACATCAGATTTTTTTAATTAAATTATAAAAACTGATAGTTTATCCTTTCAAACATTTATCGATAACTTGTTTACGATATACGTTTACCAGTTCGAATCTAGTGGATATCAAAAAGTTTTCATTCTCTTTTTCAGAATGGTATCATAACATGTTGGGAACTACTTTTGGTTTCTTTGTGTGTTTTTCGAGTTTCCTTATACTGCTTATTGTCTTTGACATAGTAGAATTAACCCATTCTGATGAAGCTTTACCAATAAAAAGCGAAACGTTAACGGATGAATCAAGTGTGTCATTGATTTTACTCAGACCGTTCCCGAAATATCCATTGTTTTGAGTGCCAACAAGTGTCGGTCGATACTTCTTACTAATCAACATAACATATCAACATATTAAACGGTTTAGTGTCATAGTTAATAGGAAAATATGTTATTAATTAAAAACCATTGAAAAATTGTGCCTGTAGCAGATTTTAATCCTTCATTCCTCGAATGTCACTCACTTAATCGTAAAACTAAAAATACCACATTGTAGCAGACAAAATTTACTATCCGAAGCAAAATCTAGAATGACTGGACTAAAATATGGAAATGTGGTATTGGTGTCAAATAAACAGCAGTATAGGGACACAAATGTACTCTGTTATAGAGCACAAGAGAACCTCACCACGTTTCTTAATTACTCCAGAGTATGTCTAGAGAATATACACCACCCAAACATCATTTGATTCTCCCAAACTTCTAAAAACATCTTACAGTTTCGATGAATTTCTTTACAATGTGTTCAAGTAACTATTATAATCTGTAAAACATTACAAAAGTTACGGAACATTAAAGATTAACACAATTTTAGGTTGTTCATTTTCTTTTGGTCGCTCTGTACATTTATTAGATACATTACTAAATGGGGATTTCTTCACCTCCTGCAAACACATTTCTTTTGTTACCAATTTCCACGCACTCCACATATCTCACGAAACAAGGAGACTTGAACTCTTATAGGATGCCACAAGAGTGCTATTCCCAAGATTCCGAGACAACAAAAACAGACGCGAAGTACCAACACATGTACGGCGCGGCGCATAGGGGTAGCAAGAATTATTATATAGTCAAAAGTGGGACAGCGAGGAAAGAAAAACAACGCGGCCGCGTACGAAATGGAAAATCGATACACGAGATGGTAGCGAGTTGTCGACTTCGAAGTAACTCGCTAAAGTGAGCGATAAAAAATAATCAAAGCTCGACGACATGCCATTGTCACGCACGGCGCACAGAGCGGACGCAGCGTTTTTCCGACGTTAAAGCTTTTCGAAATTTTCACCGGAAGCGCACTAAATGTTTAGTGCTTTTAGTCGTCCGAAAATGGTATTACGGTTTTACAACTTTGTAGAATACAAAAGGAAACAAGACTACGATTTTTCACTACACAATTTTGGTTAACTCCATGGGCGTATCCTGGGGGGGGGGGGCATAACGTTTTCGGGCCCTTGCCCAAAATATTTATTTAAATATTGCCCAAAATATGAAAGGCCCCAATCGCCCTTCCTTTCTTATTGTGCTATTATGTTTATTAGGTAGCACTCTTTCCCTTATAGTACCTAGGGTGGTTATTTTTAATTAAAAAGGAACGATCCCCCAAACAGTTTAAAAAAAAGTTTTCAAGTATGGAAAAAAAACATTTATTTGGAATTTTTCTAATAATTGTTCGGGGTTTGGTAAACTGCAGATTAAAGTTATAGGACTTGTAGAGGATTTTTCAAGGAAGACTGTAACTTATTATACATATGGATTTGACGCCCCCAACCCACCCCCACAGTACGCTGAAAATTACCCTCAAATGAAAAATGTACGTTCTTCAAAAAACTGACCGTGCTAACAAGTGCCATTTGTGTATCCATTTTTTTGCAATTCACCTCAAATTATTATTTTAGATCGATCTGGTCAGCTGTTATTAAATTTTGGAACTTTCATTGTTTAAATAATAAAATATTATTCGTTTTCAATTTTTCATCAAATTAGAGCACCTACAGGGAACAGTTTCCAGACAGCAACAAATCAACATTATCTTGCGACACACAGCGGTAGGTAATCAGAATAAGAAATGGAAGGAGAAATGTTATTAAAAAAATTGGTTCACTTTAGGAAATTTAATATTTTTAAAGGAAATGTAACCCCAATTTCCACAAAATAAAGGATTTTAAATGATATTTTTTTGTTAAACAATGGAAATCATCACAAAATATAAGTTATGTCACTATATATATATATATATATATATATATATATATATATATATATATATATATATATATATATATATATATATATATATATATCATACATATATATCATAAATAAAATAAATCACTCAATAACAGTTGGCCAGTCCGATCTAAAAAAAAGAAATACATTTTAGGTGAATTGCCAAAAAAAGTGGGATTACGATATCTACGCTATCTCAAACATGAAATTTATAAGCAATTTCACAAGAGCGCTGTGTTTTCTACCATAATTAGGGAAAATGTTGAAAATGGATAATATAATAACTGATTGCTTATACAATAGGAAGTAATTTTCTAAATAATAATGTCACTCTAAGATAATAATTTGCCTTTTCGACCACAGACAACAGAATTCGGACGGATTTTCGAAAAAAAAACGAATTATTTAAACAAATAGAATTTGTTTAAATAAATAGAAGTTAACTGACAAATGTTTATAACCATTCCGCTAGACTTACAGTAATAATTACCATGAGACAAAAAGCCTGCAATAATTTTTAGAAAGTTAAATTTTTTGAAGAATAAAAATGTTTTCTTTTAAGGGTATTTTTCAGGGTACTGGGGGTGGTTTGGGGGCGTCGAATCCATATGTCTAATAGGTCAACATTTTCCTTAGAAAGTCCCTCTACAAGTCCTACAAGTCGAACAATTATTCGAAAAATATCAAAAAGTGTCTTCTTCCCATGCATTTTCCCATGTAAATTTAAGGTCTCGATAGGCCTTAATCCACTTTTAGGATTTGGAAACGATTTGAGGGATCGTTGCCTTCTATCATCACAAAAATGTCTACTTGTGTCAAAAATTTAGATTTTCAGTTAAAAATGTGAGCTTAGAGTGCTTACAGCGTATTCATTTAACAAAATTTTGCTGATGTTTTCACAATAAGAATACATTTATTTGAAACAAAATTGGATATCTTTGTCGTAAGGAAATCAAACCTACATAATCTATCTACAAAATAGTGACGATATTTGATGAAAAATGTCAGTACAATATTCTGAAAATATTTAAAATCGGTGAAACGTTACAAAAGTTACTAAACATGAAAGTATAGCTATTTTTTAAGTGGCCGTTCCTTTTTTGTCAATCTAATGCTTATTCGGCTAGATTTCTGGCAACCTATATCTCTAAAGTCCAGGCCAAATTATGAACGCAAACTGTCGCATAACATACCATTCTGCGTCCACGCCTGCTATATCAAGGCGGTATAATCGCGATCGGATTTTTTGTCATTCTTATAGCTTAGGAAGAGGGGAATCGAATGGTCTAGGTTTTATTAAGGGTCGGTGTGAGACGAAAGAAAACCGCGTTTTTAAGAAGTTGGTAGTATACTACCAGCTGCACTATCCATGGTGACCTTGAAACGATTATCACCACTTTGTACCGTTCATTGTAATTGTTTATTCTCAAATCTTTTGCATTCACGTAATGAAACAAAAACGAACAAAGATCACAACAGACAGAACATATCTAAACTGTAAATACAGAACCAATTTGTAGTGACAATTTGCACGACGAGATGGCGCCAAGTGTCAATAAGCACGATTACAATATTTATGTGATTAATGTACAAGAGGCGTTAATTACAATTTATTTTTGTATGGTTGTATGTACCATTCGGTTTAGGAGAGCATGGGTGTTAAAATCTCTATTTTATCTCTATTGTATCTATTTTATGCGGTTGTTAGATACTTAAAAATCATCAATAAATAGAGATAATTGAAATGAGATCATCATTAACTATCTTGCCAATTCAGATATTAATTTAATTGTCTCTTACGAACGCCTTGTAGTTTTTTTACATAATTTCTGTGTGGTCAGCTTAATCGGGTGGGTGCCGGCTCTTAAGATCGAACAAAGGGCCAACGAGATACAGTCTATTGAATATCCCGATTTTTTTCAAACATTTCGTGCCACCTAATTAATCAGTTATTAATTAATTACGGAAACTAATTTACACATTTCGGGTCGGACTTTTCCACTTTTAGATTGACCTAAGTATGCTCGTTCGAACAGTGTTATAAATCAAACCAAAAATACTACTTTAGAGAAAAGTAATTTTTGTTTGTTATCAAATACATTTATGCCAGTCAAACAAATTTTACAAAAGTAAAGCTTATTTTTGAGGTGTCACTTCATGAGGAGAGATATTAGTACAATATTTCAGTTATTCTCGTGGCGTTCAGTGAAATGTAGATTGAAATCGTTTGCCATCGGGGCTGTCAAGTGGAATTGATAAGCGATTTATATTCGATATTTCCTCGATTCGGCGTCTCTCTCTCTCCGCGACTTGAACGGAGATCTTTGCGTTGGCAGGTGAAGGCAGCTCATTTGGAAATAATTTGGATCGATGCCGAACGAGATGATTGGCGCTGCAAAGCGTTGACATTCAAGCACGTTCGCGGCTTTTTGAAGTACCGAGATAGAATATGAAAAGTGAAATAGCGCTAGTGATTGTGTAGAAAAAAGATTTTGGTAGTCTTGAAGATTTTTCTACGTAGGACGAAATAATTTTTTTCACTGGTTTCTTTTTCGAATTATTTTAAAATTACAATAAATAACCGTCGTAATGACACACACTTGACTTAGTTTCAGAGAAAATTGAACACATAAAAGACAAAACTTTGGCATCTTCAATAATACATTTTATCGGATATTTTCCTTGATCACATTGACAACGGTTACATCATAAATTTAAAAAATCCCTTCAGGAATAGAATAGTTAAGTGAGTTTGATACGTGGATGAGATTTATGTAGATTATAGGTACTCTGGAAGGGGAATAATGATGATTTAATAGAGACACTTTTCCGTTCGTATTCGCGTTTGAATAGGCTACAAACATACGTTTGTTTCTGTTCTTGTTCCTTTTTATACCCCCCCCCCATATTTACTCTGGGACAGGTTACATTATTCCGACAAATATAAACATGCAAGTAAATATTAAGTGACTAGAATATTGGTAAAAAATCTGATGTGACCAGGCACATGACTTTATCATACAATATATAAAATTAATAGTTTAGCTGCATGAGAATCTATTTGATTAAGATCAGTCGTGTCTGCATTAAAATAAAACTAGTTAGCCAGGATTTGACAGATAAATATATAATTAAAGAAATAAATAATTCCTTTATTAACATAAAAGAATATTAAATGCAACAAAATAATGTTTATAGTTAGGGCGAAGATCAGCACACTTGTTTCCAAATTGCGTTGCTCGTCTACTGAACACCTTACGCAAACTAGAACTAAGACATAAGTGTACCAATAGTATAACAATAATTCCGAGAGCTTATCAAAACAAAAACTAAATTATTTTAGAGTCTAATTACACGTAATTGCAGCAAATCCAACTCAACAAAACATCGCACTTGCCCATAAAAATAAAATGTAAAACAGCTTCCGATGTGCGCTCAATGCCTAAAGTCCCCACTGTTGAGCAAACAGACAACACTTCATCTTTCCCCCAAAACTGTTTAACGATAATGTTTTCATATCTTTCCTGAGACCATTGTATATGTGACAAACCTGGTAAGAGAACTTATGATATAATATTGCTGCATGCCACACCCTAGTGTTATCCATCTTCAACCACCCCAAATCGCCCAGCCCATTCGATACATAATCATACTTCCTCAAACCAAAAACAAACAGAACACATGCATTTTGGACACGCTGAACACGCTGCCTATCCGACGCCGTCAGGCAAGGACCCGACACGGTATCACAATATGAAATCTTTTTACTATTGACAGTAGATATAGTGAGATATTGTCAATACATCAGCATTTAACACTACCGGTTCTGTCATTAGACTGAAAATATTTGGAAAATCCTGAAAATTAGTAGAACATTTGAAATTTGAGGAAAATTGGCGATTTGAGGACAATTGGAAATTTTAGGAAAATTTGATATTTGCGGAAAATTGTAATTTTGATATACTGGCACCACCTAAACAAGCCAAGGGGACGTCTAGCCATGGGACGAAGCTTCTTATCTACAATTCCAAGTTTCATATATTCAATACAATGTTCAATAGTGTGTTTTTTGGTTTATTAGTGAATAAATAACAGTGTGGGACAAATTTTGGCCAACTTTACTACCTTGAAATTTTAGCTAATAATTAGCTATGATTCTATATGACCCCCTGAACACAATATCCGGTTAAGACAACACTGTATATTATGGCAAAATTATGAATGAAATTAAAAATTAATTTGCAAATAACTCGCTTATTCGCTAAATTATCCCGGGAGGAAATTTTTTGTTGCACAGTAGAATGTAAAGGAATATTATGATGAGTTCTTACCAATAAATATTATTCAAAGGTACTTGAGTTTTTTAATAAATTCGTCCCCAAAAAAATAATACAATTAAATTATTAAACAACTATCCAAATGTACCTCGCCGTTGTCCAAATGTACCCCATGGTGGGGCATAATGGGACAAATGCATATCTGACGAAAAATCAATATCCCTACAATTAATTGTAATATAGCAAACGATGTAAATTATTATATGTATTATATGTAAATTCTTTTCTTGTGTAAAGACAGTAATAGAGCCATATGTATTACTTCTAATCATGTACACAATTTCGAGTTACATGTCTGATTTAAGGACGTGCTATATTTACATGTACCTAATTCCGACACCCCTAAATTTGTAAATAAAAGTGGTCAAAAGAGTAGTATACCGTAATATTATGAAAATATAAAGCATTTTTAGTCAGCCTAAATCGATATTATTGGAATTTTCTTACCTAAACAGAAATATGTCGGAATTTAGGGCATTTTCTGAATTTGGAACGTTTACCTTACCAGTTTTAAAAATAGGAAAGGTCATCCAAAGCCTGTCTAATTTTTACTAAGTTGTGAGCAAGTAGTAATTGGAAATCTGTGAAATGTTCTGCAAATCTATTGTAGTGAAATAAAACTAAGTCAGAGTTTCATACGATACTTAGTTTTGAAAGAGGTATCCAATAATACCTGACACGATCATTTTCATTATTCCATACCTAAATCTTCGTACACAATATTTGACTTCCATTTTCCTAGATATCGTATTTTCTCTTCTAGTTTATAATACCTAACGACAATCAGGCCAATTCTGTAACACAGTTGTTACGTAGTAAGTGGTTAAATTTCTTAGCAACGTTGTTAAAATTTAAAATGGTATTCTGTAACATATCCAGTGGTTAAATGTTAGCCACCAGTTGAGTGGCGAGCTGACTACTAACTACGTAGCAACCGATATGGAGGTGCTGTTAAACACGGTTCAAGTCTTTAACCTTGAAATAAAAACGATTTGGTTTACGCTATATGTATCGTAAATAAACAAGTGGTAAAAGAAACAGAAGATTTACATGAAAGGTGGTTGATTTTGCTTTTACTATTATTTAATATGATATTTTGATTTTATTTATATTTTTATTTTAGTGGTTAGCTAACCATTGCAAGAACGAACTTGCTTTGGCTTTAAATAGAATGTAAAGTTTTATTAAAAAAAGCGTACACGTAAATTGAGGGCTATTGTAAAAGGAATAATTTATTAATCGTTTCCAAGGAAACATATTTCTAACAATTGTCAAATGTGTGTAAATTGCTTTTAACAATTTAATTATGCCGCGACAAAGAACATCTTTTAATTCGTGAATAAAATTATGTAAGTTGTATTGGTAGTAATTGGTAACGATTGGCTAAGAAATAAGGTAAAAAATAATAAAATCCTCGAAAAAATATCGACAAAATTCAGTTCTCGTGTTTGTAGTTACAGGTTAGTACAGGTTACTAAGTAACAACAAGTAAAAGATTACAATATGGCAATCTAGCCAAAACTGTGCTTACTACTTGTACGCTTTTTTTGAATTGAACTGTATATTAATAGAAGTAAACAAAAGTTATACTCAAATACAATTTTATATTCATCGACAAGTTTGTTAAATTTATTAACTGAACAGTGGAAAGTTAAATTAAATGATCATTCTTAAAGAATTAAATTAGTATCCATTAAGCGAGAAAACCTTTAAAGCTTTTAACCACAACTAGCAGAATTTAACCAGCTGTCGAATTAATTAACTCCTTCAATGGAAATTTGTGGATAAACATATCCGAATAACCTAACCTCACAATTCAGAAATGCACTTCAACGTGAGTCTCGGAAGAATATGAATAACAACAAGAATAATTCATTTTACGCGATTTCACTGAGCAACTATCTTCTGCGCAACTTTGCATATATTTAATTTTTTCGTAAATTGTTTTCACAATTCTTCGACGTTACCGCTTCCGTAAACGGAGTAGAGTGCGTCGCATAAGAACTTTATTTTTGTGAATAAAGTTAACCATAACGGCATAAATATGGCTTTTGTGAAATTCTACTCCCGCAAATATCCTTTTCATTATTAATTTGCTTATTTTTAACTTCAAGTTACACACCACATCGAAGTATAATGATATGGATCAACAGATTGAATTGTTTGTACTACATGCGCATGACCATCAACAGTTAACCACTGTTGTTAATTTTAACAAGTGGTTAATTTTTCCAATATAGAATATGAAATCTTATTAATGTCGTTAACAAGGTGGTTAACGAAAGTCGTTAACAAAGTTGCTACGAAGCAACTTGCTACGTAACAACTGCGTTACAGAATTGGCCTGATAATTACGCAATACGATCGTTGAAAGAAAAAGAGCCCTACACAATTTATCAATTAAAAATAAACACGACAAAACACTACTGCCATTGACTAAAACACATTACCCAAGATAAATAAATGCTGCCAGCTTCAAACGTACGACTATGCAGAATCCGGTCTGGCGGAGCCGGGTGCAGTTGCACAACGAGCTGCGGTTTTAGCGATGGGGCAATATTTTTCGAACCCTCTGTGATCCATAAATCGGCTAAGAGTCTGTCCTTGTTTCTGTTCCAGTGCGAGCCGGGTCTGGGGGCGAGCGTGATGTACGATCTCCTGTACAATCAACCGCAGAAGCTGATGTTGCTCGCCGGATGCAGTACCGTGTGCACGACTGTGGCCGAGGCTGCCAAAATGTGGAATCTCGTTGTGGTAAGCGAACTTAAACTAACTGCCGAAAACTTTACCGTAAACCGTTCGGACCGCTAATTGCTAATAAATATAGATAAATGGACGGTGTGTGCGGTGCGCGGTGCGGTGTTAAACTTGCCGAATTGTAAATTAGTCGACCGACGCTAGGAGGCGTTTACGCTAAATTTACCTGCTGGATGATACTATCGTAAGCGACGGTTAAGCGTCTGTTAAAATTCAAAATTTGTTAGGTCTTCGTCGGTTCTAATCATTTCAATTACGAATTTATTTTTTCTCCCTAAAAGTATTACCAGTTTTTTAAATAGGAATGTTGACCGACAACACGGAGCGATGTTTGGTGGAATTACGGGTTAGCAAAAAGAGATAGTTGAGTTAAATATGTTAAATTTACCTAAACAACAAAGAATGATTATTTTTAAGTGAACAAATCAACTATTCAAACTCGGAGAATGAAAGGTATCTTTTCTTTGCGAAGTAAAATTTAATTTACTATATTAGTTTCGACATATCTGTCATCTTCAGTAGCATAATACTAAAAAGAGAAAAATACGCAATCGAGAACAAATGGTATATTATTTGACGAGCACATAATTCGCTCGCCTACGGCTCGAGTGTAAGCTTCATGCTAGCGATTTATATCCGTTATGTGCGGTCAAATAAGACGTTTTATCTACGACTCATAAATTCCATTTTGTGCAAAATATTTTAAATGTATTTGTCAATGATGACGAGGCGAACTGTCAAATAACTCTCATCCACGTAGGTTTTGACAGACTTTGACACTAGCGTTGTATAATGATGACAGTTCGTTCAAATAATGAACGAACTGTCATTATTATACAACGCTAGTGTCATTATAATCATTGGCGCGTATAATGATTGGGATTATATAGTCATAGATACGTATGCGATGAACTTATTACATGTCAGTCGTAGATAAATACATTTTATCACATTGGTTTTTGTCTTTACATTATTTGATATATTCAAAGTCCATGAAAAAAATTGTACAGGAGAAATTAAAAACAGAGGCAACTAACAAGAGAAAGAATCCGCGTTAAATTGTTGTTTTGCCATTTGCAAAATTGTTTTAAACTTAACAATAATCATTTAATCAATAAAATTAACTAATAATAATGAATAAATAATAATTAAGTAAATAAAATTAAAAATCTGACAAACTAGAAATATAGAAAATTATAAAATATAGGTAATAAAAGAAAAATAAATAATAAATAATTTTAACCATCTAACTACAACGCTTTAGGGTGTAGTAGGAGAAATGGCGAAGGAAAAATGCTAATAGCGTTTTCTTTTGGTAAAACTCGAGCACATCAGAGCACAATTTTGTGAGCACTATAAGATAAGTGGTAACAGCCAATTAGAGCGTATAGTGCCTTTTAGACAAGTTAAATTTTTTCGACAATGTTATATTCCAAGATACTAGATATTTGCTGTTTACCCCTATACATCTAAAATATATCATTATAAATGATTGTAGTCAAAGTAGACGCTGACACCCAATGTAGACATTTGTGTTTGCCGCTTCATATGAACTGAATACTACTATGATACTATTGTTCTATGCGCAACTGTTAAATTGGTTGCATAACCTAATATAAGTTTTATATTTGTTTGTGCTGAGCGGCGGAAACATACTAACATGGGCATGGCCTACCTCGACTACAAACATTCATAATGACCCCTTATTAAGTATGTAGTCTACTGTTGATTGGAGCTCCTCCAAAAAATTGTACGGGTACTTCTAATCGGTCCGTAGCCCCTTTCATAGACATGCGTGTAGAACAGAAGAAAACTTATTCATATCAAAAGGCACGTTGGGGCTTGCACATGTACTACGCTGGAAGTTACTGAGCAAAATGGTAGTACCGTAAACAAAATCTCGAGGAGCTTGTGAATGGGGCTCGTTATCTAGCCCCGAAGCACAGGATCACAATATTTTGCATAGAACATATTCTTCATATTAAATCTCAACGATTCAATAGATAATCAAGTGTTCAGAAACTTGTATCGCCCCTTGATATTGTTAACGTTGGTCTGTACGCAATTGCCATGTTTCAATCCTAGATCAAATCATAAATAAGAGTCGTCAGGTTCAAATATTGTGATTGATTCATTCCCCTAAATTCACAATGAGAAACATTGAATTACAATAACATGTAAAAATATCATACCTTCTTCAAACAAATGTTTTGATTGCTTTTTGTATCGCAAACTGCCCTTTCTCAATAGCATATAATTCCCACTGAAACCAACTGAAACCGTACCTTGTACTTTGGTACATATATGTACATATATGTGAAATATCAAACTGTGAAATATGAAACCAACGTAAATTTTATTTGGAGTGTAGCGTGCATGATTGCCAATCTATTATTCTTTTATTTTAAAAATTATATTATTGATACAAGGTATTGCAGCGTACCCAGGTCATCTATTTTATTGCACTAATAATACATCCTAAACTTCTCAACCACTGAACTCATGCGCGCAGGTTAGCTGATGTCTTTTAAATTTTCTTTTCTTTCCAAGTCTTTTAAGTATTTGGAATATCGAAAACATTTCGTACGACGACAGTTACGACGAAGTAACGGTTGTTATCCTTTATCCTTTGCCAAGCGAAATACGCAACACTGAATAATGATAAAAACGACACAATTGTCTGTGCACTTACTAACAAGGGGTATCCTAACAAGAAAACTTTTGCGACGAAAGCAGCGTCTGTAGAATAACATCAAAAACATCATGTCTTCATATAAAGGCAAGCCAGTCACAACGCTTGGTGTGAAATTTGATCTCCTACTGAAACACAGCGGAAGTGAAATATTGAAAATACGTTTAACCAAATCGAATTCACCGAACGGTATATATACATCTAATAAGAGCTATCTCAAAGTATTGGAGGGGAACCGCTTTTTCTACCGAAATGAAAAAGGAAATTGAACAAGACGTCGGTAAACATTTGCGAAGAATTGAATTCCTCCTGGTTTATTTTTCGAAGGAGGCTTGTAAGATAAGAATACTTCTAGTTAAAATGTTCTTCGATATTTATAATGGGCAGTTATCTAGAATCGGATCTAATCTCTTTATATTGCAAATTGGAAAAGTTGTGTTCATTTGAAGTTTTGATTATAAAAAGCAGTTCTAGTCGAAGGTAGTTACGTTGAGTGGTATTTTTAATTGGCTCTTATTGGAAAGTATAAATCGAAGTCGTCGTTTTTCGGATTGAGGTTACCGTTCGAAGATTTATTGGATTTAATTTGGACGAAAACGTAGAGCGGATCATGTTATCTCCTCGAGCGACTGAAAAGAGATATCGGCATTAATTAAAGTCCCATTGTAGGAGATTTATCTTTGCTTCGCATAAATCCCTTCCGTAAGGATTTTTGCTCTTTCGGTAAAGCAAATACCCACCGATACAGTTCATTACTTTCAAAGGCACTATCCCATTTATTTTTATCTTGTTTTTAATCTATGCATTTCTATTTTCTATATCTATTGAAGCCAAGAAGGCTTACCATACCAACTGAAATACAAAATTTAATTAAAAATGAAATTAATTCCAAAGGAAGCCCCTCGTTATGACTTGATAACTGGAGATTTATTTAAGCATCTGTCAACGAAGGCTAGAGTAAAGGTTACTAATCTTATCAATGCTGCCTTCAGACTAAGTTTTATTATCATCTTGTATTAAATCTTCATCATATTCAATATTTTCTACCTGTATTTCTTACTTCATTATTTTCAGTACTTTATTTTTTTGGTTTTTGATACAACAAAATTATTACGTTTTCTAGTAAAGTAACCTATTTTATTGCATTTGTACCATGTTATTTGTTGATTTGTTCTAGATTTCATTCTCCAAAACTTCTCAATATCTCCTTCCTTCTTGCAATATTATACCTTCCTCAATGTTATCTTCTTCTTCCATACTATGTTCTCTTTCGTCATGAAGCTGTTCTACACCTTTATCTTCCAATTTTTCACGTTTATTATCATCTTGTATTAAATCTTCATCATATTCAATATTTTCTACCTGTATTCTTACTTCGTTACCTTCAGTGCTTCTATCTAGTTTATTTGATCCTCAAGTTTAAAATTCATTATTTTTTTGGTTTTTCATACAACAAAATTATTACGGTTTTCAGCAAAGTGACCCATTTTATTGCATTTGTAGCATGTTATTTGTTGATTTGTTTTAGATTTCATTCGCCAAAATTTCTCAATATTTCCTTCCTTCTTGCATTTATAACCAACTTTATTTTTTGCTTCTTCAGCACAAGTCTCATTTGTTAGCTTAAATTAAATTAGCAAGTAGTGCTTAGCCACAAAATTTGCTAGAATTAAAATATATGGGAATAATCGACCATTATATCAAAACAAGGATGATCCTATAACAGATTTAAATTCTGTATACATATAATAATTACTGCGAATTCAGTACAAGATATCCAATGCTAAACATGTAAATTGTATAGGCATTGAAAGTATGTTTCGTATTTGTTCTCATTTGCAAAGTAAACAAACTATTTTTTGCTTCTTCAGCACAAATCTCATTTGTCAGCTTCAGTTAGTTTAGCATGTACTGCTTAGTCACAAATTTTGCTAGAATTAAAATATATAGGAATAAGCGACCATTACATCAAAGCAAGGACGATCCTATAACACATTTAAATTCTGTATACATATAGTAATTACTGCGAATTCAGTACAAGATATCCCATGTTAAACATGTAAATTGTATAGGCATTGAAAGTATGTTTCGTATTTGTTCTCATTTCCAAAGTAAAGAAACTTTATTTTTTGCTTCTTGAGCACAAATCTAATTTGTCAGCTCAAGTTAGTTTAGCATGTACTGCTTAGTCTCAAATTTTGCTAGAATTAAAATATATGGGAATAAACGACCATTATATCAAAACAAGGACGATCCTATAACACATTTAAATTCTGTATACATATAATAATTACTGCGAATTCAGTACAAGATATCCCATGTTAAACATGTAAATTGTATAGGCATTGAAAGTATGTTTCGTATTTGTTCTCATTTGCTAAGTAAAGAAACTTTATTTTTTGCTTCTTGAGCACAAATCTGATTTGTCAGCTCAAGTTAGTTTAGCATGTACTGCTTAGTCTCAAATTTTGCTAGAATTAAAATATATGGGAATAAACGACCATTATATCAAAACAAGGACGATCCTATAACACATTTAAATTCTGTATACATATAATAATTACTGCGAATTCAGTACAAGATATCCCATGTTAAACATGTAAATTGTATAGGCATTGAAAGTATGTTTCGTATTTGTTCTCATTTGCTAAGTAAAGAAACTTTATTTTTTGCTTCTTGAGCACAAATCTGATTTGTCAGCTCAAGTTAGTTTAGCATGTACTGCTTAGTCTCAAATTTTGCTAGAATTAAAATATATGGGAATAAACGACCATTCTATCAAAACAAGGACGATCCTATAACACATTTAAATTCTGTATACATATAATAATTACTGCGAATTCAGTACAAGATATCCCATGTTAAACATGTAAATTGTATAGGCATTGAATGTATGTTTCGTATTTGTTCTCATTTGCAAAGTATTCAAACTTCATTATTTGCTTCTTCAGCACAAGTCTCATTTGTCAGCTTAAGTTAGTTTAGCATATATTCCTTAGTCACAAATTTTGCTAGAATTAAAATATATAGGAATAAACGACCATTATTACATCAAAACAAGGACGATCCTATAACACATTTAATTTCTGTATACATATAATAATTACTGCGAATTCAGTACAAGATATCCCATGTTAAACATGTAAATTGTATAGACATTGAATGTATGTTTCGTATTTGTTCTCATTTGCAAAGTAAACAAACTTTATTTTTTGCTTCTTTAGCACAAGTCTCATGTGTCAGCTTAAGTTAGTTTAGCATGTACTGCTTAGTCTCAAATTTTGCTAGAATTAAAATATATGGGAATAAACGACCATTATATCAAAACAAGGACGATCCAATAACAGATTTAAATACTGTATATATACAATAATTCCTGCGAATTCAGTACAAGATCTCCCATGGTAAACATGTAAATTGTATAGGTATCGAAAGTATGTTTGGTATTTGTTCTCATTTGCAAAGTAAACAGGGTTTGCGGTAACAAACACCGGGTCCATGTTTGCTTCTTGCTGTGATAATGGTACGCTAATGCCAAACATCGCCCAAGGGCTTAATACGCCGAGGGAATATAAGCTATCGGTAACAGGAGAGCTCATCCCCCAGACGCGCAGGGCCTTCTGCCCTGATATTGACGCACAGAAAGGGGTTTCGGAACGCGCCCGGTCGGTGTCGGCAGTTTGTTACCTTAAGTGGACAGTTACGGCCTGCTAATATCGGGTAACTTGCAATTAAAAAGGCAAAATGGAGCGAGGGGCAACTGTTATTTGAATGTTTTTGCAGACCTACATAAGCCTATGTGGTGTTATATTTTAGCTATTAGTGTCCAGTGATTTTGAAAGTTCGTAAAATTGAATTGTGGCAATTAATAAATATAACCGTAGACGTTTATTGAAATTTTAAATTTAAATGATACAAATTATGAGAGAAATAAGTTCCAGAGTTATTTGATATATCGGTTCTTTATTAAAGATCTTAAATTACTGGAAACAGTTTGATTAGCTTTAAATAAAATATTTAATGATACATATTTTAGATTATATGCATTTGCAATCAGAAGCATTGTCGGACTAAAGTATATCTTTGTTCTAAGATTATTAATGACACACAAACAATTCTGATGTGACCAGGCACATGACTTTATCATACTATTTATAAAATTAATAGTAAATGAGATTCTATTTGATTGAGATCGGTCGTATCCGCATTAAAATAAAACTAGTATAGAGTGGTCAAATTCCTTATTTTTATTTTATTTTAGCAATCGCTACATGTTTCGTATCCTACTGGGCACTTCTTCAAGCGCTGTAGGAAATGAGATATAAATTACACATTGCAATTCAAATCAAACTCCAAAAAACTAAATTGTTAAAACTTACATTTTGTCAGGCGCGGTCCGTGGAGAATATAAAATCATACAAAGGTTACAAACATACTTATATGAGACTGCAGAATAGATATTTTTACTATTGACAGTAGATATTGGCAAAAGTGTGTCAAGACATCAGCGTTTCACACTACCTACTGACCTTAGAATGAAACTATTTGTTAAATCTTGGCTAACTATGATGCAGACACGCTGATTAAATCAAATACAATTTATAAATTAAAAAAAGAAAATTAGACCATTAATTTTACCAAAAAATGTCGTAGACCTAAATTATTCAGAATTTCCTCTACTTTAATTTATTATTTAGCTATTTTGACGAAATTACAGAAATGGCAGCTCATTTGGAAAATTCTTTAAAAATGCTAACTGTAAACATCCAGTTCCTTTGGACCCTTTTGAACCAAAAGCTTTTCAGCTCTGAGTTTGATCATGAAACTTCTAAATATAAAGTTTCGTCCATTTAGTAGTTTCTCCGAAATCGTCGCCACAAAAATCGGGTACACACATAGAGATTTTTTTTTATACCTTGGTCATAAATGATCAGGGGACCCAAAAAGACCTATTTCCGTTAAAATCTCAATTTTTACAAACGCTTATACAAGGTGTTCGGTCTATGAGAATGTTTTTGTGCTATTCAATTGGGTAATTTTATAAAGTTGAATATTTCCATCACTATAGGTTATGATTTTGCAACAAACGCTCTTCTATATTAGTTTTTATTTTGCTGTTCGGAATTACAAGTATGTGATTGAATTTAAATGATTTGAGCCACCCAGGGATGTTAAATTACGGTAATTATTTTTTATCGTAAATTACTGTTATAATTATAATTATTAATTGCAAATATTAAATTAGCACGTAACTAAAAATTCCAAATGGTAAAGTAAACCGTCTCCTGGCAAAATAGTAAAAACTATCTAAAAATTCTTACAATGTTGTTTTAAAGCGTTTTCGTGCAAACAAGTGTATTATATACACACTTTAAGCTTTATTATGCGAGTAAAATATTTTTTCTAAAAGAGGCGAAGTTACTAAAAATTTAATTTAACAATTTACTTCCAGTTTTATATCAGAAAGAAATTCTTCTTCGAATTTGATTCCATAATTAATTAAAGATAAAAAAAATTTCTGTATATACCACCACGAGTAATATTTTATTGTAAATTTGTTTAATATGAATAATTGCTTCCAAGAAATACGTATTTTCATCACATCAATTCGTTAGATGGCCATAACTTGGCAACTAAACCTCACATTAAAAAAACATTCTGTATGCACATTTATATCTTCTAGACGAACAATTAGGCCGATCATCAACGAATTTAAAACTTTTTTTCGTTGTCCGCTTCACGTGAAATTATTTAAGATTCCTAAATTGATAAAATAGTAATTTCATTTTTTTGATAAATAAGCAAACGATAAATTGGTTTACCATGGCTCTTAATTTTACGTTTTATTGTACGTGTAACATCCATGACATGTAACTCCATTTCAATGCCAATAAAGTTCCTCTACGCTCCAGTATAATGACTCTGTCGTTAATAAAATAAAGTACGACCGTTCATTTGTGCTAAACCAGTTTAATAGGCTAATCAATTTACCTCGGTGATAAGTTTGAACTAGATTACCGGGCCAGGGGAATAAGTTGTCCTTCGCAATGTCTCCAGAATTATATTCAAAGTCGAATTCTCCCCGTTAATAACGAAACAAAGCGTTAATCTTCCAGGTCTTTGAAACTTTAATAAGATTTCATTAGGAGCGAAAGAATACACAATTACCTAACTCGGAGCCAGCTCCTCCACGCCTCAGGCCTGCGTTCAGATCTCCGTTCTCCCCCATTCAACGTGATCTTTAATCTGCTCAACAATTGGAAAATTTCGACGAATTTACTTTTAGACAATTACCGGCGACGGTACTTGGAAGCCGCTGGAAATGGGAGTATTTTCTTTTGTAACTTTGGCTCGTTCTTCAATTAAAATGTGTAGCTAATTGCTCATTATTAAGCTCAGTGTACCGTGAAAGTAAATTGTTCGTTGGGAGTTATTGAAAATATTAATATATAACTCATAATTTGCAATGGTGCATGTGACAAGAATCGATAGATTAATAAATACTATCGCTGGTATTAAATATTCATTGCAAGTGATGGCGGTAATTTACGATTTAAACGCCAATTATAAATACAATGAAAATAAAATCTGGTCACTAAATTATTATTGAATTTAAAAGGAATGATTAAATTACCTTGGATAATGTACCTTGGAAGTTACAATACAATTCTGTGCATGTTCATACTCATGCGACACATTCGATTTTAATAAAGCTCTTATTAACTTTATGTTATATTATTGGATTCAAGAGTGGTAAACTTTAATAGATAGAGTAGCCCCAGTAATTTTACACCACATTTGACCAAAACACGGAAAAAATATGTAAGACAGTAGAATTGAAGCTTTAGGTTGTTGTTTTGAGTTTCTCCTCCCAAAACTCCGTTCTAGCAACTCTCTCGACGACAAGTTGTTGTAAATCGGCTTGGTGGCACTATCGACATTTTAATCAAGTGTTATTGAATTCATCTAGAGTTTTCTCGGCTTCGGTTTTTCGCATTTGTATCCCGCAGGACAGTACATATGCTGGGGATTTTCATTCGTCCAGATCTTATGATAGAATTTGGCCCACACAGCATTGTACATATTATCAACAGTCTGGATGTCTTCTGATTGGTAAAACATAGAAAGTTGTCTATTCTTTTCAATGTATAAGCCGCATCGGACCCAGTTCTCCAACCCACAGCCCCGCGGAATATGTCTTTGGTAGAATCCACTATTTCTCCCGCTGAGCCATCATGTTCGCAGTACAGTTGTCTGTATGTACTTCGATACAATTGTCATGTTGCCAGATTCTAATTCCCAAAACTCACAGGCATGACAATAGGAAAATTTCACGGCAAACTCAACCACTTTGTTAGTATATTTCTTCATAAGTAGGTACAGTGATCCCATACAACGGAAGTATACGTGAATTCCCAGAAAATTTTCTTTTTTGTTGTCTATTAGCCTGTGAAGGAGATTTTTCTTGAGTGTTTCTTATCTATGACTGTTCACGAGAGAATTTCACAGAGTAATAAACCACACACTGCAAGATCTCTTGGCTTGAAAAGATTTAAACTCGAGCGGAAAAATTGTTGAGCGCTCGATCCTACCGATCCGCGGGCTCCGTATTTTTGGCACCTGCACGCCGTCGTCTTCAAACTTCGTACAGACATTCTTATGACCAGAGCCGAGCAGAGATTGGGCAAGTCAAGTTTTTTCGGGGTTATTCCAGTGGCGGGTAGACCGAGAAGTGACTATAGTCACGCGCGCAACCAGAGTGGTCCTATTTGTTGTATTTCGAAGAATAATACGACTATTTACTTTTATAACTCCATTTATTAAACCAGCACACACTTATATACAAAATCAAATAACATAAAAAGTGGTATTCTAAATAGGTCAGAATACAGAATAGATATCGAAGTATACTTGGTTGCATACCATATACAACATCCCTCTACTAAACTCGAAAACAATCTTATTCCCTAACAATACATGATAATACATAAATATATATATACACATAGAGAATAACTTTATTTATTCAGTCATTACATTTCACACAAAAAATTCCAACAATACATGAGAATACATAATCCTTAATAATATAAAATAAGTAACTCAAAATACATATTTATTTATTTATTTCTTGGCCGTAAATTATACGGTGCAACCTGTTGTTCGGGTGTTTTAGTGTTGTCTATTAGTTCACATATTTCGCTTGGAGTATCCACGGGAATATCAAAAGTAAAGGAAGGTGGACAAGACAATCGCTTTTTAGTCTCATTACTATGTGGTAATAATTGATTTGCATGACGTTTGTGTATATTGTCTTCTCCATCTTTAACTTCATACATAACATTTCCTAATTTTCGTGTTATTTCCGCTTCTTTCCAAGTGGGAAAAGTAGGGTTTTGAAAACTTTTACACAAGACCCTTTCTCCCTCTGCAAATTGTTTATCTTTCCTTATATTTTCTAAATTTTGCGCTTCTAATTTGCTTTCAACAATAGTTTCAGTCCTAGGTATCAATAAATCAAATTTAGTTCTTATATTTCTACCAAACATCAACTTTGCAGGTGAAACGCCAGTTAGAGAATGTTCAGACGTTCTATAATTGATCAAATAATTATCCAACGCGTAATCTAAATTTTTATTTTCTCTAAAAGCCTTCTTTAATGCCAATTTAACATTTTTCACATTTATTTCCGCTTGACCGTTACTCGCGGGATGATAAGGTGGTGAAAATTTGTGTGTTATACCTTGTTGTTTAAAAAAAAATGACATTTCTGTTGATGTAAAAGGTGGTCCATTATCAGTGACTATCGTTTCCGGTATTCCAAATCTAGCAAATACTGTACTCAAACATTTAATTGTAGATGAAGCAATTGTATTTGCCATTTTAAAAACTTCTAGCCATTTAGTTGTGGAATCGATAATTATAATGTATTTATATCCATAAATTGGTCCTAAAAAATCTAAATGAATTCTGGTCCAAGGTTTTGATGGTCTTGGCCATTGATGAATTGTAGTTTTTGACGGATTTGTTCGAAAAGTATTACACGTTATGCATTCTTGACAATTCTTTTCAATGTCTTTATCAATTAATGGCCACCAGCAATACGATCGTGCAACCGATTTCATTTTGCTACTACCTGAATGTGACTCATGCAACATTTCCAATATTTTATCTTTTAATTTGGGTGGAACTACTACCCTAAATCCCCATAAAATACATCCATGCTGTAAATGCAATTGATCTCTTTTTAAAAAATATGATTTTAATTCCTCTGCAACATCATGTTCAGGCCATCCATGCAAACAATATCCAAAAACTTTATTCAATAATTTATCACGTTTAGTTTCGAATGCAATTTGTTTATGGTCTATTGGCAAACCTTCTTCAATATGTAAAATATGTCCTAAATCTTGTTGAAAATAATTAATTTCTGGTAATGGTAATCTAGACAATGCATCTGCACTGCTATTATTTTCGGACTTTACAAATTTAATTTCATATTGATATGATGATAATAATATTGCCCATCGCTGTAAACGATTAGCAGTCATCTCTGGTATACCTTTATGCGGGCCAAATATAGTGATAAGTGGTTTATGATCTGTAATTAACGTGAATATTCTGCCATACAAATATTGATGAAATCTTCGAACACCAAAAATTATTGCGAGTCCTTCCTTTTCGATTTGTGAATATCGTTTTTCACTAGGATTTAAAGTGCGTGAAGCATAAGCTATTGGCTTTTTATCACCATTTGGATACACATGCGACAGTACAGCACCCAAACCATACGAACTTGCATCACAAAATAAACTAACTGGTATATTTTGATCATAATGTGCTAATATTGTAACGCGGCGAATTGTTCTGCGTGATTTGTTTGATATTCCGTATGGGTGGCGCCATCTATCGCTGTCTAGGGCAACTTGGTGGAGCTCGGCAGGAACTCGGCAGGGTGTGAAACGCTGCTAGCATCGGGTTTCCGCGCGCAAAATTGCCGAGGCCACGCCCCCGTCATTTACATTTAATTAGATCCCACGGTTTTTACTGTTTGGATTCACGGAATTTTGTCTTGCAAAATCGTTGTTCACTTTGTACTATAGTTCGCCGCTGTTACTTGGTTTAACTTTCCCTTGGTTTCCCTATTCCGACAGAAATTCTAGGTTTCCGTTTTTTCTGCGTTTCCGGCCGTTATTTTTCGTGGCCGTAGTGCGGCTTGCAGCGTGCTTTTCCGGCGTCTTGTCTTGTCAATCATCTTGGAGTGTACACGTGTGATAGATTTTTGGAAGCCCGTTGAGAATTATAGGAGAGGATTTTGGTAGTTTGGAGGTCCCCCTTATCGCCGTAGTGCGGATTTATCTCGACCAGGCTTCAACAGGTGTCCAGGTTGTTGATTTAGTGGAAATCTGGCCACCACGCCATTGTGCGGATTTAAACGAACTTCTATCACGTTCACGTAGGCCCAGTGTCCATCTATTTTTGGGTAAGCTCTCTTTAGATTCGATGAGATTGTCTGGTGGCAATTGGTGGGTCGATTCTACGACTATTTCCTCTTTTTAGGCACCTAATACGAGGCCGGAGACCCCTCGAACGTTCGTAGTCACCTAGCACGAAGCGAGAGACCCTTCGTAAGTCAGTAGTCACCTAATACGAGGCCGGAGACCCCTCGAACGTTCGTAGTCACCTAGCACGAAGCGAGAGACCCTTCGTAAGTCAGTAGTCACCTAATACGAGGCCGGAGACCCCTCGAACGTTCGTAGTCACCTAGCACGAAGCGAGAGACCCTTCGTAAGTCAGTAGTCACCTGGTACGAGGCAAGAGACCCTGCGTAGGTCCTTCGACATCTAGTACGAGACCTTTTCGAAGTATATCGAGTCGGAGTTGGTGGCACCGTGACGGGACCGGCACGTGCGGTGATTATTATCCGTCGTGGAGGATCCAACGCTAGCATCGGAGCGTCTGTAGGTGGCAAACAGTGTCTCGAAGCTCCGGATAAAGGTCAGAGGTCCTATATTTTTCCGATCAGCTGTGGCGGACGCTCGTTGTCCCTCGAAGGAGCAGGCAGCTCGTATATCTTTTTTTTTTTGGTTGTGCCTTTTGTTGATTAGTAGTTAGTATCGCTACGATTGTGTAATCGTTACCCGTCGAGGAGCCTTCCGCTCGCACACCTTTTTATGGTGGCGCATTTGATTAATATTAGATTAGTGTGGCTACGATTTAGTAATCGTTGTCCATTCCGGAGCCTTCAGCTCAGTGTTATTGATTGTTAAGTGTTTAATTATCCGAAGATATCGCTCGGACCATCGGTGCTCAACCCGTATGTGTTATTAATTACCTTTTTCTTTAATTTCGAGTTTGGTTTACGTACTCGTAATTTTGATTACCCGTTACAGTATTTATTTTTGTGGATTCTGAATTTAATTCGGATAACTGTTATCCACAGGTATAATTTCCTTTGATCGTTCAAGATTTTTAACGGAAGCCGTTAGTGGCTTCGGAGTTTATTTTATTTTCTCATTTGGGCGTAGCCAAGTTGAGTGCCGATGGGAATTTAATTTTCTTTTGGGACGGATTGCCCCCATATACGCTTGCCGAGTTTAATTTTACTCTTGTTATCAACTTTTCAACATCGACGCCGGGTGCAATAATTTTCTGGGGATTTTACCCAAATCTACAGCGAGTCGCGGCGCGGTTTGGCCAAGCTTCGTGTCGGTCGCTATTATTTCTTTTTTTTTTGGTACGATTTGCGGTTTGGGCTCGAAGCCCTTGAGCGAGTTGAATTGTTTGACATTTATTCCTTTCTTTTGTTATTTTGCGTGGGCGTATCCTCGGAGTGGTACTTTTGGCTGTACCAAGATTTATTGTGTACCTGTATACCGATGCAAATTATATTGGTGATTTCCTCGTTGCCGTTTGGAGGCTAATAAATTGGTTGACGATACATTTGCTTTGCTGGTTCCCTGTGTTGCCTTTATTTCAGCTGCACTTTCGTAGTCGAGTGCTGTTTCTCCAACGGATTAAGACTGACGTGGCGCCCTAGAACATCGTATCAAGGAACCGTTTGGTTACTGTCCCACGACCACCTCCCTGGTTGGCCGGAGCATCCGGGAGAAACGCATGAGCAGCACAGGTTTGGTAGAAGTCGAGGTATTTTGGTGTTTCTTCGGCGACTTTAGGTCTTTGGTATTTTTGTGGAAAAAAAAGGCGTTACATTGGCGCCCAACGTGGGGCCATTAATCATTAATTAGGAGGAGCTAATTGGGTGGTGACCTATGCTGGTTGGGTTGTATATTTTTTTTTCCCTCTCCTTTTTTTTTCTCCCGCCTTGTTTTCAATCTTGGCCTTGTTTCACTGATTGGGGACCTGGTCTCATTGGTTCGGGACTTGGTTTCATTTAGCTGGCCGGTGTGTGGTTTGAGTCCGTCACTATGTCCGCTCCCACCATGAAGTTACACCATCTGAAGAAGGATGAATTAGAATATGAGCTTCGTTCCCGCGGGATGGACCCCACCGAGATGACGGTGGTCGATATGCGGGCAAGCCTGAGGTCGCTGACCAGGTTGGAGCAGGCTCAACGCGCGGTTCGATACTCGGATTACGAGTTTGATGCCAAGAAGGACTTGGATGCCATTGCTGCGAAGTTTGAGGAATTGGATACCTTGGTGACGGGGTTGGGCGATGATCGGGTTAGTCCTGCGCATCAGCGATGTTGTTCGAGAGTGTTGCATTTGCTGGGCCGAGTGGGTGGAATTTCCACGGCGACCGGGGATGCTGAGGTCATCCGGGAGCGTAGTGCGTGGCTGGCGAAGGTGTCCGCGTTGCTGACTCGCTTGCGGAGGAGCCGACATCGTTCTCGGGATCTGGATGTGAGTGAGGGCTTGTTGGATACGGCGCTGGATGGCGAGGAGTCTGGTTCTAGTAGCGGCTCTGAGGTTGTGGAACCCGAGACCGCGGCGCGCGTCACCGGTGCGTCCCAATCGCCATTCCGGTCGAGGGATTACGTTGTCCCTGTCTATAAGTGGAATGTGCATTTCTCGGGTGACCCAAGGTCGATGTCCGTGATGGATTTTTTGGATCGAGTGACCGAGTTGCGGAGAGCGCGAGGATGTACCGAGGCAGATTTGTTTCGATCGTCGTTGGATTTGTTTCAGGGCAAGGCACTATTGTGGTATCGGTCGGCGATACGTAAGTGTAGCACGTGGCGGGAGTTATCAGATCTTCTGATGAAGCACTATTTGCCTCCGGACTATAAGAGTCGTCTGTTCCAGGAGATTATGGGTAGAACCCAGGGACTTCAGGAACCTATCGTCGAGTATCTCGCGTGCATGCAGGCTTTGTTTGACCGCTATGGGCGAATGTCTCGGGAGGTCCAACTGGACATACTAAAGAAGAATCTGGCACCCTTTTACCTTATGCAGTTGCCGTCAGTCCGTACCGTCGAGGAGTTGGAGACCGAATGCTTGCAGCTGGAGACAAAAAAGTATCGAGCCGATCATTACCATGCACCTCCTAGGAAGAGTCGGGAATGTGTGGAGCCCGAGTTGGCCTGTCTTTATTCCTGTTCGGAGACTGCCGCCGTGTCGTCGCCTGCCGTTCGACCCCCACCGGGGGCGCGACAACTGGAGTGTTTCCGTTGCCGCAAGGTTGGTCATTTCGCCCGGGATTGTCGACTGAAGCAGGGTGGCATTTGGTGTTATCGCTGTGGGCAGCCGGATGTTACGACAAATACTTGCCCTAAGTGTTCGCCGCGGTCGGAAAACCCCGATCGGAGGGCCTGAGTGGTCGTCAGCCACCCTCCCAGCATTCTTCCCGGACCAAGGACCCTGCCCATAAAATACTTATAGACTATATAATTTCCCACGCTTCCGGTGATTGCCGACCGTACTTGAACGTTTCCATTTTGGGGCAGAATATGCTCGGCCTCTTGGATTCTGGAGCAACCCATACGATTGTTGGGGACTCCGGATATCGACTGTTGCTGGCTCTGGGACTGACTTTGGACTGTGCTTCGCGACGGAGTTGCGCTGTGGCGAACGGGGAGGTTTGCTCCTCATTGGGCACCGTGGCCGTCCCTTTCACTCTGCTGAATAAAACTCGCCTGTTGAATGTTATGGTGGTTCCTTCCCTTCCCCATAGGCTGATCCTAGGTATGGATTTCTGGCGGGAGATGGGTATTGTCCCGGATCTTCGGCAGGACGTCTGGCGATTCGGCGAGGAGTTGGCCGATCTTTGCGACGTGCAGGCTGGTGACGAGCTAACGCAGGCGCAGCGTACCGCCTTGGATGAGTTGGTCGGTCGGACCTTTCCGTCGGTGGGATCTTGCCCGCTGGGTACGGTTACGTCCGTAGAGCATGAGATTGTCACGGATTCCCCTCCCATAAAGCTTAGATACTATCCTGTTTCGCCCGCCAAGCAGAGGATCATTGATGAGGAGCTGACAAAGTTGCTGGAGCAGGGAGTGGTAGAGCCTTCCAGGAGCGCGTGGTCGTCCCCTGTTCTTCTCGTCCCGAAGAAGGACCGAAGTTACCGTTTCTGCATTGACTTTCGGCGCCTCAATCAGGTTACTAAGAAGGACGCGTATCCTTTGCCCTACATTTCTTCTATTTTAGACCGTCTCCGAAACGCCCGGTACCTGAGCTCATTGGATATTAAGTCGGCCTACTGGCAGGTGCCTGTCGCAGCCTCCTCAAGAGAGTTTACGGCTTTCACGGTTCCCGGACGCGGCCTGTTCCAGTTTCGGCGGATGCCGATGGGGTTGACCAACGCCCCGGCCACTTGGCAGCGGTTGATTGACGGTATTTTGGGAGCAGATTTGGAGCCCCATGTGTTGGTTTACCTGGACGATATTGTGGTGATCTCCCCGGACTTCGACACCCATCTCACGATACTGGAGAAGGTTTTGGATCGGCTACGGACTGCCGGCTTGACAGTTAGCCGGGAGAAGTGCCAATTCTGCCGACCACAACTTAAGTACTTGGGATACATCGTGGACCGGCATGGACTCCGCGTAGATCCGGAGAAGGTAGAGGCCATCTTAAATATTCCCGCCCCGCGAACGGTGTCGGAGGTTCGTCGCTTCGCCGGGATGGCTAGTTGGTACCGACGCTTTGTACCCGATTTCGCTTCCGTAATGGCACCTCTTACCCAGCTTACCCGGAAGGGCGTAAAATTTGACTGGACTCCGGAATGTGATCGGGCTCTGACCTCCGTGAAGCAGTATTTGGTGACGGCGCCTATTTTAACGTGTCCTGATTTCGAGCGGCCTTTTACTTTGCAGACAGACGCCTCCGCATATGGTCTCGGTGCCGTCCTCACACAACGCCTTGAGGGTGAGGAAAAAGTGATTGCCTTTCTGTCACGCTCTCTGACTTCCCGGGAGAGGAATTACTCTACCACTGAACGTGAGTGCCTAGGCGTGATTTGGGCCGTGGAGAAGCTGCGCCACTACCTGGAGGGAACGAGATTCACGGTGGTTACCGACCATGCTTCGCTCGTTTGGCTGAATCGTCTGAAGGACCCGACTGGTCGTCTGGCAAGATGGGCCGTGAGGCTACAGCCTTTCGACTTTGACATTGTGCATCGTAAGGGACGTGATTTGGTTGTCCCGGACTGTTTGTCTCGAGCGGTGCCCGTGTTGACGGATGCCGTGCACCTCGTCCCCGCTGGATTCGACTTTTCCTCGACAAAGGACCCTTGGTATCTTGGCATGATTGCCCGCGTCGAGAGAGCTTTGCACCGGTATCCGCAGTGGCGAGTCGAGGGGGGCTTGCTGTACAAGCATGTTCGGTCGGCGCATTTGGGTGTGTCGGACGTGGGCGAGGAGTGGAAGTTGGTGGTTCCGGGGGATCGTAGGGCTGCACTGTTGGGTCGGTACCATGATGACCCTCGAGCAGGTCATGTTGGTGGATATAAGGTGTATTGGCGACTTCGAGAGCGCTACACGTGGCCTAAGATGTATGTAGACGTTGCCAAGTATGTCCGGCGTTGTGGAGTGTGTGCGGCGCAGAAGCCGGAGCAGCGAGCCCCGGCGGGATTGATGGGTGCACGCCCGGACGTGTCCCGGCCCTGGCAGATGGTGAGCCTCGATTTTGTGGGCCCATTGCCCCGATCCTCGCGAGGAAATACCTCGATCCTGGTGGTCAGCGACTACTTTAGTAAGTATGTATTACTGTTTGCGCTTCGGTCCGCTACGGCTAAGAGTTTGACCCGACTTCTGGAGGACCATGTTTTTTTGGTTTACGGAGCCCCCCAGTTTTTGATATGCGACAACGGCGTCCAGATGAGGAGTAAAGAATTTCGATCTTTGTGTGCATCGTATGGCACCAGGATATCCTACACTCCGCTGTATTACCCTCGGGCCGACCCTGTTGAGCGAGTCAATCGTGTAGTCAAGACTATGTTGGGTTGTTATGTCAAAGACAACCAGCGACGATGGGATGACTATTTGGGTCCGATTGGCTGCGCTATTCGAGCCTCGCGAAGTGAGACCACGGGGTACTCGCCCTTTTATGTTAACTTCGGCCGTCATTATGTGGGTTGTGGTCGCACTTTTGAGCAGGTTCTCACTCCAGATGCTGCGCCTCCGGATGTTCCTGCGCGCATCGAAGGATTTCAACAGTTGTTTCAGCGAGTTCGCAGGCAGCTTGCGTCGGCGCAGGAGCGACATCGACGGGTTTACAATTTACGCAGGCGCCCCGTCCAGTACGTCGTTGGCCAATCGGTTTGGCGTCGCAATAAGGTCCTGTCCAGTGCGGCAAATTTTGTTAATGCTAAGTTGGCAGCTAAATTCGTTGGACCTTTTCGCGTAAGGAAAAAGTTGGGTTCCTGGACGTATGAGTTGGAGAGTGAGGATGGTGCTTCGAAAGGCGTATGGCATGTCCAAGATCTTAAGCCGGCCTATGAGTTGGATGAGGCTCGGTAAAACACCAGCGCTCTGTGTTCCGGGGCTTACAGAATACGGACACGGCGAACCTGCCACCAGTAAGAGTCTGGTAAAAGGCCACGGAAGACTTCCACCTACCATCATCTCTTGTAGGGATCGGGAAAGGGAGCGTCTCACAATGCGTGAGGACTCCTCATCGTTGCAAAACGATTTCGGCTAGGTTGTTAGCTTTGTCGTCATTTTGACGTTATACTTCGGTTGGCGGTATTTCGGTTGATTGGCCGTCTTCCTTAGTTTTGGGATTTCTCTGTTTGTTAGTACCACCACCCCAGGGGTTTGTTCTGGTGTCCCCTGGGTTTTTGTCTTGCTTATCGTAGTTTCTTTTTGTTGTTGGGTGGTACCCTTTTTGTTGAGAGCTGTGGTCAGCTCTATTTTTTGTTTTCGGGGCGAGAGTCGTCGGTGCCTGGTGTTGGGGTTGTGCGGTGGCAGCAGTGGTGAGTTCCTTGGTTCCTGTCCCTATGTGTTATTGCTGGTTTCCAGTGCTGTCGATGGGTACGAACGAGGTTTGATGCACTTTTCCGCATCTTACGCAACTGCCCGTCCCTTCCTTCTTTTGTGTTGTCCTCTCCCCATACCTTTTCCCCTCCCTACTGTTGTCGTTGCACCGCCTTGGCATCTGGTGCTGGCCCCTCAAGCTTTTTTTTATTGCTTGGTAGTTGAGTTGTTGGTGTGGAGGCATCGTTGGACACACGGGTTTGCAGTTTGATGCGTTCGGTTCGCTCCTTTGGATCTGGGTCGGAAACTTTCGTGGAAATTTTCCTCTGTGAGAGGAGAGGGGGAGTGTAACGCGGCGAATTGTTCTGCGTGATTTGTTTGATATTCCGTATGGGTGGCGCCATCTATCGCTGTCTAGGGCAACTTGGTGGAGCTCGGCAGGAACTCGGCAGGGTGTGAAACGCTGCTAGCATCGGGTTTCCGCGCGCAAAATTGCCGAGGCCACGCCCCCGTCATTTACATTTAATTAGATCCCACGGTTTTTACTGTTTGGATTCACGGAATTTTGTCTTGCAAAATCGTTGTTCACTTTGTACTATAGTTCGCCGCTGTTACTTGGTTTAACTTTCCCTTGGTTTCCCTATTCCGACAGAAATTCTAGGTTTCCGTTTTTTCTGCGTTTCCGGCCGTTATTTTTCGTGGCCGTAGTGCGGCTTGCAGCGTGCTTTTCCGGCGTCTTGTCTTGTCAATCATCTTGGAGTGTACACGTGTGATAGATTTTTGGAAGCCCGTTGAGAATTATAGGAGAGGATTTTGGTAGTTTGGAGGTCCCCCTTATCGCCGTAGTGCGGATTTATCTCGACCAGGCTTCAACAGGTGTCCAGGTTGTTGATTTAGTGGAAATCTGGCCACCACGCCATTGTGCGGATTTAAACGAACTTCTATCACGTTCACGTAGGCCCAGTGTCCATCTATTTTTGGGTAAGCTCTCTTTAGATTCGATGAGATTGTCTGGTGGCAATTGGTGGGTCGATTCTACGACTATTTCCTCTTTTTAGGCACCTAATACGAGGCCGGAGACCCCTCGAACGTTCGTAGTCACCTAGCACGAAGCGAGAGACCCTTCGTAAGTCAGTAGTCACCTAATACGAGGCCGGAGACCCCTCGAACGTTCGTAGTCACCTAGCACGAAGCGAGAGACCCTTCGTAAGTCAGTAGTCACCTAATACGAGGCCGGAGACCCCTCGAACGTTCGTAGTCACCTAGCACGAAGCGAGAGACCCTTCGTAAGTCAGTAGTCACCTGGTACGAGGCAAGAGACCCTGCGTAGGTCCTTCGACATCTAGTACGAGACCTTTTCGAAGTATATCGAGTCGGAGTTGGTGGCACCGTGACGGGACCGGCACGTGCGGTGATTATTATCCGTCGTGGAGGATCCAACGCTAGCATCGGAGCGTCTGTAGGTGGCAAACAGTGTCTCGAAGCTCCGGATAAAGGTCAGAGGTCCTATATTTTTCCGATCAGCTGTGGCGGACGCTCGTTGTCCCTCGAAGGAGCAGGCAGCTCGTATATCTTTTTTTTTTTGGTTGTGCCTTTTGTTGATTAGTAGTTAGTATCGCTACGATTGTGTAATCGTTACCCGTCGAGGAGCCTTCCGCTCGCACACCTTTTTATGGTGGCGCATTTGATTAATATTAGATTAGTGTGGCTACGATTTAGTAATCGTTGTCCATTCCGGAGCCTTCAGCTCAGTGTTATTGATTGTTAAGTGTTTAATTATCCGAAGATATCGCTCGGACCATCGGTGCTCAACCCGTATGTGTTATTAATTACCTTTTTCTTTAATTTCGAGTTTGGTTTACGTACTCGTAATTTTGATTACCCGTTACAGTATTTATTTTTGTGGATTCTGAATTTAATTCGGATAACTGTTATCCACAGGTATAATTTCCTTTGATCGTTCAAGATTTTTAACGGAAGCCGTTAGTGGCTTCGGAGTTTATTTTATTTTCTCATTTGGGCGTAGCCAAGTTGAGTGCCGATGGGAATTTAATTTTCTTTTGGGACGGATTGCCCCCATATACGCTTGCCGAGTTTAATTTTACTCTTGTTATCAACTTTTCAACATCGACGCCGGGTGCAATAATTTTCTGGGGATTTTACCCAAATCTACAGCGAGTCGCGGCGCGGTTTGGCCAAGCTTCGTGTCGGTCGCTATTATTTCTTTTTTTTTTGGTACGATTTGCGGTTTGGGCTCGAAGCCCTTGAGCGAGTTGAATTGTTTGACATTTATTCCTTTCTTTTGTTATTTTGCGTGGGCGTATCCTCGGAGTGGTACTTTTGGCTGTACCAAGATTTATTGTGTACCTGTATACCGATGCAAATTATATTGGTGATTTCCTCGTTGCCGTTTGGAGGCTAATAAATTGGTTGACGATACATTTGCTTTGCTGGTTCCCTGTGTTGCCTTTATTTCAGCTGCACTTTCGTAGTCGAGTGCTGTTTCTCCAACGGATTAAGACTGACGTGGCGCCCTAGAACATCGTATCAAGGAACCGTTTGGTTACTGTCCCACGACCACCTCCCTGGTTGGCCGGAGCATCCGGGAGAAACGCATGAGCAGCACAGGTTTGGTAGAAGTCGAGGTATTTTGGTGTTTCTTCGGCGACTTTAGGTCTTTGGTATTTTTGTGGAAAAAAAAGGCGTTACAATATTCTATCAGAAGTTAACTCAGATTTAATTAATTCAAATGACCTTTTCTGTGAAACACTCCATGTCCATTCTGCATTTTTCTTTAAAAGGTTATATAATGGAGCTAATTTTGAACTCAAATTATCAATAAATTTTCCGTAATAATTTACAAGTCCTAAAAATGCCTTTAGTTCTGTCACGTTCTGTGGTGTTTTTACATTTGAAATTGCATTAATTTTTCTTCAGTAGGATGTAAGCCGTTACAGTCAATATCATAACCTAAATAAGTTACCTTATTCATAAAAAAACTACATTTGCTTTCATTGACTTTTAATCCGTACTGTAATAATTTGTTAAAAACAACATGAAGTTTTTGTACGTGATCCTCAAAACTAGTGCCTGTCACCAAAATGTCATCCAAGAACACAGCTACTCCTTCAACATTTGTGAATATTTGCTCAATAATTTTTTGAAAAATACTTGGAGCTGAAGCAATACCATAAGGTAGTCTATTAAATACAAAAAGTCCTTTATGTGTATTAATAGCTGTAAATTCTTTAGATATATCATCAAGTTCAACTTGAGCATAAGCTTGAGATAAATCAATTGTAGTAAAATACATTCCCCCAGACAATGATGCAAAAATTTCTTCAATCTTAGGTATGGGGTACTTATTTATCAGCAACTGACGATTTAACCCAACTTTAAAATCACCGCAAATCCTAATTTGTCCATTTTTCTTAATCACTGGTACTATGGGACTAGCCCAATCAGAATGTTCAATTGATTGCAAAATACCTGCTTCTACTAAATTATTTAATTCTGTCTCAACTTTCGATTTAATAGCAAAAGGCAGAGAACGTGCTTTACAAAAAATTGGTGCTGCATCTTTTTGCAATGTTAACTTGGCCTTATAACCGGTAAATGTTCCTAGTACGTTCTTGAAAACTTCAGAAAATTGACTTTTCAACAAATTTATTGACTCTGAAACACGACCGCTGGCATTCTCTAATTTATTTATTCGCAAATCACTATTTATATTGATACCTAGTGCCGTCAACCATTGTCTACCTAATAAGGGAGGACCGCCATGTGGTACAACATACAATTTTAAAATTTTGAAGCAATTTTTAAAAGTAACTGACACGTCAATGAATCCAATGCAATTGATAATATTTTTAACATACGAAGATAATTTAATATGTCGTCGATTCAAAGTTTTACTACTAAAATACTTATTAAACATAATATCTGAAATTACGGAAATTTCTGAGCCAGTATCAACTTCCATGACTAACGGAAATTTATCATCAATCATAATTTCAACTTTGATCGGAGGACATGTCCGCAAATTATTTAAATTACTATTTAATGGAAAAAAATCGATATCAGACTCATAATTTACGTAATTATTACTCTTCTTAGATTGATCTTTAAATTTACAAACTCGAGTTATATGTCCGGGCTTACCGCAACGATGGCATTTGGCATTGCGAAAATAGCAGTCCCCGCTTCGGTGGTTGGTTCGGCCGCAACAACGACATTTTTCTCCTTGCTGCTGCCTGGATCCGTCCACGCGGTCTCGACCATTCGATCGCCTACCAGTCCCTCGTGCTTCCGGTTGCCGCTGTACTTCCGCCTGAGAATTTTGCTTCTTCCGCCCTCCATTTTGACTTCCCTGAATATGGTGAATGCCTGGAACGTGGTCCATGGAATTGACATCCTTCTCAGCTGCTTCCAAATTGACTGACAATTGGGTGGCTTTGGTTAGCGTCAACGTTTTTTCGGTGAACAGACGCTGCTTAATTGTTTCATTGCGTATGCCATACACTAACTGGTCCCGTAAATTTTCATCCAAGTTTCCCTTGAAATCACATGATTTTGCCAGATTTTTCAATGCCGCGATGTACTGCGAGATTGATTCGCTGCCCTCTTGACGACGCAAACGAAATTTATACCTTTCGGCGTAAATTGAGCGCTCTGGTTCCAAATGTTGTTTGATCGTTTTAACCAGCTCGGCGTAATTTCTCTTCTCCGGCTTCTCTGGATCGCACAAATCTACCATCAGCTCGTACGTTTCATCGCCAACTACCGTTAGGAGAATTGGAACTTTGTCCTCTTCTTTAATTTTGTTTGCTATGTAATATTGCTCTAAACGCGCAATATACGTAGACCAATTCTTTATTCCCAGTTGAAACTCATTCACTTTACCAATCGACATTTTCTCAAAATCTTCTTTACTTCGTCGCCACTGTTGTATTTCGAAGAATAATACGACTATTTACTTTTATAACTCCATTTATTAAACCAGCACACACTTATATACAAAATCAAATAACATAAAAAGTGGTATTCTAAATAGGTCAGAATACAGAATAGATATCGAAGTATACTTGGTTGCATACCATATACAACACTATTCGCTGTTTTCTTTCTTTTCGATGCAGGTTATTGTACGTTTAGCTGTTAATAGTATGAAAAATTTATATTGCATGTTAAATTGTATAGAATAAAACCTTTGTGCAAAAACCTTGCAACATTTACATATATTTTTATATATTAATTATAGAATTATTAAAAGAACCTTGCCTTAAAGAGCAACTGGAATTTATTCATAGCAATTTTTCATTTCTAATTGCAGACATTAAATATTTCGAAGGGCGTAACATCAAAGTGAGAGACTCGATAGCAAAATTGACCAAAATAGTAAATAAATTGAAATCGGTTCCGGGAGAAATGTGTGAACTTTTAACTAATAAAGTTGACGTTATATTAGATAGAAATCCCAATCTCAGAATAGTTCAAGAATTTTGTATGACAAATAATTTTACAAATTGCGAAAAATATCAATTACATGCGCATTGCTTTACTTATGCCCCATTAATAAGCTGTGACGTTCAGAGAAGCTTTTCGACTTTTAATAGTTATTTAAGCAACAAGTATATTAAAAAGAGCGATTAATGATCAAGACTGTTTAACGCTCGAGCGTTAATTGTTGAGATCATAAATAGCCGTTTATTATTCGAGTTGGCTACAAAGTTTTTTCGTCGATCGCATTCTTCTAGCGTCGTCTACATAGACTTTTCTTCGCCAATGTTTCTTTTTAGATTATATGACAATTTATGTAATTTGACACTGACTGTTCTAGAGCGCAGTATGTTTTGATTGGAAGGTTTCATTTCAAATATGTTCGATTGGCCAATCAAACGTTGTCTTTACGTCGTGTGATTGGCTATAACAAATCATGCATTAATAGAAATCGTGCATTAATAGAGTTATTTAATTGCATTTCCTATTCACTTAACTGACTCATAAAATTTAACGATCTACGGAAAAGTTATTTTAACTTCTAAAAGAACATCATTGACTATCGAAAATTTGGAGAAAGTAGTAATAGCAAATGTTAACAGTAATATTTTGTTAAATAAATAATTATTATGAATACAAATTATTGCTAAAATCATTTGATATTATAGGGACAAGTTATTTACGCACTATCCGTCCGTCGAGTATAGTATAAAACAAAGCGTACGTCACTGTCGTCGCTGTACTCTGTCGCATGAGTCATGCCGGAGCGTTCGAGCGTTGAATCGCCGTAACTTTTACTGTCATTCTTTCTCGTGGCGGCATATCGAATTATTTCATGGGCCAATGTTACTACGGTTTCGAGGTAAGCGGACTTCTTTGGAGTACGGTGTTATATACGAAAGTGCTATTGCTCACTATTGCTAGACAAATGCCGCTCCATACCTCAGGTGTCACCAGTTGCCCAAGTTCTGCTCGGCTTTGCTTATGACCTTAGATAATAAAATAACGTACAGCAAACCGAAATCCCCCTTAAGCTTCTTTCATCTTTCATTATTTAATATTGTTCTTCCATACAAATGCTTTCCAAGAAGTAACTTTATACAGTAACAGTTTCAAATCCACCAAAACTTGAGTCAGTTTTAGCCACAATCTTACTATTAAAAAAAACTTAGGTCTCTGTACAAAGTACAGATTTCACTCTGTATTAAAACCTATAAAAGCCGGTGACATAATTGGAACAATCCTTCCATAAACCGATCGATTTCGGACATAATTCCATACGTCCGGAGTGTGTCTATTTTCGGCTCGTCTGACGTACCTACCCGTCCGTCTTCGGCGGTATTTGCGTGCAAATAATTCAGTTAATAAGGACGGTAAACCGCACCGGTTGCCTTCTTCGCTCGGAGACGGCCGTAATTGCAGCAGCAGCGGCGGAAGGTATCGATTTTGCATAATGGCGCGTGAAATTCTGCCCCGCGCGCTTCCCGGCCACCGGTCGGTGTCCCGGATACACCGCTCTCCACACTGCCACATCCGATTAGTCCACATCGGCGCTGTGACGAAAACACGCGCCGTACGAACGACTTCTAGAAGTTCTAGTAGCGGTTGACGGCGTTGCATTTCATCGCGCGAAGTTTCGCGAGTCTTCAGCGCCGCGGAATTTAATTTTAGCTCGAAGCTGGAGCTGGTTAATGATCGCGTTGTCTTCGTATGGAGTCTGTAGCACTTGTTTAGTGCGGCGTTCTTGGTTTAATTAAACGGAGTATCAAATACCGCTGAAAAAGGGTTTTTTGTTTTAATAAATGCGGCGGATGAGGTGACAAACCCGGCGCCTCCGCCTAAAGTGAGAATTGTCTCCAATGCGATTAATATTGCGTTGTATAAGCCTGTATAATATGGTGTATCGAAAAAACGTTTTTTTCAAGATTCAAAATTTCAAGTTGATAAAAAGTTGTCGTTCTGGACCCTCATATACCACAAAAGAAATTTAATAATATTTACGTCTCCCGCAGGAGGCCTAAAGCTTATGATTTTCTTTTAAAATTCGAATTTATTCATATTTTTTTTAAGTTAAATTTTAGTAGTTTATCTTTTTCAAAGCCCACATGTTTGCAATTAATTACAATAAAAAATTTAATGCCAAATAAACTTGTATCAACATTTAAGCCATTTTTTAAATTATACGTAGATGGTCACTTTTCTACAAATTGTATCGAATCTAAATAAACTGCAGGCGATCTAAATGTTGCATTAGAGTAATATATTTTTGTATACGGTAATTGCACACCTTGTTGTTAAACTTTTTTGATTTGAAAAAGAAAAATCACTTAATCTTCCCTTGAAAAAAAAAATCCAAATCTTAAAGAAAACTATAAACTTTAGGCTTTCTGCAGGAGACCTGAATATTTTTTCAATTACGCCACTTTTCTTTGTAGTGTACGTAGGTCCATAGGGACAACTTTTTATCAACTTGAAATTTCGAATTAGAAAAAAAAACGTTTTTTCTATACACCCTACTGTATAAGCCCGGACATTTTAGGTTTTAACCAGAAAGAAATAAAGTATGTACCTTCAAAAATAAACAAAAAAAATAAACCATGTATTTAGAGCGCTGAGCAACATACTAAAAGGTCTAAAATATCCTGTGACTCCCTCATGCTTTTTTTGGGATGAAATAGTTGCGCAACTGCCTTGTGTAAAATCAACAGATGTAATGGCAATACCATTAGTTTAGACATTGAGTCCGGACATTGAATTGTAATATATTAAAATGTCAGACCCAAAAAATTGAAATTAAGGGAATCTAAATTAAGCCGAATCTAGTTTATAAGCATTCTTTTGTGTTTTTAAGGATGCTGAATCCGAATCTGGCATAAACAGTGCAAAATTTAAAATAGGGGATCCAAAATGGCGGGTAATAAATTTATATTTAAAGAAAATGTCTGTATTTTGTACTTTATCATACGTAGTATGAGACAGTACTTTGTACAGTGCAGTACAGTATTTGTTTATTATTTTAAACATTTAAAATGGTATAAACAAAATGGCGGATACGAAAATTAAAGACAATTTTAGGAATACGTTCTGTATTTACCCTGTTTTTGGAATAAGAAAGTTACAAACAAGAACAAGCATATAGTATTCGGAACTAACTTGGATGGACACAATGGGAAATATTTTTATTATCAATTTTTCAGGAAATTTTATTTCGGTAAAATGTTTCCGTGTTGTCTTAAACCCAAAATTCGACTATTAGAATGTAATTATCAGCGTGCATTTCCCGGGTGTTACCAAAACTATGAAACACTAAAGACTAAATTCCTTGTATGTTAAAAACTAAGAGAAAGTGTTATTTCGAAAAAGTATTTGGTAATATTAAAGATATTATATATAATTCTTCCTTTAATCTGTATGTACTTCGATACAATTGTCATTTTGCCAAATTCCGATTCCCAAAACTCACAGGCATGACAATAGGAATATTTCACGGCAAACTCAACCACTTTCTTAGTATATTTCTTCATAAGTAGGTACTGTGACCCCATACAACGGAAGTTTAATCTGTCTTCTTCCATATCCCGTCTCCAAACCCATGCACTATAATTTCTTCGTCTTCCGCTGTCGACAATATATCGACAGAAGTACTACCAAAGGCTTTTCTTTCATGACTGTGAATTCGCAGAATATTTGACTGTTCACGAGAGAATTTCACAGAATAATAAACCACACCCTGCAAGATCTCTTGGCTTGAAAAACTCCGTATTTTTGGCACCTGCACGCCGTCGTCTAATCGCTTATAACTTGGCTAATTTTGCAAATATTGCCTTGGAACTTCGTACACACATTCTTAAGACCTTAAATAATAAACAAACGTATAGAAAAAAAAACATCGATTTTTTTTCATAAAAAAACCGGAATCCCCCCTTAACAACAGATTTAACGGTTGGACTGATTGCTGTCACAGCTATACAACGTTCCAGTCTCACGTCAACGTGATATCTAATTATTGCACGAGGATGGAACGTGACACACCGTTTGGGGGGGCAAAACGCGCCGCGCCCGCTATATCAACCCCCCCCCCCCCCCAACATTTATTACCGATGCTAAACAGGCTGATAAATTTAATTACAGTTTTGATTAAATTGGAGAACGGTGTAGCTTTAGCGAGCCAACTTAATTGATACAGGCCCTCCTGTTTTCCGACGTACGCCGACTGCGAACTGACGCGTTATACACGCTCACCAGAGCAGAATCAGAGCCTGAGTAATACTTAATTAAAGGTGGAAGACCCGGTGGCTTCCGGCAAAATGAACATCTCTGTCGGAATATATTCTACATACCTATGCGTAGGTGAAATATCCTCAACGCACTAGCAGGGGTGGTTAGTTACTCCAGTTAGCGGTGTCTACTATATACCTGCGAATTTGGTAATCCATACTGTATTTCTCGCAGTAGAAGCAATCTTACACTTCCACATAATGTGGAAATGATTATTTTCGTTATTATAGTTATTATTATAGTATCTTAAAAGATTAACAAGTGAATTTGATGATAAATGATGCTAAATATGTTCATAAGAATATCTTAAGGATATTTATAACAACATTTTTACCCTAACGTAGTTTTTACCAAATATAATTATCAATTATATCCAGTAGTTTCTAAAGTACAACGAGAGACAAAAGAAAACATTCTGTATTATCAATGTTTTGTATTATTCGTAAATTTGGTCAATAGGCTAGCCGTACTGATGATTTGCCTCGAGTAAATAAATATAATAGCCTACATAGGAATCAAAATAACTTAGCTAACTTGTTTGAAGCCTGTATACAAAAGATTTTTTGTAAGAAGTAACGTGTTTATCACTTTTACTGTGCCCGTTAGGACATTATGTATTAATAATAGCCGATCCATGTGATTATTTAAGTGTTTCTAATCACATTGACCAAATCATGCGGTTAATTAATTAATACTTGGTATAAAGTTTTACCAAAATTGTCTTAGTTGCGTCGTTGCTGCCTTTTATGTTCTAAAACAAAACTCACAACAGATGCAACAATTCTAACAAGGAAAATATACCTAGTTAAGCATCCCTTATACCTATGTGCTCGCGAATTCAGCATAAACGGTATATTTCTCTGTCCTAATAACCGCGGTCAAAGTTACTACGCTTCCGCGGTGCTTGTGGCACGTCATTCATATTTTATTTGTGGTTAAAAGTTATTGCTCTGTGCATGCACACTGCATGCTAATAGTGCTGCAGAATACAGATATTATATATGTAAAACATTTCTATTTTGAGACTGGCTTTTGCAAGTTAAGCACCCAGTTTGAGCAAATGCCAAGAATATATGCAATGGCCCTTATGTTTTATTTATCCGTTGTGCTATTTCTTTAGTCGTTCCTATTCGAATTTCATCATAAGTGATGTGATATAATTTAAGGGGGGATTCCGGGTTTTTACCCTAAAATTACCGCTTGTTTTTAGAATTTTTGTTGGCGAGACTATGCAATAAATCGATTCCAATTTTGGCACGAATATTTATTAGATTTTCAGGTATCTACATGAAAAATAATAAAGAATAGTATGAATCATGATTTATATTTGAGGAAATGGTGACTTATCAAAGTCAAAATATCGATTTTTATCATAAAAATTGACAATGTTTTCTCTATGAAAAGAAAAGTATATAACAAATTGTATTTCTGGTCCAGCAAACGATAAAGGGATATTTACTTAACATCCAGTTAAAATTTGCTGTTTTTGCGCACATTTGCAAATATCTTCGTTTCCGTGCCAATAACTATTGTTGTCATAGTTTTAAGGACGGCCGAAAAGCATTTTTTATAAATTCCTGCTGCTGTACATGCTGAAATTTTTATAGGTTTTGTGCCACGGTAAAGATGTTTGGGTGCGAGGCGCCAGACAGTAGAATTGAAGCTTTAGGTTGTAGTTTTGAGTTTCTCCTCCCCAAGCACCGTTCTAGCAACTCTCTCGACGACAAGTTGTTGTAAATCGGCTTGGTGACATTATCGACATTTTAGTCAAGTGTTATTGAATTCATCTCAGCTTCGGTTTTTCGTATTTGTATCCCGCAGGGCAGTACATATGCTGGGGATATTCATTCGTCCAGATTTTATGATAGAATTTGGTCCACACAGCATTGTACGTATTATCAACAGTGTGGATGTCTTCTGATTGGTAAGACATAGAAAGTTGTCTATTCGTTTCAATGTACAAGCCGCATCGGACCCAGTGCTCCAACCCACAGCCCCGCGGAATATGTCTTTGGTAGAAACCACTATTTCTCCCGCTGACCCATCATGTTCGCAGTGCAGTTGTCTGTATTTACTTCTGTACAATTGTCGTGGTGCCAGATTCTGATTCCCAAAACCCACAGGCATGACAATAGGAAAATTTCACGGCAAACTCAACCACTTCGTTAGTATATTTCTTCATAAGTAGGTACTGTGAGCCCATACAACGGAAGTGTAATCTGTCTTCTTCCATATCCCGTCTCCAAACCCATGCACTATAATTTCTTCGTCTTCCGCTGTCGACAATATATCGGCAGACGTACTAGCAAATGCTCTTGGCTTGAAAAAATTTTAACCCAACGGAAAAATTGTTGAGCGCGCGATCCGACCGATCCGCGCGCTTCGTATTTTGGGCACCTGCACGCCGTCGGCTAATTGCCTATAACTTGGGTGGTAATTTTGCAAATATTGCCTTGAAACTCTGTACAAACATTCTTAAGACCTTAGATAATAAAATAATGTATAGAAAGAAACGATTTTTTTAATCAGAAAACCGGAGTCCCCCCTTAAATACTTATTATAGTAATTTTTTAGGGTTACTGTATGTAAAATGTGTGCTTTTTGATCGATTGATATGTAGTATATGGATCTGATCTGAATATAATGACATAAACATGAGTGATCGACAATTTGATGGATTCCTATCATGTAAGTCGATATCCCTAAATTTAGTTGTTTGAATTCGTGGATTGAATTATCGGAGAGTGTATTTTCATCTGGCATTTGCATGATTGAGTGTTCTTTCTGAATTTCATGATGTATGTACTGTTCACATTGATGTTAACACATAATTTATTTCTATTTTATTACTTTTCACGTTTTTTTTTTTTATTAAGGCTTCTGATAATATTGTACATAAATGTGGGTTTGTTCGTTCACAGTGGAGAATTTCTTCGTGTATAAAAATGTATCTTTGAAATTCTGACAGTGATGAATAGAGTTGGTGGCTTGGGACATCTCTTTCTCTGCCAGCAGTAACATGACAAAATATATTAATCATACACGGGGAAGATTGATTGTGAATGTAATTGCTTGACAACGTTACCAGCGAACCGCGAAAACGCCATTCATGGATATCTATTTCGGGGGTTTTTCAATGAGGGTTGTAGTTTGCGGAAATCTATTTTTGGGCGATTTAAATTTTTCCGTGGCTTACAGTAAACTATCAGTAACTTGTGTGGTTTTTATACTATGATTATCTTATTTTGATTATTTCAATCTAACATAAATTACGGAGTAAAAAGACACCCAGCGTTGCCCATGAGTTTTAGTGAAATATGTGTTGATAGTTTTAAAAAATTAACGTTTATTTTCTTTGTCGGTCATACATCGACCATATATTACAAAGTTACTTAATTTTATTTTCATCAATATATTCAACTTATCAAGTTGAATAATTTTAACAATAGGTAGAAATGGTGTGAAATAGAAGTATACAAAATATATTATTCTAATGCAACGTACCTACCTACACTGCATAAAATTGAGTAATTTTAACAAATTTAGTTTATTTTCATAATAAATGCAAATTACGACGACAAATCTAACAATTATGTTTTTTAAGTGACAAACAAATGGTCTCTATAAAAATGCAAAAAAATTATACCCCTTGCAGACGACCTAGATTGCTTTTCATTGGGCCAAATTTGTTGGTGGTAGATGTAGGTTCGTAGAGACAAATTTTTATTAACTTATATAATGTAATTCGTATATTTGTCACATCTAACATTAAGTTATTTTTTATTTAATGGCTACATATACAAATGTCAATATTTCTTCGTAACATCTACCTGTAAAATTTTTAAATTTTTTGTCAATTTACATTTACGTAGAATCCCACCTTTTAGCCGTAGAAAATGCCACATTTGGTTGGTCGTGTGCAACAACGGGTTGAAGTAAATACATCCAAGTAAATACTGAATCCAAAGTTTGTCCTCGTTTATTGTTATAGCAATACAGACCTTGATTGGTAATTCTATTCTTTGTAATATGAATGGTGCGTATGTATATGAAATTGAAAATGGAAAATGGATAAGACTACTTCAACAACCCTTCCGAATTACGAATGTTGATATAACTTTCTTTAAACCAAAATTAGATTCCTTGTTCCTCCAGGCTATTTATTACATCGTAGATGTTACCTGTAAAAAATCAAATTAAGCTAAATTCAACTAGGTACATATACTAAAATGAATTTAATCTCAAAATAAAGATAAGTTGTTCCATTCTTTCAAATTCTACTAAATATTTGATCAGAGGAATGTTGCTGATGTTTACATTCTACGCTTATCTCTTGCGCTCTGTTAATTCGCTCACTATTTTAACTTCCGCTTTCTTGTAGTGGTATGGTAGAACTGGGTCGTATGCCATCTGTGTCTTTCGATATACTATGACATGCAAGATCTTTTTTTGCATTTGGGGCTAAATACGTACAAATTAGTCACTGTACGATAGTTTGTCTAAAACTATTAATAAAAAGTAAATATGTACTACAGATAATCTGTACCTAATAAACTCACTTTACTGTATGCGTGCGGTTGTATCAGAAATTCACAATCATCAAAAAATTAGGTTAGGTGGTGTTTGTTGACAATTTAGCGCTGACGGCAACGCGACTGCTGCTATCTAATATGCTATGTCTCAAGGTAATTTAAACTAAAAGCTAATAATCTCTATTAATTTAGTTACTGTTGTTTTCGTAGTATGGTATCTGCGGGGTGACAATCGCAATTTGTCCAACATTCGTACGTAAAAAAGACAAATGCGAATTAATAATCATTATTATACGTACAAAATGGTTATAGGTTTCTCAACGGCTAATTGTGGGGATGGAGTTCTATGCTTTTAGGCCCCGCAGATAACACTGGCCAACAAAAAAAAAATTGCCGGACAAATGACAACTGATTCGGATAGAGTTTTTTCTCAGGAATCCGAATCTGAACGCAGAAATACTGAATTGGCTCTAGTTTTTTCGAAAAACAGTGTTAAATGTGCAAAAAATACGCTTTTTTGCTACTTTTGCAGACATGCCAAACAATAACGAAATGTAGTAGAAGTTTGTAATTAGGATCAAATAATACTTTGAACCTTCTGCTTTAAGAATATATAGCGCGAAATGGGATGGCATAAACTTTGAACATTTTACACCACTTTTTTTATGAGGAGCACGCCAATTGCAGCACCTCACGGAGCACACTGATTGTTCCTTTATTTATACATTGCACTGGTCAAATAAAAAGTTGCCGCAAAAATTAAAACTGATTTCGATAGGATTTTACCTGTGGAATCCGAATCTGATAAGAGAAATAGTGAGTTGGCTCCAGTTTTAGCGCAAGACAGCGTTAAATTTGCAAAAAACGTGTTTTTTACTTCTTGAAATTCCTAAACACATGCAAAACAATAACTCGACGTTATAGAAGTTTCTGTGTTGATCAAATAAAACTAGCTACTGCTTTATCATACTTATATTATCACTATCAAAAAAGCTACTGCTTTTTGATAATGTAAACTGGTGTAAAACTGGTCACGTGGTGTAAACTGCAGTTTTGGCTCGCATTTTAATAGGAGCGCGTGTCAATTGAAACGTTGCACACTTTTCCTAACGGCAGAGGCGGACACTGCTGTCTTCGTTTAGTATTCGTATTAGATTTAAATATAGGGTGATTTTATGTTGTTGATTCCGAATTTGATAACAGTTTTAGAACATTTGCTTTAATTTTAGACATGAATTTTAGACAGAAAGCATGAAAAGAGAATAGAACTTTTTTTACAAATTTATTTCTATTTACAAATACCTAATTCAAACACACTATTATGATATTTACTTAAGATTTAGAAAAACTCCGCTTGTAAGATCTTCTTCTGTGTTCTTTAGAACAGTCACGTTGGAGGTTCCAACAATAGTCCGCCATCATGTGCACATCCCATCTGCCTTGATATCTTTCCTCCATGACCTTTATATCCTGATGAAACCGTTCCCCTTGTTCCTCACTCAAATCGCCAAGGTTTTCTGGAAATCTGTCTAGGTGGCTATGAAGATAATGTATTTTAATGCTCATATGAACACCTAGTTTATCAAAATTATGGAGCATGGTTTCTACTATGTCTTTGTAATTTTCTGCTTTGTTGTTGCCTAAGAAATTCTTTACAACTGAGACAAAACTGCACCATGCAGAAGCTTCAATATCAGTCATAGATTTTTTGAAGCCTAAATCATTGATTAGTTTCCGAATCTGCGGACCATTAAAAATTCCTGCCGTTAATTTCTCCATGCTCAGTCGAGGAAATGATCTGCAAATATACTTAAAACATTCACCATTTTTGTTTAAGGCTTTCACAAATTGTTTCATTAACCCCAACTTTATGTGGAGTGGTGGAAGAATAATTTTTTCCCCAGCAATCCATGACTCCTTCACAACGTTTGCTACACCGACGGTCATGCTCTCTCTTAATGGCAAATCCTTTTTTGTCCAATGATCCTTTGTTCTACTATCCCACAGACAAATAAAGCAAGGATACATGGTGTATCCACTTTGTTGTCCAAGCAAGAAGTTCACCATCTTTAAGTCAACGCAAACAGGCCACTGGTGCTCTTGATAACGGATCTTCTCCAAAACAATTTTTATATTTTCATATTCTTCCTTTAGCTTTGTTGAGTGTCCTATTGGAATGGATGCATACCGATTTCCATTGTGCAATAAAACACATTTTAAGCTTCTTGTAGAGCTGTCAATAAAGAGCCGCCAGTCTTCTGGTCGATATTCCAGCACACCCATGTTTAACAGAAGTCCTGCGACATCATGACAATAAACAAACTCTTCATTTTCACTAAAATATGGTAGAATTGCCAGCTCCCTTGTTCTGAAAGCTGTTATTTTAACTTCTCGGTGTAGACATTTCTTTACTTTTAATCTGGATGCTAAAATTTCAGCGTCTTCTTTTGACAGCCTTAGATCTCGCACCAAATCATTTAACTCATTCTGAGAAAATTTTTCTGGAGTCTCATCTTCGCTTTCGCTGCCCGAATAAATCGTACTCTCTGCGTTAGGGAATACTTCGTCATCTGACCATGGATACTCTCGCTGTGACAGAACAATTGGTACTTGTGGTATTGGCATGTCTTCTCTGTGGGGCATGGGACGCTTAGCTGACTCCAAAATAGGATATTCCCAAGTACGTTTCTTGCTTCCATTAAAGCCTTTCACATCCACAGCGCAAAAATAACAATCATCATGGTGATTTCTCTGTTCTGACCACATCATAGGAAAGCCAATGTTTATATGTCGCCTGTTTCCCTTAGTCCATTGTCGCAGCGACTCCACACACACTTTGCAAACCTTGTGGGGAACCCAGTACTTATCCTGTTTGCTAATTGCAATACCAAAATAAGCAAGATATGCTTCTTGCACAAATTCAGTAATGTTTTTTCTATACTTTTTCAAAGTATATACCCGACAAATAAAGCAGAATACATCTGGATTGTTAACGCAGGCTTCTCTTGACGAATTCATATTTATGCGAAACTTTAAGGCAACAGAACTTGAACTACACAAAAGTGAAGAATCACGTTTTTCTTCCACAAACCAAGCGGATTGGAAAGCATATGCTAGGAGTTCCAGGAGCGTAAGTTATATGTGGCCAACATATACAAACAAGTAGCTAAATAACTACTTAATAAGTAGTTATTAAGTATGTATAAATGGGCAACCAAAGGCTGCTTATTTTTGTTAAGTAAAAGGTTGTTTTCGGTAAAAATGTTAAAGCTTGCTTAATCCGTTCTTAATTAGCTACTAACAGAAAATTCACTTTAATTTTCAATTACTAGTGGGATAGGTGAATAAAACCTAGACAATGGTAGTAACTATATTTGTCCAGGTAATATATTATCCTGTTATCTTTATAAATCAGTTATTAAGTATTTGTTGGCAAAATATACTATAAAAAGATTTACCTACTATATATTACACTGACCCTATAAATCGTTAGGGGTATTTTATTCTGAAACTTGTACACCAAGGGATATTAATTAATTTACCTTATTGTTGTAGCGTTTTGCATTTTTCACACTAGCTGTAAAAAAAAACTGTAGCCAATTCATTATTTCTGGTTTCAGATTCCGATTCCATGGGAAAAATCCTATCGAAATTAGTTGTCATTTTTCCGACAACTTTTTATTTGGCCACAGCAATTTATAAATAAAAAAACAAGCAGTGCTTTCCGTACGATACGGTGCCGTAATTGGTGCGCGCTGCTATAAAAAGGTGGTGTGAAAAGTTCAAAGTCTATGTCATCCGATTTCTCGCTATATGCTCTTAAAGGAAAAGGTTCAAAGTTTAATTTGGTCCTACTTACAAACTTCTACTACATTACGTTATTGTTTGGCATGTCTGCAAAAGTAGCGAAAAAGCGTATTTTTTGCACCTTTAACACTGTTTTTTGAAAAAACTGGAGCCAATTCAGTATTTCTGTGTTCAGATTCGGATTTCTGAGAAAAAACTCTATCCGAATCAGTTGTCATTTGTCCGGCAATTGGAAGTCGGTCAAATTTTGTTGGCCAGTGTAATCAGTAACATATATATGAATGAATATATTCTGCGGGTTCTGCGTTCTAAAGTTATTGTTGCTTTTTGACGTTTCTAGCTGGCAGCCATGACGACGCGAAATAAACAGCAGTTGGAATGTTGAGGCGCGTTCACTAAAATCGGTCATTTTTTGAAAATTTTTGAGGCAAATACGCCCGCGAAGCCATTTTGCATCAATATCAAAAACTCACGCAACATAGAATGGTCCATATAGGGCGACAGTCGCGCGCCCGAAAAGGTTCTTCAGTATTTCCATAAGCAATTAAGAAGGCACTTCTTCAAAGATGAAATAGTGAGTTAAAATGTCCCAGTTCGGTTTAAATATAGACAAGCGCGCGCCTACGACAACTTTTAAGCCTCCCACGGCAGTTCCACTAACCCATAAGGATTCAGTGGGATTTGATCAATCGCGAGAGGTGCGAGAGCTAGACGTTTATGGTGATCGGAAATGGTAGAAGTTATAGGCTTGGGCGGGAAGCAAAACTTCCCGCACGGAGTTACCTACTCACTGACAGCTTTATCAGATTTTCTGCGCAGTTTAGGACGATCGTATATCCAAACTGACGGACGAAACTTTCGCACTTGAATCCAAACGCGTTATGTGGGCCATAGGGGGGCCCGCTAACGCCCCCCACTAACTAAGGCCCGAGGCTTACGAAAGCCTGCCCCACCCCCTAAACGTCCGCTTTTAATGTATATCAAGTATCAGGGTGGGTGAGGAGATCAGTTCAGGTCTGATAAGAAATGTGGACGGGGTAGTTATCTCTAGACCGCTAATGACAAGGATTATATTTATAGTTGATTATTTTGGGGTGTTACGGCTTATCGGACACTTTGTTTTATGTCAGTTTGTTAAGATTTAGTGCCGCTTACTGCTCGATTACGCTTATCTTTCAGCTGGGTTGCTGAAATTTGATGAGTGCGCCTAATTTAATTGGTGGTTTATCAGCGTGTTTTTAAATTAAAATAAATTTGCGAGTTTGGGATGTACATATTAGGTAATATTTATTTTGTTGAGTCAGCTATTTCATATATCTATTTGTGTTTTTCTGAGATAGGTTTGTTAACTCTATTTTCCTAGTTTATTGTGATGATGTTCATTTTTTTCAGTATTCCAAATTTTCATCATGGCATAAGTAATCTTTTTTTATTTAAGAGAAATAGTTTTTTTGCAATAAACTTTTTTATTAACCATTTTTTTAATGAAAGTATCTGCGTTTGATATTTGATTACTTGAGCTGTAAGTATAATAAAGGTTGCGAACAAGATTTTCATGGAAGCGGATATCTCATTAACGATTGTTCTTAGTCACCGAGATTATAAACAAAAAAAGTAATTTTTTGTTGCCTTGGTGATTAAAATTGACGATCGATGGTGTTTTTGTATTGAGAATGTCGAGCTGTTTGAAGAAATCACACAAATAATATAAGATGCCATTTAAAATTTCAATAATGACGTCATTTCCGGAAAGAACGGAAGGCAAACTAGCGTCGAGAGCATCCCAAGAAATGGCATTTTTTGACTTTACACGTATCTGAATTTTATTTTGTTCGAGTTTGTGCGTTTTGTATTTCTTCAATAGCGAGATACACAATGTTTTTGCAAAGAAATTGGCCGTTTCTTTCAGGTTAGATTTATCATTCACAATTTTTTTATTTTGCCAATATAATTTCTTATAGTCAAATTTTAAATAAAACAATACATAGCTGGCACGTAGTAACTGCTGAATATTCCAGGAAACATCATAGTCATTTAAATTTTAGTTTTTTACCGACTCCTGAAAAACTTATTTACCGATGCAGAAACAGCGCTATACTTTATTTAAAGCTGACAGATCTAGAGAATACAGTTCTCGAATTTTTGCGCTTTCCTGGAGCCGGATTCAATTTTTATTTTCCTTCGTATTCTTTCATTTCGTTTGCTGTAAAACAACCGCTTCCCCCCGAAGCGATGGAAAGCGACAAAACGTACGAAAAAAAACTGAGCTGCGAACAGTATGAATTACAAAAATGTCAGAGTGCCCGCCTGCGGCCAGCGCTGCGCCATTTATAAACGTAAAAACGAGCACAATTGAACGAGAATGCATCAAATGATATAAAAAAGAACCTCGGATACACTCGAGCGCTTCTACTTTGAAAAGGTGCTCCATCTTTTTCCACTTTTTCCAATCACAGAAACAATGCCGTTTCAATTATAAATAACGATTTTTGAAAAAGAAAAATTGGAAAGGCATCGGTATTGATCATTTATCCTCTTCTCACATAGGGGTTATTTTGACTATGTAAGCTATTAATTTACTTACTTGACGCAAATCATCAGTACGGCTAGCCTATTGACCAAAATTACGACTAATACTAAACATTGATAATACAGAATGTTTTCTTTTGTCTCCCTTGTACTTTAGAAACTACTGGATATAATTGGTAATGATATTTGGTATACACCCAGGGACGGCTCAATGACGATAACATAGAAAAGAACATTTTATACAGAGTGTTCAAAAAAGTTAACCATTTTATTATCAACACCCATTTTTATATTTAATGCATGTGAAGAAACAATATTTGAAGTCGAAATTAGGTTCTGCATGGAAAACTTGAACTTCTGATTTAAATACGAAGAGACAATCTTATCTTTTTACTGCTTGATCCAAAACTGTTTTTAGTCTGTCTGATATAGATTTTGCTACTAGTAAATTCCTATGGATTTTGCCGTGAGTGAATTGAGCTTCTGGAGCTACTGTTTTAATTTTTTCATGAGGGCCGCGATTCTTTTCTGTTAAAGCCCGAGCTCCATCAGTGGAGACACCAATAAATGTCTTCCATGGAATGGAATTGATAAACATACAATTATTAAAATTTATCACCAGATCTTCTTTCGGGCAGAGGTTCCTAAAATAAATATTCCTCTGAAATTTCCTCTTCAACCTCAGATCAGACGCGTATTCTGTGTGAATGCGCATTTAATCGCAAGTCTCCCCTACTCTATCTTATTTCTTCTTATGTTGGTGGAAATTGCTGCTTGACCTCAACTTGAATTCTAGTATGCGATTTGCCAGCACTATAACGTCATTATCCTTAAAGGAAAGGTGAAATCGGGCAATAAAGGTCTTCAAAGGATGGGCTTAATATGCAGCTCACGTGGAAGCCGTTTAGAAAAGTCGCTGTGTGGCCCCGGGCAAGCAATATGCAGAGAGAGAGAGATTTAAAAAGTTTTTACGTGGGCGCGGACCTTTATCCTCTCAGGCAGTTTTGTTTGTTCTCTTTGAAGCGATGTCGGCCATCTGCGAATGAGAATTGCCCTGGGGTAATTATGGTTTGTCCGGTTATAAGGCAGAGATACTTTTTTTGTTTTATTTTTAAGGGTATCATTTGCAATGGTGTGGGGAACTTTGATGTACTGCAATGCGTTGCACTTTGTATCTAAATTGAAGAGAAGAAACAAAGTACAGCCAATTTTCAAGAGTTATAGAGCCTGCCGAAATCAAATTCTTAGTGATAAAGTAATAAACCATAGAGAAAATTGTTGGGACAAATTTGTTCAACGTTTCAGAATGGAGTTCACCTAGTCTGAAAGAAACAACAAATTTTCTGGTTTCGAAAAGATCGTGTTAATGCCCTCAGAAGTTGTCCATCACGAGTATCGAATAGGTTGAATAAAAATTGAAACAACAAGAACTAATTTAGATACGTTTAACAATTTATAGCAGCTGAACTGATCTTAGGACATGTTAGGGCAGTTAAAAGGGTAAAAACGTCAAAAGGTTCTTAAAGTAAATCTTAGACTTGGTAGTTTTACCTAAAAACCTGAAAATGGAAAGTGTCCCTGAAAGACTGACAGCAATTCTGCAAAAAGTGTGCTTGCAACCAACTAAAAAACCTGACGTTATTTTATTCTTTTTTGCCTAATTTCAATTATTAATTATTATTTATTTACTTTTTATTATTATGAGTATGATTTGTTTTTTCTTTCGCTTCGGTGTGTTTAATATGTTTTATATGAACATGAAAGTTTTATTTATTTTAATTTAAGTTTTCTATGAATTGAAAAACGTGTTGTTCGTTGTATTAAATTTCGAAACCAAAATTAGGAAATGACTTGGATGAATTCGAGATTTCTGATAAATACAATTTTTAAGGAACATTTTAAAGCTATTTTGAAATTATTTGGACAGTTGGTTTAGCCACAATTAAAAAAAGGAAGCCTTTTATGGTTGCCTACATACCACCAAAATTTTATTGAAATTGGTTGAGTAACTGCAGCGCAAAAAAATAACAAAATCAATAAACAAATCAATAAATACCACAAATTGCACTTCGTTAATAAAATTTTGCGACGTGCTTATTAAGTTAGATCTAGTAGTCTCGTTAACCAACTGTCATTGGTCCAACTTATACAGGGTGGCCAAAATCTAGTGTCAAACTTGTCAAACTTCAAGACGTGTTATTATTCTTATTTTAAACTGGATCCCATACATTTTTTAGGTGAAATGATGCAAAATGAAAAAATGAACATTGTTTCTAAATATAACTCCTTCACAATTCCCAATATTTTCAAAGTTATTCGCCAAAAACTCAATTTCAACGTTTCCAACGGCAATTATAGGTAATAAATATCGAAGTATTTTAGATTTAAGTGTAAACAACTTATGTTTTCAGTTAAAAGTTACAATTTGTACTATGTATAACGAAGAAGGTTTATTTATTTAGTTGAAATAATTTTGATTGTGTTGAGTGAAAGAATTGTAATTTTTTAAATTAACACCAAGATCGATATCAAGATCGCAGGCACTGAATTCAAAACTGCTCAAAACCACGAATACTTTGACATTTGTTTACAATTAACGACTAATGTGTAGTTAGCAACTATGTACACGTAAAACACAAATAATAAAACTTATATAATCTGAGAAACATTCAACCAAGACAACAACACCAAGTATACTACAAATTGAACAACATCCACCTTCGGCAGACCAACAGTATTGCACATATTCGAATTACATATGCATATTTCGACAACTGTCTTATTCTCTCGGTACAGCATGCAACCTGTCCTCAACGAATTGTCTAAGTTGTCATTTGGCCCGTTACAGCCTCTGATTGTGGTCACGATACTCTGTATGGTCTCCGTCTTTCTGATGCAGAACTTAGCCATGTCGTCTGGACATTGGAATATGTAATCCCTTTTCTCGCTGTACGTCATCGTCTTGAAGAGTGACTCATCGCACAACGGAAGCACCTCGGTGCTTACCGACGTGCACTGATAACAACGAAGTCCTTCCAACATGGACAAATCTGGTACAAATTCTCCTAGATTTTCTGATTCTACTTCTTCTGCTTCATCGGCGTCATCTCCTCCACCTCCACCTTCAGGTGCAGCTGCACCTCCTTCTGCACCACCCTCCGGTGCCGCCTCCGCCGCTGGTGCTGCTTCGTCTTGGGCATCGGTATTTGCTATCCATAGGACCGCAGTAATCAATAACGCAATCGTTTTTTGGTTAAGTTTGGGCATGATCTGTTGTATTGAATATTATTGTTGTCTTGTGCTGTAAGATTCGACAGCTTAAGGAGCCTTTCGAATGATATTTGTCAAGGCTCAGTACAAGTGACAAGTCACTAATCAGACGTACTCTTTACTGTCACGTTGATGTCTCTTTACTTTATCATACGCAGTATGCTAAAGTATTGTAATCATGTCGAAAAAAAAAATGAGATTTTAGCGGAAATAGGTCTTTTTGGGTCCCCTGAACATTTTTGACCAAGGTACAAAAAAATGTTTCTGTGTGTGTGTGTGTGTGTGTGTGTGTGTGTGTGTGTGTGTGTGTGTGTGTGTGTGTGTGTGTGTGTGTGCGTGCGTGCGTGTGTGTGTAAACGATTTTTGTGGCGACGATTCCGGAGAAACTACTAAAGGTGTCCGGACGAAAGTTCGTATTTAGAAGTTTCATGACCTAACTTAGAGCTGAAAAGCTTTTGGTTCAAAAGGGTACAAAGGAACAGGTAGTTTATTCTAAGCCTTTTTCAAGGATTTTGCAAATGAGCCGCCATTTCTGTAATTTCGTCAAAATAGTTAAATAATAATTAAAGTAGAGGAAATTTTGAATAATTTATGCCTGACATTTTTTGGTAAAATTAATTGTTTAGCTGTAAGAGCAGATTCTGTTTGATCGATATCGGTCGCATCTGCAGTGATATGAAACTAAGTACATAGTAGCCAGAATGTTGACAAATAGGTTTTTGTGCTGTCACTCGAAAACAGCTGATTTCATCAGAGGTTGGAGTACCGTTATGGAACGTTGCCGCTCTAGCGCGGCAAAGTACAAAACACAAATTTCAAATAAAATGAGATCACCAATTTGATTGTTTGTTGATAAGAAATATCAACCCATCTTTGTATCTACTTCTAAAAACGATAAATTGAGAAAATTGTAAATAAAGTATAGGGATGAGTGTAGCTTTATTTTAGTATGTTGGTACGGATGTGACATCTACAGTGCCATGAACAAATATAAATCTGTCAGAATTTGAATTAGCTTTTTAAACTTGACGTTTCGTCAAAGTGGTACCAACCTAACATTTCCTATACAGAAATACAACCATTTTTTTAATACATATTTCTCAAAAAGCAACACAATAAACGTTGATGTCGCTCACATGCGACGGCGACACTCCGCCTTCGGTGACGCGTCGCATCACCGCTCGTCGCGCTATTCCGTACTTTCTGCACTTGTGTCAATCGTAACGGTATATGGTAACGTAGCTGGGACAGTGGAAGATTATTTACTATTAGTACGATATGATCAGAACAATTTTAATTGCGGAATTTTGAATATCAGTGCGAGTTAAATATAGATAATGAATTAAGATGTACAATTAATTATACCCGCATCTCGTTCAACTGCCTCGCACCAAAACCCACAAGCGAGGGAAGCAAGGGATGATTTTTATCAAACTATCAAGTATGTATTTGGTGTCATTATTTTAAATAAATCAATAATTACGGCCACAACCAGGATTTGAACCAGGGACCTTTGCGTTTCTAGCACAATGCTCTCCCATCTGAACTACTGAGGCCTATGCTGACTATTTTCACGAATTCATAGGCACTGAGCTTGCTTCGGTGATTAAAATTGACGTTCGATGGTGTTTTTGTATTGAGAATGTCGAGCTGATTGAAAAAATCACACAGATATCATAAGGTGCCATTTAAAAGTTCAATGATGACGCCATTTCCGGAAAGAACGGAAGGCAAACTAACGTCGAGAGCATACTAAGAAATGGCATTTTTTGACTTTACACGTATCCGAATATTATTTTGTTCGAGTTTGTGCGTTTTGTATTTCTTCAATAGCGAGATACACAATGTTTTTGCAAAGAAATTGGCCGTTTCTTTCAGGTTAGATTTTTCATTCACATTTTTTTTTATTTTGCCAATATAATTTCTTATAGGCAAATTTTAAATAAAACAATACATAGCTGGCACGTAGTACCTGCTGAATATTCGAGAAAACATGATAGTCATTTTCATTTTAGTTTTTCATCGACTCCTGAAAAACTTATTTACCGATGCAGAAACACCGCAATATTTTATTTAAATCTGACAGATCTAGAGAATACAGTTCTCGAATTTTTGCGCTTTCCTGGAGCCGGATTCAATTTTTATTTTCCTTCGTATTCTTTCATTTCGTTTGCTGTAAAACAACCGCTTCCCCCCGAAGCGATGGAAAGCGACAAAACGTACGAAAAAAAACTGAGCTGCGAACAGTATGAATTACAAAAATGTCAGAGTGCCCGCCTGCGGCCAGCGCTGCGCCATTTATTAACGTAAAAACGCCCACAATTGAACGAGAATGCATCAAATAATATAAAAAGGAACCTCTGACACAATCGGGCGCTTTTACTTTGAAAAGGTTCTCCATCTTTTTCCAATTTTTCCAATCACAGAAACAATGCCGTTTCAATTATAAATAACGATTTTTGAAAAAGAAAAATTGGAAATGCATCGGTATTGATCATTTATCCTCCTCTCACATAGGGGTTATTTTGATTGCTATATAAGCTATTAATTTATTTACTCGACGCAAATCATCAGTACGGCTAGCCTATTGACCAAAATTACGAATAATACAAAACATTGATAATACAGAATGTTTTCTTTTGTCTCCTTTGTACTTTAGAAACTACTGGATATAATTGGTAATGATATTTGGTATACACCCAAGGACGGCTCAATGACGATAACATAAAAAAGAACTTTTTATACAGAGTGTTCAAAAAAGTTAACCATTTTATTATCAATAACACCCATTTTTATATAATGCATGTGGGTAGTTTTTTGTAAATGTACAAGAAGGAATAATAATCATCTTTAGAGAATAACTGATGATTTTTTCCTTTTCTTGATTTAAGCGTCATAATTCGATCGTTAAACCGTGTCATCGTCATCTCTAAATGATCCATTTTGTCCAAATTATTTCACATGCAAGTTGGAACAGACACAACACAACCTTCAACGTTCACATAACAGTTGACACTACCTCGCAGTCGCTTCACAGGCGCCCGGTATTCCACCCAGTGCTGCCACCTTGAGGTCTGTTGAATTCGGTGGAGTCGTTAGTATAGTCGGTAGAGTAAAAAAAACGGAATCAACGGAAATACAAATAGTGATTTTTGCAGTACTTTTTTTATTAAAAAAATATATTAAAATGTTATAAAACAATAATATATATATATATAAAAATAACTTTAATATACAGGCTCTTTATAAATTTAAACTTTCCTTTTAACAAAACTGACAAAAAGTCCAAGAAAAATATAACAAAATAATTAATTAGAATTAAATTAAATGTTCAAACGGTCAAGTTAAAATAAATGTGTATGTATGTGGGAGTTTTGATTAATTGCTTATAACTCAAAAATGATGCTTTTTATCACAAAAATTATTCCTACACATTGGACCTCGGAATATTCTCCAGTTGACAGCCATACCGATCGAATGGGAACAGATATCAACTTTGTTATTTTGAAACAGAATGATGTGTTTTTTATTCAACGTTTGGTTTCCAGGTATAAAAATACATCAGGTTTCCCCGTATCTACATATCATAATATCTGAGTTATTTCGATTTTCTTACTGTTTGATGATTTAACTTATTTTAAACATCCTGTATTATAATGATGAAGTAAACATCATATTGTTAGTCATGTTAACGTATGCGTCCATCAAGCCTAAATAAAAAAAAGTTTATATCAGATTTTAAATATACATACCTACATATTATTTTGTACCAAAATAATAACTTTTTAGCGACAGTTCACCTGGGAAAAAAAAATTAAAAAGTTCTCAAAGGACAATAGTGTAACAATAAACAATTATATAACAAAACTTCATTTGGTATACAAAAGCAAAGTAAAAACGTCACTTACATTAAAGTAATATAAAATAATTTAAATATTGATGCGACTGGGATTATTTTGCTAAACTCATTTTTTTTATTTCATGCCCTTAGAAAGTTAGTTTCAAGCTCAAATTTGCCTCAATAATTAATTTTGTCCTATGTTTGTCCTTCAAATTAATATTGATGACAACTATATTTGACATAAATTCGTGGTGCAAAAAGGCATTAAAAATCTAGTATCTCTATCTCCAATTTCTTTAAAATAATTCTTCCTCTGGATCTAAACATTTCTATCAGTCTGAGGAAGTTTCTATCAATTGTTGTTTCACTTTGGTGCAGTTAGTGCAGTTATCTGGTATACTCATAGCTTTTGGAGTTCTGGTCCAATTTTCATTACCTCATAGCTTTTGGAGTTCTGGTCCAATTTATCATTACCATAGTCTTCTGGAAAATAACTGTTAAACTCGGTTATTACGATAATGATTTTTTCAAGGGAGCCTTCTAATGCTGACAATAAACTACAATTTTTATTAACTTCTTTTTATTGTTGTGTTAATTTTACAATAATAAACCAAATAATAATAAATACGACCATTTCTCCCTGGAAAACTAAATTTATATTATTCAACTTTCCAAAAATATCAGCTAAATATGCTAACCGGACTATCCACAATTCATCAAAGAAACAATATTTGAAGTCGAAATTAGGTTCTGCATGGAAAACTAGAACTTCTGATTTAAGTACGAAGAGACAATCTTATCTTTT